>OX457085.1:39357171-39957171 GCA_949752835.1 Empis stercorea
GTAAATTCAATAAAGGGAAAGTAAAATGAATTCGTTACCCATAAATTCTGGTCAAGCAATAATAGATATATTACATATCATATATTATATTATCAACTCGTTTCCAAAAAGCAAAATTTGTTGGATAATTTTATCATCACACGTATCTAATAACAATAACATATACATTATATGGCAACGCCGCATTCCTATAAAAACATCAAATAATGTATTACAAACGCATACACTCAAAAAATATAAAAGCTCTTTTTCAGAAAAAAACATTGGTATGACGTGACGTCACGATTCGGGCTTTTTTCTGGCGCTCCTCGACCCTTAATAAAAAAATAAGTGAAGCTAATGTTCAGAAACAAATGTGGGGTGAAATAAAAAATCTAGTTCTTAAAAAATGTAAAAATAAAATACAAAATGTAATTTTTAATGGAACAGAATGTGAAAATGATGAAGATAAAGCAAAAAAAATTAATGAATATTTTATTAACAGTATAGAAAAAATTAGAGAGTCAATTGAAAAGGTGTAATATGTAAACAGTATAGAAAGATCTCAGAGTAAATTTGTATTTAGTGAAATAAATATTAATGAATTAAAATTGATATGTAAATCAATAAAAAATAAAACGGACTTCGGTGGGCTTAGCAATAAAATAATATTAGATAACTGGAACATATTAGGACCAGAACTACTAATATTAGTAAATACATCGCTAACGACAGGTGAATTTCCAAAGTCGTTGAAAGATTCTATGATAATACCAGTAGAAAAAATTGCAAACACAAATAAATGTGAAGAGTTTCGTCCAATAAATACATTAAAAACGTTAGAGAAAATATTGGAAAAAGTTGTAAAAATCCAGTTACAGAAATACATGGAGAATAACGGACTTTTTACGAAATTCCAGTCTAGCTTCAGAGAAAAATATTCATGTGAAACAGCAGTAAACTACGTGGTAAGCAGGTAGAAATTTATCGGAAAAAAGAAAAAAATCATGGCAATATTCCTGGATTTCAAAAGAGCATTCGAGACGATAGATCGTGATATTTTACTAAAAAAAACTATATATGTATGGCATAGAAGGTAAAGAATTATTGTGGTTTAGTACTTATCTAAGCGAAAGAACACAACGTACAAAAGTAAATAATAATACATCCGATTACGTACGTGTTGATTATGGAGTTCCACAAGGATCAATACTGGTAGCTTTATTATTTATAATTTATATTAAAATATAATAAAAATGTGTGAAATAATACTGTATGCAGATGATACACTAATGTATGTTATTGAAAACGATGAGCAAGAATGTAAAAATAAATTGGTGAGTGATCTAGATGAATTAAATAGATGGCTAAAAATGAACAAACTAAAATTAAATGAGACGAAAACAAACATATTAGAAATAAATATGAATAGTGAAGCTCCAAATAGCATAAATGGCGAAGTAATAACAAAAGTACAAAAAATTAAATACTTAGGGTTCATTATTGATAATCAATTAAAATGTAATGAACATATAGATTATTTATGCAAAAAAATAAGTAAAAAAATATGGTTTTT
Organism: Empis stercorea; assembly: GCA_949752835.1. Classification (NCBI taxonomy): domain Eukaryota; kingdom Metazoa; phylum Arthropoda; class Insecta; order Diptera; family Empididae; genus Empis; species Empis stercorea. Next base: position 39,358,727 of record OX457085.1, read on the forward strand.
CAAGAGAATTCGTAATAAAATGAGCATGATAACACCAATAAATCTATTTAATGTAATAGTCAAGCCACATTTTGAATTCTGCTCGTCAATATTATACTCATGTTGTAACTAAACACAAATAGAGAGACTACAGAAACAACAAAATAAAGCAATGCGGGCAATTTTAAAATGCAATAGGTATACATCGATAACACTAATGCACCAATGTTTGAAATGGCTATCAGTGAAACAGCGGATGGAGTTAAATACATTATTGTTAATTTTTAAAATAATCAGCGCCGGAATACCTACGACAAAGTATTCTATACGTAGGTGAAGCACAACCGTATAATCTCAGAAATGCGAGTGACTTTAGAATTCAACATCAAAATACAACAGGAGCACAAAACTCTTTTACTTATCGAGGTTATATGTTATATAATACACTTCCAGATGAAATTAAACAATTAGAAAATTTAAATATGTATAAAAGAAAATGTTTAGAATTTATAAAAAGCGGAGCAAATTGTTAAGTTAATATATTTATACTAGAATGTAATCGTAAAAGTATAATTTAATACTAATAAATAATAAATAAAAAAAAAAAATAAACATTTCTAAAGGTATTCCTCAAGGGTCAATCTTAGGTCCCCTGTTGTTTTAATTTTTAGCACATTGCCAACCAAATTGGAAGAAATGTGTATATTAGTTTCACTCTGTCTGTCCGTCTGTCTATCTGTCCGTCCGTTTACTCAAACTGCTACATCTATTAAGATAGAGTAAAAATTTTCACCACAGATAGATAGTAATAAAATAATAAGTCCAGTAGAACAAAATTTTCTTCTATCTCTTTTCCCCTCCGAGTTATTCCCCCTCCAAGTTCGAAAATTGCCCATATTGAACATCTCATAACTTTTAAACCAATGAAAATTTTTGAGGTCTGTAAAAACTATAAGATAGGAAAATCTTTTATCTTAATTAACAAATTTTTAAAATTTAATTCTTTGATGTATAAAAATACCGTTATCTTCATACAACTTTTTTTAGTTTTTTTAACACCCTGTATTTCCCAAACGGCTTATTATGGAAGGCTGAAATTTATGTACCAAAGAGATATCCAAAAAATAACTAGAGTCTCTGAAGAAATTGTATCCGTATCTCCCCTGCCCTTTCCGTTGTGGCCCTTCAAGAATCAAAAAATTACATTTTTAATTCACTTGTAAAATTATAACTGCACAATATTTTTAAAAACAAATATTGAGAAAACTTTCGAAAATCATATTTCCTTAAAGTGCATTAATTCATAAATTATAATCATTTGCCTCACACTTATAATTAATCAAAATGCTTAATATAACTCAGAAAATTAATCAAAATGCTATAATTAATCAAAATGCTTAAATTTTGTTTTTAATTTAACATGATGTGATATGAAATAATATCCAATATTCAATTTATATAACTCCTAAAAATATGCAAAATTTTCGGTTTTTGCAAAATTTTACATGTACATTTTTGCAAAATTTTACTTTTACGATTACATTCTAGTATAAAATTTTGCAAAAACCGAACATTTTGCATATTTTTAGGAGTTATATAAATTGAATATTGGATATTATTTCATATCACATCATGTTAAATTAAAAACAAAATCAAAGAAAAGTTAAATCATAAGTTTATATATATATTGCTGGAATAATAACCTTGGAAGGAAAAAAAATTAATAAAATCGAACAGGGACACATTTTTTACCTATATTTACCATATAATTTTTTATCTTTCCTATGTATATAGTACATGGAAAATACTACTAAAAAATACAATACACGTATGTATAGGAATTCCCATTGTTTTAGAATAGCTCATAGTTCTACATGAGGCGATTTTGAGGAAATGTGCTTTTGACAAACCCGGGGTTTGTTTATCGTATTTTTTATTAATGATATTACATCAGTCATTAAGTTTTCTTCACTACATTTATTTGCTGATGATGTACAATTGTTACATTCTCTGCCTGTCTCGTGTTACTATCAATGTATTAATGAAGTTAATATGGATATTACCTATATTAGTGCTTGGGTTATGGAGAATCAACTTAGTTTAAATCCAGTAAAACCGAAAGCTATACGATTTAATTTCCAATCATCTGATCTTCTGAATAATGATTGTATTATACTAAATGGATCTATAATTGATTTTTCCTCTCAAGTTACTAATTTAGGTTTGGTGTTGGATAATAAACTTTCTTGGGAACCTCACATAAATAGTGTTTTGAGTAAAATTAACTTTACTCTTAGAAAACTGTATAGTATCAACTTTAACTTACCAACAGCTATTAAGTTTAAATTGGTTCAGAGCTTCATAATGCCTAATATTAATTATTGCATTGAAATTTTCTCTGGTTGTACAAATGTATTGTTAACTAAACTACAGCGATCACTAAACTCAGCTGTTAGGTATATTTACAAACTCCGTCCAAGAGATCATGTCTCGCCCTATGTTGTCAACTTACTTGGTACTAATTTTAAGTCATATGTTAAACTTAGGTTAATCCAGTTCCTTTATAAAACCATTAAACATCAATGACCTAATTATTTACTTCGTGTTTTCAACTTCTCGTCTAGTAGTAGAATGAGTCATATTGTTATACCTAGAATCCATTTTGGGTATGTCGTACAAGGTTCGTGTCTCCAGAATTTACAACAATTATGTTCCTACGGTTTTAAAGAGGTTTAATTTTTCTACTAGACTATTTAAAAAACGGATGTTATTGTTTTTAAACTCTGCTTAATACATTTAACTTATTTCATATTATGCTTTTATTCTTAACTTTGGGTATTGTTGGCTGTCTAGTTTCTTTGCGAGTATTGTTTTTCAGTGCTACTCATTTACTCTTATACATTTTTCTTTTTTCTTTTTTCTCGAGAACCTTTTTTTTTGAATGATGTGATGATGACAAATTTTGGGGCCACAATAAATTATTGTTTTTTAATTCTTAATTGATTATTTAGTTTTTAGATTTATTAATTTGTATATATAATTATAATATTAACTAATTACGAATTTCACATTTTTTTTTTTTGTTAAAATTTACTTTAATGCTTGTGTAGCTGCTTATTAATAATCTTTTTTATGTACTAGTTAGCATTAACGTAAAGCCTTATATATTTTACAATTGCTGTAACAATCTAAATGGGCTTTTTGCCTGATTGATTAATGATTACATAAATAAATAAAATAAATAAAAACACTATTTTTGCCAAAGATTAACCATCATTACACTATCAAAAGAAAAAAGAAAAAAGACAAGACATTGCATCAATGTTGAAATATTTTCCAGAAGACGACGTTAAGTTTTACAAAAATATTTTCTCTTTATCTAATATCCAAGAGACCGGAATAAAATTTTATTAACACGAAATATATGCCTATTTATCTTAACGGCTTTATTTTATCCTAACTCCACCTTTATCAAGTTTAATAGTTAGCAAATGTATGGAAACATGTCCAATCTCCATTTGGTAGCTTGTTTTTAATAAACAATATTTCATTAATTCAGAAGATCTGAAATGTTAAGATTTTCACATTAACTGTCAAGGTAAAATAATTTTTTATTGACATTTTGTTATTTTTGCCAACCTAAATGAACCTCTAAGTTACAAAATCGTTTCCTGCAACATTTTACTTTTGGTAAATTGGATACATGGGAATGCAGCCGATGATATATACATACAGTTTGTCAAGAAATATTGAAAAAATATGAAAAAATATTTTCTTTTTTTTTGTATTTAGTGGTATAACATCGATGAATTTCGATTTTTTGAAGCAATGATTTTTCTCCAACACATACAAGGATTCGATTTAATAAAAAAAAAATATTTAAAAAAGCTAAAACAAAAATATTATTTACAAAAAAAACAAAAAAACTATCTTAAATTTTCTGTCAAACAATTCTTTGCAATAGTATAAAAATTCTACGTTGCAATACCTATCGTTCCCATTACAATTTTTAGTTTTACAGGATTGCATGAAAAAAACTTGACGGCAAGAATTTTTTTGCCATCAAGTTTTTTTTTCATACAATCTCATACAATCAAATCTCTTTTTTTCATACAATGTAAAACTAAAAACTAAAAATTTTCAATGTGAACGCTAGGATAGACAATTATGTATCTTCTTCTTCTTAATGTACCACTCTGTTCCGGAGGTTGGCCATCATTGTATTTGGTCTTTTGACTTAACTGCTCTCAGCAGCTCGATGGTAGACATTCCAAACCATTCAGCTAAATTCTCTATCCATGAGATTCTCTTACGACCTCTGTTTCTTCTTCCTATTATTTTACCCTGTAGTGCTAGCTGAGGGATTCGATATTTATTATTCCGCATAATTTGTCCTAGGTAACTAAGCTTTCTTTTTTTAATGTTGAATAATAAATATTTTTTGGTTTTCATTCTCGCTATAACTTTTATGTTGGTGATGTGATCTCTCCGTAATGTTTTCAATATTCTTCTATAAGTTCAGAGTTCGAATGCTTCAAATTTTTTCATATCACTTTTACCATTGACTAATAATAATATATAGACTTATAAAGTAGAACAAAAAAAATTTCCACTTTCTGATTTGACTTTCCTAATCTAATGTAAAAAATCAACGTTCAACGTGCGTTTTTTGTTATATATTTTCGTTAGATTAGGAAAGGAAATATTTATGTATGAATATGAATGACTAATATGAGAGCATGCGTGAGAGGATAATTTTTTTATATTGAAAAAAAAAACGGATTTTTTTGTTTTCGCATATATGATTGTATTGTATAATCTTATATGAATAGTTTTGTTGGTATTCGTACAATTGAAAATTTTCTAATTCATAAATAAATTCTAATTTTCAATTTTTAGCAAAAAGAAAATAGTTTCTTCTATATTGTAAGAATAGTACAGGCGTTTGGGTATTTTTGGTAATAGTGATTAAAAAATGGGAATACATTTAAGAATAAATTAGAAGTTTTTTAAAAGGAATTAAACATGTTTAGAAATATGTATTTTTATCTTTTCTAAATTGAATTAATAAATTTTCAATTTCAATTCAACTTTTTTCAAATTAAATTAAATTAAATCTAACCAAATTTTAAAATATAGTTTTAAAATTTATGAATATAATATTGTATAATCAGAAAATATTATTAATTTATTGAATATATTGTATAATCATAAAATATGCAATATATTTTTTAATCGATATTACCAAAAATACCCAAACGCCTGTACTATTCTTACAATTATTTATTAAGAAACTATTTTCTTTTTGCTAAAAATTGAAAATTGGAATTTATTTATGAATTAGAAATTTTTCAAATGCACGAATACCAACAAAACTATTCATAAATATATACAATACAATCACATATATGAGAAAACAAAAAAAATCCGTTTTTTTTTTCAATATAAAAAAAATTATCCTCTCACGCATGCTCTCATATTAGTCATTCATAATATTTCCTTTCCTAATCTAACGAAAATTTATAACAAAAAACGCACGTTGAACGTTGATTTTTTAACTTAGATTAGGAAAGTCAAATCAGAAAGTGGAAATTTTTTTTGTTCTACTTTATAAGTCTATATATTATTATTAGTCAATGCTTTTACTTAGTGTCCAAGCCTCCACACCATACAGAAGAATTGGCCAAACATAACACTTAAGCATGCGAATTTTTAATTCAAGGTTTATTTCACTTTTACAGAATAGATTTGACATTCTTCTAAAAGTTGTTCTCGCTTGCTCTATTCTAGAGCTTAATTCTATTTTATTAGTTGCATCTGATTCTATAATTGTGCCTAGGTATTTCATTTTTTGAACCCTTTCAATTACTACATTTTTCAGTTTTAATTTATGATGAATATTCGGACTTTTGCCAATCACCATGTACTTTGTTTTTTTTTTATATCATTTTCAGACCATAATTTTCGCAACTCAAATTTAATTTCTCCAGCATCTTACATAAATCTTCTACATTTTCAGCTAACAAGACTGCATCATCAGCAAATTTAATAACATTTAATAGTTCAGCATTAACTTTGATGCCAAGCTCTAGCTCATTCAATGATTCTTTAAAAATTTCTTCTGCGTATGCATTAAATAGAAGCGGTGAAAGAATGCAACCCTGTCTAACTCCTTTTTTGATACTGATGTTGCCCGTGATACCATCTTTGGTTTTAATTTCAGCTGATTGATTCCAATAAAGGTTGGCAATTATTCGAATATCTTTGCTATCTAAACCTTTATCGATCAGAATCTGCACCAGTTTATTATGTTTGACTTTATCGAATGCTTTTTCGAAGTCTATGAAACAAGCATGGACTTCGACGTTCATATCACGACATCTTTCTATTAGTGAATTAAAAGTAAATAATGCATCTCTCGTTCCTAAAGCTTTCCTGAATCCAAACTGAGATTCGCTTATATCAATTTCCAATTTACGATATATTCTTTCATGAATCACTTTAAGAAAGATTTTTAATGTATGGCTCATCAAACTGATGGTACGAAAATCACCACATTCAGAAGCATTATTTTTTTTTGGCAAAAGAGTGAATGTTGATTTTAGCCATTCTTCAGGAACTACACCAGCTTCGTAAATTCTATTAAATATGTCTGTAAGTATCTTGATACCATCATCCAGTAACTTTAATATTTCATTAGGGATTTTGTCAGGGCCAGTCGCTAATTGATTTTTCGATTTTAAAATGATTGCTCCGACTTCATCTTCTAATATTTTTGGGCCATCATAAGTATTAAAAACTGGATAATCAGCTATTATGTCATCGAAAAGCTCTATTACATATTCTCTCCATCTGTTTAATTTATCTGCAGCATCAACGATAATTTGACCATTCTTGTCTTTCAGTGCACCATGACTAGTTTTGAAGTGTTTATTTGATGCTAATTTGATTTTTTTATGTAATTTAAAATATTCATGTTTTTTTTCTACATTTTCAATATCTAAGCATTGTGCTTCCCAGAATTTATTCTTAGCTTCTCTAATTTTCTTTTTTATATTTTTGTTAAATTCTTTATACTTTGTTGGGTTTGATGTTTTATGTTTTTGCCTCTCTTTCATTAATAGCATGATTTCACTAGTCATCCATTCTTTTTTTTTCTTAACCATTTTTTTTACTATTTTTATCTATTTCAACACCAATATCTAATAATGGTTTTTTGAATTTAATCCATTTACTATCAACATTCTGTTCAGCTGTTATTAAAGCTTTATTTCTTATTTAATTTAATTTTGTACCATAAAAATCTTTAGCTACTGGTGTTTCTAAAATAGAGAGGTTAGTTTTGTTTATTATATTTTTCTTACCAATATTTTTCAAGGTAATTCTAACTTTTACTACAACTGGTACATGATCCGACTATATGTCTGCACTCGGGTAGGTTTTAACTGTTTTTATCGCGTTTCTGAAACGGCTCTTGATTAAAATAAAATCAATTTGATTTTTAATTATAGTCTCGGCACTGCTTTTTGGTGACGTGCAAGTATATAAACGTCTTTTCGGCATATTGAACCAGGTATTGGTTATGACTAACTCAATGTCGATGCAAAAATCTATTAGTCTATTTCCTCTAAGATTTCTTGTACCAAGACCATATTTGCCCACTGTGTTGCCTACTACACCACATCCAATTTTTGCGTTAAAATCGCCTAAGATCATAGTCACATCTTCTTTTTTTACTTTATTCAGCAATTCTTCTAGTTCACAATAAAATTCATCTACTATGTTGTCTTCACAATCAGATGTTGGTGCATAGACTTGAATTAGATTAATTAAATTTTTATTAGATTTCAACTGCATTAATAATATTCTGTCTGAATTCCGTACGATGCTTGTAATACTATTTTTATATTTTCTTGAAATCAGAAACCCAACACCTTTTCTGTGTTCATCATCAGCGCCAGAATATATGAAATAATTCTTCAATGTATCGATTTCACCACCGCCCTTCCAGTGCGTCTCACTTATGCCAATGATATCTAAATTTAATCTCGACTTTTCCAATTCTAAGTTTTGTAATTTCCCTGCTTGAGGCAGGCTTCTAACATTCAAGTAGCGACTTTCATATCGTCTTTAACTATACTATTAATAATTGTGTTGTTATTGATGCTTTTTTCGTTACTGTTGATGCTCATGCTGTTGACTATATTATTGTTGCTTCTGTTAAATTTGTTTAATTTGTTGATTTTGTTATTATTGTTGTTGTTCAATGATGTTTTACTAGGGATAGGGATAATGAGGTGGTTTCCCGTTGCCTTCCTCATTTTGTATTATTAATATATATTCTTCTCGTTGTCCTTCTTATAACGCCGGGTTCGTGCCAGATTTTCAACCGATGGGATAGTGACTATTAAACCAGTACTGATGATTTAGTTTCACCAGTAATTTTGTCTTGTTTACCACTTTACTTTGAACCGATTGAGTTTTTTCTGCTTCTAGTATTACTAATCGATCTTGTTTTCTGATTACTGTTCTTATAGATTTTTTTGTTCGAATATTCTTTAGCTTCGATAGGTGATCCCAATCTTTTAGAATTATCTTTATGTATATCTGCTGATGTTATGTCAAGATTATTCTCGATTTTCTCTAAATCTTATCATCTCACCATCAACTAAAAGCTTGTTATTTTTGATAATGACTGTTTTACCTTGCTTCTCTAGTACCTTTGCTGCTTTTACTTATCTGGCACGAGCTGCTCTTTGTTTAACAGTAAAATCACTTTTTATGTTCCAATCCGTACCTTTTAGTTCAGCCTTATTTTCAATATTTCTTGTTTCTTTAAAAACGAAACCAAGCTCACCAATATTGGTCTGATAGTCACTTTATCCGGATCAATCTTGCCAACTCTTTTTACGAAATTGATATCTTGTATGTATTGCTAGTGGTATTTTTATTCTTCCCGTAACAAATTTTATTATTAATTCAACTATTTTTTCTTCATTCAGTTCCTTTAAATTATATACAAGCAAATTATTCCTCTTGCCTTGTTTTTCTAATAATTCAATCGTTATATCTTGTTTCTGGACTCTCGCTTTCAAGCGAGATATCTTGTTTCTGGACTCTCGCTTTTTTCGCTTTATCTTCTCTTTTAATGATTGAATTTCTTCGCTGTTCCGTATTTTGCTGATGGCAATTTCTTTAACAGCTGTTTGGATACTATTATCAAAATCACTTTTCAATTCACTTCTTAACTCAACTTTTAAGTTTTTTAACTCTTCTCTCATGAGTTCCATCAAAGCCATACAGGATTCAGAGTTGATTATAGGATTTGTAGACATCACAATAACAGTGATTAAGCTTCGTAACAGTCCTAAGAAAATGTTGCACCTGGATTAACTAATTGAATCATTGAATCATTGTAAGGCCCTGAATCATTGTAAGATATTCTCACAGATGAAGAAAAAGAAATATTTATTGATTATATTTAAAGAAATCGTGTTTTTTATAATAATATAATGTTATTAGTTATTTATAATAAAACTTATTTATATTATTTACATTATTATTAATAAACATTTATAAAAAATTTAAATTTTATATTTTTGCCATGGTACAGAACTTTCATATATTTCGAAAATTCTTTTCTTATTTTTGAAAATTCCTTTGTTATATAAATATTTTGAAAATTCCTTTTTTATATTTCCAGCTGCTTGTAGTATTTCTCGATTATTTGATGTTGAATTTCCACTTATTGGTCTTCTAATTTATTTCGCACCGATATAGTTTGTCTCATATTGTAAAATAAATTGTAAATGTAATTTAAAACTATTTTTCTAGCTGTTATTCATAATACCATGTATCCAGCTTAGTCAATACTTATTCCACAATGCTGATTAGTTTTTCAAAGTTATTTTCGTTCATTCGCAGAGAGTGTTTATATAGCTTGGTTTATCAACCAGCCTTAATTCTGTTTGCAAAAATTGAAAAGAACTTGTTGTTTTTCGCCATCCCTTTATCCATTTTCTTTTTTGTTGGCGGATTTTCTGTGTCCTCTAATAATTTCGAATTCCGATTCAGATTCTAATGAGCATGACCTCAGCATAAACACAATGTCTATTTTTTGTTTTATATAAATAATTTTTTATTAAAGCTATGTACAGACAGAAAGTGAAATGATGATTTCCCATATAAATTTTCAGGTTGTGAAAAAGTCGGGAAATTGTTTTGAATTTTTTTTCAAAAAGTAGTACATACTCGACGTGAAATGAAAATTATTTATCAGAGACATGAACCTTAAAATAATCAAATTTTTCACAACTATATTAATGATCTGTACATTTAATTGAACGTGAAAAATTTGAAAAAATAATATTTTGACGTTTTTATTTTCAAATATTTTAAATTTTATGAATTACTGAATTATCAATTTCAATATGATTGAAAACGATTATGTTGCTAGACGAATATGAGTTTGAAGAAAAAACATTATATGTATTTGACTTTTACAATAAATAAATTTGACTTAAATTTGGCTTTTCTTTTTATTTTGTCAATTTCAAATTGCAGTCAAAATTTTCACTAGGTTTAAATTACAAATTTTAAATAATTTTTTCACGACCTTTAAGCTATGTACATACTTTCTGTATGTACATAGCTTAACTAATAAATTACATAATAATGGCTACTCACTTTTATAGATAAATGAATATTATATTGTTAAAAATTATATTGTTTGTATTTTATTTGTAATGTTTTTATTCAAAACATTTATTTCTTATTTTTAAATAGAAGAATAATACTAATTTATATTTTTAATCACCACTGTTACTTTACACAACCGCCAGTATTAAATTGTAATAAACAACTAAACAAAAATAAACCACAAATATGACAGTTGTCAAAATATGACAGTTGTCAAAAAACATTTGATGTAGAAGCCTAAAGAGGTTATGTTTTCATACAAATGCTATGTTCCGATATCTCACAGCGTCTCTGGTGTAAAATGACAGTTGGCGAATATAAATTTAATAGTTAAGCCATGTACTATTTGGTGTAATAATAGAAGTCGTGACGTCATTCAGGTTGATCCATTTTTTTATTGCTTTCTAAGAAAAAATGAGTATACTTCCGAATAACGGGCCCGAGCTTTTAAGATGACGTCATTACATAACGGTACTTTATGACATCAGGACTCCGAAAAATGACGTCATTTTACCCGCAAACGCCATCTAGTGGCCAAAAAATGCATTACAAATTTAAAAAAAAATGCATATTTTTGCCATTATATTATAAATGGCTTTTATATTATATATTAGGCTTCTATATTATATAGCTCGTTGATTATACATAATAGAAATAATAATTATGTGATTAAAATTAAATTCTTTAGTACTTTAGATCCTTAATTATATACATGAATAAAGTGACGCTGACGACTTAATTGAATAAATTGTTTATGATTAAATTATTTGTAATGTTTTTATTAAAAAATGTCATGGATAAAGTAGAGTAATATTAGTTAGATGATGCTACAACATCAACAATAACAACTCTACGTACCGGGGAGACCCTGGCACTCAACATCTGTTGGACCTCAGGCCAAGGATCGCCAATCGGAATCAGGTTTGGAATTTTCATGTCTGTTGACGCTATTACAACAACAACAGCAACAATAATAATAACAATTACAACAACTGCAACAATAATTTTATCAACTTTATATTATTATATTTTTACTAATAATGATACTAACATTTATCATTATTAGTAAAAATATCAACATAAACAACAATAGTAACAATGTTAATGTTAACAATAGTACTATTAACAACAATAATACATATCACACCATTAATAGAAATTAAAATCTCAACAACAATAGTAGTAATATTTGCTGGAGCAGTAACAACATAATCAATAACGAATCAAATATCACCAACATATCCAGTAATCACATAAGCAAGCATTCTCAACAGTTATACAGGCGTAAACAAAACATGCACCCTCAATAACAACAGGAAATCCAAACCCAGCGTTCAGATCGGATACAAAGTAGCAACATAGAACGTAAGAAGTCTATTAGAGACAGGTAAAATAAATCGCAAAAACGAGACTAAAAATCGATATTGTCGGAGTATCCGAGACATACTGAAAAGATAGCGGATAAGTTACAACTAGCAAAAATTATTTTGTATATTCTGGTTCAGCCTTCAGAAAAGGTATAGGTATTATGATTTCATTGAAATTAAAAAAAATATATAACTAGTATAATAATGAAAAACAGCCGAATGATGCTAATTCAGCTGACAGGTGTCAGAAATTTCATAAACTGAATACAAGTATATGCGCCTACGATCGGCTGTGATTTAACAATATGCGATGAATTCTACAATAACCTAAATGAACTAACGGCAGCGCAGAAAAAGGAAAACAATAATTATTGGATATTTTATTGCCAAAGTGGGTCAAGGAGAAGTAACTAATATTGTTGGGAAACATGGTCTTGGTGTTCGAAATTTAAGAGGCAACCAATTGGTTGAATTTTGTTTCGACAATAATCTTCAAATAACAAATACGTTTGATTATGTATTAATAAATCAACGTTTTAAAAATTCAGCGAAAGTGGCAAAAACGTACCCAGGAGCGGATATCTACTCAGGTCACATTTTGCTAGCCGTAAAACTCGAAATAAAACTGAAAAAAATAGGTAAGAAAATAAATCATACAAAATTAGACTTCTCTGTTTCAGATGAACCGGAAAAGAGAGAAAGATTAAGCACCAGGATCAACAACAATTTAAATTCAGTAAAGTAATCTATAGCAGAAGAAGAAAAAATAAACATGAAACTAATCTTTTCAATAAGCCACTTAAAGATGCGTTAAATGATCCAATCGTAAAAAAGTCAACTTCCAGCATTACAAAAAAAGAAGCGTGGATGACGGATGAAATAATCATATTATTGTATGTGAGAAGGAAAAATAAAAATTCGTATCATGAACGTTATAAAACAGCAAACATATTAATTAAAAAAAAAAATAGAGAAGCAAAAACTGTTTGGGGAGAAACAATACCAGGAGATTGAAAATTTAGAAAACAGCCATGAGTTTCAAACTACACAAGAAAATAAAAGCTACAACTGGTAAGAGTACTAAAAAAACTTATTAACATCAGAGAAAAAGATGGCAAAATCATGGCATACCCAGAACAGAGAAAGATGGGAAGAATATCTAACCGAGTTATTCAACTATGTAGAAACAACGCATGCATCATGCACGTCAACGGCTGTAGTGGAAGTCCATCTATATTAGATTCGATACCAAACGAGATCGTAAAGCTTATTGATGATGATGGTGTAATAATGTTGACCAGCATTTTTAACTAAATATGTGAGAAGTGAGACTGGTATAATTCCAGAAGATTGGCTAAAGTCCACCTTTATTACACTGCCAAAGAAATCCAATGCAGAGTGTTCAGAATATAGAACAATAAGTCTGGTGAGACACTTGCTAAAGCTGTTTTAACACGTTGGCGGACACTTACTTCATTTGCAGTGGACTGATTATGTGATCTTTTGTTTCAGCTTTAGCTTTCTTTTTTAGATAAAGATCTTCGTATAATTGAGAATTTGTATTGGAATCAAACAGCGAGATTCAACAACCCTGGACGGGCCAACTCAGAGCATAGAAATAATAAAGATGTACATCAAGGGTGTATCTTGTCACCGCTACTTTTCAATACACTTTTCGATGCAATTCTACTGGCGATAAACGCTCGCGGTTTACAATATATGGTAGATGAACATAATGAAAGCTGCAATAATTATGAAATGAAAATAAATAGTAACAAAACAAAATATATGATGTTCAGTAATGCCAGCAGTTCTACTGATAGCATAAAATTAAACAATATAACTTGAAAAAGTGGACAAAATTAGATACCTGGGTACAATCATCGCCTGTAAGGGTAATAACAGAACAGAAATCAACGCAGAGGTGGAACAAGAACATGCAGCATTTCAAAATAGGAGTAAAGTATTCAGCAAAAAGGAGATAAACCTAAAAGAAAAAAGAAAAATGCTAAAATATGCTATGTATGGTCCATCTTATTATAAGGAGTCGAAACCTGGACCTTTTTTTTTTGCGAAGAAGGTGATAATCTCATGGACACTAACACTGCGCCCGTGTGTCAGTAGTGTGGACTTTAACCCACTAAAAACACCTCCTTAACACGCGACATTAAAACTAGTCACTAGGACTAACCATTAATTTTTAGCTCACTTTGGCTTTTATGAAGTTACCGTCTTGTAGATGTGTCTGTTGCTAATTCAAACGGCTTGGTTCTGCTCAAGCGCCTTGTTAAATTAGTATTGTCCACCAGCTTTAGTGCTTCACTGTTAACGTGGTTTTCTAAACGAATCTGATGCTTCACTGCGAAATGCTTTACCTCATCCAATACGTACGGGATCTTTAGATCTCTATGGATATCACTATTACGAACATACCAAGGTGCGTTGACTATGTTTCGCAGGACCTTATTTTGGAATGTTTGAATTTTGTTTATATGTGTCTTTTTGGCACAACCCCATAATTGAATTCCATATAACCACATAGGTTTCAGCATCTGATTATATAAAAGCAATTTACAGTGGATCGACAGTTTAGAATATCTTCCAATAATCCAGTTCATCTCTCTGTACCTACACTCCATCTCGATTTTTTTTCTTTTTAACGTGTTCGTTCCATTTAAGCTTGACATACAGTGTCATTCCTAGGTACTTAGCATTATTTTCATGCGGAATGCTTACCTCATTAATTGTTATCGCTTGGGAGCTCTCGATTTTTCTATTGGTGAAGTTAACATGTACCGATTTAATCTCATTTAACTTGATTTTCTATTTTTTAGTCCATCTAGTAAATTTATTAGTTGCCTCTTGGATATTATTAGTTGACTCTCTTATGTCCTTACCTAGAGAAATTAGTGCTGTGTCGTCCGCAAACGTTGCCACTGTAACATTTTCAAAATCCGGGAGATCGCTGGTGTACAGTAAATACAGTATTGGGCCAAGGATACTCCCCTGAGGCACTCCGGCGTTAGTTTCTCTCAGTGAGGAATATTCGTCCTCCTGTTTGACTCTAAAATACCTATCACCTAGGTATGCTGTTATGAGCTCAACATATTTTTTTGGTAACATGCGGTTTATTTTGTTGATGAGCCCCTCATGCCAGACTTTATCAAAGGCTTGCGCTACATCTAGGAAGACTGTAGAGCAAATTTGTTTTTCTTCTAGCGCTTTTTCGATGATTGTTGTAATTCTATGTACTTGCTCGATGGTTGAATGTTTTTCTCCAAAACCAAATTGGAATTTTGGTATTATTCCTTTTCTTTCAATGATAGGCTTTAGTCTTTTCAACAATAGTTTTTCGAAAACCTTTACTGCATAAAGTTTAAATACTGCATTGATGATCTGAGTGAGCTTGCTAAGTCCTACTCGAGGTAGGTGCTGAAGGATTTCGCCTGTTATTAGGTCAAAACCTGGAGCTTTCTTCGCTTTAATGGCTGTTTTAATTATCTGTTCTGTTCCGTCTGTAGTTATTGCTGGAATATCTTCTAGTTCTACGTTTATGTAATTTTCGAGTTGGTCCACTGATTCGATGTCGTTTGGTTTGAAAATCTCCTGTAAGTGGTCCGTTTCTGTTTTTTCTTTATTGTTTCTGGCCCATGTTCCATTTTGCTTTTTAATTGGTCCAATGTGTGTAGTTGGTCTTCTTATTTTTTTAGTTGCTTTCCATAGTGAGTAATTGGTCTCCTTAGTAGCCGTCAGATTACTCACTTATTTGTTGATAGAGTCTTCTTTAAATTTTTGTATGGCTCTTTTTAATTGTATTTCCTCAGGATATGTTATGCTTTTGTTTTGTTTTTCCATTATAGTTGTGTTGTTCCAAGCAGCTTCTTGTATTATTTTATTGAAATTTTCAGCTTCTTCTTCTAGTTGGTCCTCATTACTTATTGTAGTCTCTAAGTCGACTTTGTTTTGTATTTCGATACTAAATGAATTCCAGTCCGTAGTACTATTAACTAGTTTTGGTTGGTTCTGTTTCTTGACTATTTTCTCGTACAGTTTTAGAATTACTGGTGAGTGGTCTCCTTCCATGTCATAGTTATTTTCTATTGTCATGTAATTGTCCGAAACTTTTCTAAAAAATAAAGAAGTCCAGTAGGTCCGGTTTTTTTGCACCGTCTGTAGGCCAGTACGTTGGTTCCCCTGCGGATATAAACTGACATCCTGTCTCCATGATGGCTTTACGTAGTTGTCTACCTCTTGTTAACGTGAGTCACGAACCCCGGTCAGTGTGTTTTGCATTGAAGTCGCCTCCCAGTATGAATCTGTCGCCCAGTAGGTCTATAATTGTTTTAAATGTCTGTTGATCTATTTTGCAACCTGGTGTACAGTAAAGCCAGCCCATATTAATGTGTTGCTTGATGGATTCAAATTTAATAATTATCAGATGGGCTTCGTCTGTCTGCCAGAATCCAACTTCTTAATGTTTATAACTGTCCTTAACTAGTATTGCGCTTCCCCCCTCGCCTTCTTTGAGGGGCGAGGGGGGGAAGCGCAATACTAGTTAAGGACAGTAGATGAGGTATGTTCTGATAAGTGTGATTCCGTTATAAAGCATAGTAGTTGAGGTATGTTCTGATAAGTGTGATTCCGTTATAAAGCAGACGTCCACATTTTGTACTTTAAGAAACACGTCAGTTTTCTTGTTGATTATGCCGTTTGCGTTCCATGTCGCTATTTTTAATTCTTTGATGTAATTAGTCATGGTGTTTTCTGGACGTCGTCAGTTGGTAATTATTTCCCGCTTCTAGCTTGTAAAGTCTGAGATCTCGTCCATCCTGTTATGCATGTTTTGTAGCAAGTGGATAATTGTTTCGTTCGACGAGCTTTGTTCCATGTTTTTCGTTTGTCGAATTTTGAAAATAGATTGGCGAGACGATATTGCAAATATAGTAGTGCTAAATAGAATGGAGTTGTCGGCGAAACAAGTAGTACCTGCTGTAAAAGAACGTAAAATAAGATATTTTGGACATATAATGCGTAACGAAAAATATAGATTACTTGAATTACCAATCAGGGAAAATAATTGACCGTAGAGGCAGAGGTAGAAGAAGAATTACGTGGTTGATTAATCTGGTAGTTTGGTATGTTAGCAGTAAGTTTGATGAGAGCGGTCAAAGATAAGAAGCTGGTTGAAGAAATGGTGGCCAACGTCCGTAACAGACAGGAACTATAAGAAGGAGAATTTATTTATTTATTGATATTATTTCAGCCAGGCTTAATAGCGCATTGGCTGTTATAGACACAGAAAAAAAAACAAATAACAAACAAAATAGAAATAACAAACAATGTAATAAAAAAAATATTTACAACATAAAATCTCAATAACTTATAAACTATTATAATCTTACAAATAATTAACTGATATGTTTAACTTTGATTTTGTGCACTCATATCTTGAATTGGCGGCAAGCACTATTATAAAAAAATGAAATAAACTATAAGCAAGTTCATGGCAACCTCAACATAAAAACAATTTTAGTTATAAAGTTGGACTTTTTTGTGTAGGGAAAAGGGGACTATTTTTATAATGACGGATTCAGATTAAAGCTTTCTTTAAACTTGTTTGATTTTTTTAAATTTTAACATTAAAAATATTTCAGTGAAATAAATATTTAGTTTTTTTTTAAATAATTAAAAGTAACCGATACGACTGTTCACGTGCCTGAAAACATATTTTTTGAGAGTGTAGCCCTGTCTACTACAAAACTGATAATTGAAAGCTCTTTTGAATTATTTTTTATTTTTTTTTTAAATAAAGTTTTTTATTTTTTTATAAATAAAGATACAAATTGTAATATTTTCTATTCTAGCCTATTTTAAACAACGTCGTAATCGAATTTTCCCCTCGGACTGTCCAAAAGCTATTCTACACTCCGTCGGAATTTGAGTAGAAAAATTTCCCCGAAGCAAATAGTTGCAGGAATTTTTTTAAATACACAAAAAAAAAACACATGAAACTTTAGTATAATTTTTGCAATTTATTTATATTATATATACGGTATATTTACGGTTCCTTTGAACTGTCAAAGTGTATAGAACGAAAAAAATTAAGATCGGATAAGGGGTGTGCCACATTTTTTTTCAATATTTTGAACCCCCTCCCTCCCTATTGCCACACTTTGTCACATTTATTTAATACCCCCACCCCTCCTGTGACGTCACATTTTTTTTTATATAAATACTATAAATAGCTGATAGCTACACAAGAAAATTTTTTGTTATAACATTTATTTAAATTCAAATAAAATTAAAAATTAAAAAACAATATTAAATACATTTTTTTTAAATAAAAAAGTATTACATAAAAAATTAAGAACATAAACAATTATGAAATTCATTTTTATAAAAATATACTAAATTATACCATTTTCAAATTAACCTAAACATTTTACTATAATAAATAGATATATGCTGAATGGATAGATGATGAAAATATAGAATTTAATTTGAAATTCATATATATATATAGGAACATAAAAAAAAACTTAAAAAATATAGGAACAAAAAAAACTCAAAGCAAAAACTATGTATACATAGTTTTTGCTCAAAGTTTACAAAAATATTAATTATCAGTCCATGCTGAAGATAAATGGTCATCCATTCTGTAAACTGGCATAGCTACATCCTCTTCTATTACTCATCCATTCTGTAAACCGTCATCTGTCTGATGAATAATAATTGGTGGATTTAAGAATTAATCTTTTAAAATCTCGAATATAGAACTACGATGTTTAGCACAACACTTAGGGTCGCGACATTTTACAATTTGTGTAAAATATTGACTTGTCTTTACATGAACAGCAAACCAATTTTGATCCCTAACAAGTATATCAAGCGGATCCATTTCAGTATTTTCTGGTACTATATATTTAGCTAATGTTGGAAATCCATCAATACATGTGTGGCTCCAAATTTCTGCCAAAGTTTCACCACAGAATTGAAAGTTTTGCTTCTCTAAATCATCATCAATTGTTCTGCCCTGAGAATCAAGGTGACAACAAAATTTCTTTTTAGCTTTAAAAACCAAAAAAAAAAGTGTGACATCACAAATTGCTACATCCCTCCCTCCCCCTTGTCACAAGTTTTCACGTTTTTAAAACCTCACCCGCCCCCCTAAGCTTGTGACATCATTTAAGTACAACCCCATAAAAAATAAATTTAAAATATTGTAGCAACAACATTTATAGAATCGTTTGAAATATTATAAGGAAATATTTTACTGTCATTATAAGAAAAAACTTCCTAAATTAATTGCAGTGCGTCATAACCTCAACAATCCACAATTTATTGTGAAAATTTTAATAGCAATTTGTTATTTTAGCAGTCTATTTTAAAATTATATCAAATTAATAATATCGTATAGCTGATCGTCATTAGAATTTTTAAAAAAGTGGTTTGTAAAGATTATCAAGCATTTAAATATTGTTGGTAATGTATTGGGAAGGAATTTATTGCCAGTAAAAGAAACACTTCAAACTAATTATATAGCGGCATAACCTCAATAATCTGCAATTTATGGTATATAAAGTGAATTGGCATTTTCAGCAGTGCATTGTCAAAACAAAATCAATTCCTGAAAAACAGTATTTCTGTTATAAGAGCAAGAGAAATGGTTATGAAAACAATTCTGGATAAAATCCAAGACCAGTTTGATAATTTAAGAGCCGAATTGTCGAGAGAAAAAGAATGCACGAAAGAAGAGCTAAAATCGCTAAAAGTTGAACTGACTGATGGTGTGGTAAAAGTGTTAGATAGAGCTAAAACAGAAATTATAAACGAAGTGAGAAAGAACGTTAACTCAGAAATCCAATTATTACAAGTCCAACTAAACGAAAGCAAAGCAACTATTGCTGAACAACAACGCACGGTAGACAGTCTTGAAATTTTGTCAAGGAAAATTCTCATTTCTAGGTGCTTCCAAAAGTGAGTAGAAAGATTAATAAAAGATAAAATAGAGCGAAGGTGAGAAAACGGTTGATCTGGTAATACATTTTATTTCAGCCAAGCTCAAAGTCTACATAACTTGCCTTGAGGTTAACTTTACTAAAAGAGTTGGTAAGAAGAAATCAGCCGAAACCAATAGACCTATTTTAGTCGGCTTGACCAACAATTGAAAAAAATAATAAAATTCATAAAAACAATAATAGATTTAGTTCTGAAAGCACAAACAGAACTTTAAAATACACGGCACGAACTGGAAATTCATATGGACAACGATTTGATTTAACGATTTGATTTATACGACATGGAGAAGGCAACACGGAACTATATGTAAAACAGACATAATTGGATTAAGTGAGAAACATTTGAAAGAATGTTGAGAAACGTACACTGAGCAGAAAACATTAATATAGTCAGGTGCTATATTAATGTTATAGTCAAAATAACATCATAGGAGAGGAGTTGGCTTCTTAATTAAAAATGTCATCTGTCACTTCAGTAATCAAGAAATCCGACAGGGTGATATTCCTGCAAATAAAAAATTATAGAAGTCAATTTAATCCAAGTTTATGCACGAACAGCTGACAGCGAAGAGGATGTAGTTGACGAATTTTACAATGAGATTGAAGACATGCTGAAGTTAACCAAATCTGAAGACCTCACAATGGTGCTGGGTGTCTTTAATGCCAAATTGGGTGTGGTAAAGTGAAACATGTAGTCGGCAAATTTGGAATGCCAGAGGCTCAAAACTAGTTAATTTCTGCATTGACCACAATTTCGGTGTCACCAATTCATGGTTCGCGTTCGATATGCCGGAGATTGTACACTTGGAAGCACCTAGAAATGAGAATTATCCAAAAATATGAAATCAGATAGACTCTATATTAATAAACATGAGATACAAAAACGTGATCAAAAGTGCTAGAACTTATCCTGGTGCTAATATCAATTCGGATCACAATCCAGTTGCAGTGAGGCTGAAAATTAAGTTGCTAAAAGTGAGTAGAAAGATTAATAACAGATCAGTTAATTATAGTTTATTGAAGCATTGAAGATACCTCAAATAAAGAGAGCAATGTTAAAAAAGGCTAGTAGCACCATAGCACCAGTAAAAAAAGATGAAATAGCAGACGAGCCGAGCGTTGTAGGCAAATGTGAAACTTTGAAAAAATCCCTTGTTGACGTTTCTACAGAGCTTAGCCAGTACCCAACTCAGACTCGAAAATGTGGATGACCAGCGAAATTCTTTTATTGATTGATGGACGAAGAAAGCATAAAAATCACCCTGCTAATTACAGGAAATTTAACTCGTTGATCAGAAGAAAGATAAGAACCGCCACAGGGAACTCTGTTGTGGAATAAAACACGCCGGCCCTGTATTTTGTTAGATTACCACAAAATATATTTGCACACGCATTGCGCAATAATATTATTAAATATTATATTTACATTATTAAAATGTGTCAATAAGTTAATAGAGCTAAGCAAATAATGCTTATTGCACATTTATGCAGTGTATGCAAATTTTGGGTATGAACAAATACAATTAATAATAATTATTACTGAGTGCGATTACTCAATAGTAAATTAATTTTATTATTATTGAATCAAAGTTCGTTTACACTTTTATGTAAACAAATGCTGAGAAGTTAAAAAGTGTTTATAAATAATGTGGTTTTTCTGGTAATTCGGGGAGTCGAAATTTATTCAGCTTTGGTTGAACAGCTTTCAGAATTAAAGGTTCTGTATGAACCTAAAATATTAACCAGAAGCTTGCAATAAATAAAGTTTGTTTAAAACAAATAACAATCAAAGCTGTCAAGTGTTTCATTACATAGGCTACTCGCTATTAAGGAATCCTTGAAGAAATCCACTGAGCAACCTCGGCTATTTAGCTAAGTTGTTATAGTATTCGGCCTAACGGCTATTACTCAGTGGACTCCGTACAGTCTGACGGATACATAAAAATAGATCAAACGTAATATTCCATTTAATTATATTTAGACTCTATTGAAGATTACGCTCCTATAATATTTAAATATATATAATAATGTATTATAAATTGGCACAATTTAAAGAAACTGGCCAATCAATAAATATTATGCTTAAATATTGTAAAACAACTCCAATGCATGGAGGTAGAAAATTGGGAAAAACAACACGATTATCTGAACTTACATAGGAAAAGAAAAATGGTTACCGACAACAACAAAAAAAAGAAAATATATGGTTCGCTGAAAGACAAAGATAGAAAGCTAATACTAGATCCGCTAGAAAGATTGAAGAGATGGACAGAGTACATGAAAGAGCTATTCGACAATTATAGGGCAGCATTAAAGGAACAAGTCGAATTGGCCATGTGATGAAGAATGATAGATACAGATTGTTACAACCAACTAACTATATTATATAGAAGGCTTAAGAGGTTAGAATTCGTATTCCAACATGTGACAGCGACGCTGGGGTACAGTTGGCGGTTATAAATTCTTAAGCCATGTAATATTTCGTGTAAAAATAGAAGTCGTGACCGACGTCACTCGTTATGTTGAAATTTTTTATTGAAGACAAAATTAAATATTATTGAAATTATGATTAATTATAAATAAATAAATAAATTATTTTTATGCAATAAAAATGATAAATTATGCAATAAAGAATTTCAAAATAACGAGTGACGTCACGACTTCTATTTTTACACCAAATAGTACATAGCTAAATAGTACCAAATTTTATTTTTTACTTAAAATAGTAATATTCCGAACTATTGGTGTACTGGTATAAATAAAAGTTACATCGTTTTTTTTTAAAGCATGTAGTTCATAGGGTGTTGAAGATCTCGAACTCTCATACAATTTTTTACTCACAATGAGCCAGAGTATCAGGCCCTAAAATATCTGTATCCAAAACCGGACCAGCCTGAATAAACTTGCATATTACTAATATATAATTATTTGCATTCTATTTACAGGACCTTTATCGTAAGCGTGTGCAAGAATGATTATTCCCATAAGATGTTTTACATGTGGCAAAGTAATAGGAAATAAATGGGAATCTTATTTAGGACTTTTGCAAGCCGAATACACAGAAGGGTAATATTTGTTATGTTATGGTCCGCATTCTCTAACATCCGAAATGTTCGAATTACGAGTGATTTGCCACGTTTAGCACGGTCTTTTAGCGCATCTAGTGCTCGAACAATTTTTATACTGAATGGTTATTTTTTCGACCGCTCATCAATTTTTTTTTAAATATTTGAATAAAGTGCGTGTTTGTTTTAAGGAATATTTAGCCAAAAATTCTACTGAACGGCTATTTAATTTTTCTATCTAGTGCGTATTTTTGTTGTGCTAGACCGTGCTGAATGTAATTGTCCAAAATTTCAACAAATGTTAATTCTGTAAGGAATTGCGGGTACTCATAACTACGAATAATTACGGATATTTTTTCGAAATTTCGGACCATCACTCGTAATTTGAACATTTAGGAGGTTATACGTATATAGGTTATAGGTATTATATAATTATATATATATATACATATATATATATATATATATGTAGACCTATATAGACCTATTAATTAGTCCAATAAATATATATATATATATATATTTATATGCATATATGTCATAGTTTACTTTTTTTTACAGTGATGCTCTGGATGCCCTGGGACTAAAACGATACTGTTGTCGAAGAATGCTTCTTGGACATGTTGACTTAATTGAAAAGCTTTTAAATTATGCTCCTTTAGAAAAATAATAACAGCATTTTTACATACAACACAAAAAAATATGTAGTTCAACTTTGTTTTATTTATTTAGGTAGTCTTTTTTATCCTAATTAATAGGTCTATCTATATACCACAACCATGCGATTCTAATTCCACCTAAAATATTAATGCTTTTGTTGAAGGGAATTTTTTCTGACTGATAATTTATCAACAAGTTTCTGCAAAGTATAATTTATCGATGACTGTCAGTCTCTTAATTATGGTTATCTTCACCCACATTCAATCTTTCTGACTAGGCCAATTAAGAATGAATTACAAAATATATCTACATATGAATTGTTAATCTTTTGTCCATATTAATTTCATTATATACCGATATTTTATTTGTTGATGGCTTCAATCGTCCAATTATTTGATTTCTGGTCGATGCGGGGAAGCGACGGAACTTTCATAGGTGCAAAAGGAGCAGTAGCATAAAGCTTCAAGTTTAGGTTAGGTTTAGGTACAGGGCCGACCCAGAAGCGCCTATTGCTTATTGTGTCTACCCTCTTAATTACTCATCTGCCAGACCAATACTGTTGATGAAACTATATAGGTCTGACAGAGATAAGTTCCATGACTGATGGATTTATAACATAACTATGTAAATGTTTTAGCCATCTATAATGGCGGGCCATACAGTTACATAGCAGGTGCTCTGCTGTTTCATCTTCATCTTGGCAGAATCTACACATCGATCGTGTAGCTTCAAGTTTAAAGGGCGGCAAAAATTTATTAGTCTTCCTTATATAACGGTATTCGATTTTTTAGCCAGAAACCTAAGCACAGATATTGATTAAGAATATATGTATCACTATCAGGGCCCTATTGTACCAACCACTTATCGCTTATTAGTTATCAACTTATCAAAATTTATGATATGTTTGTGTTGCACCAAACGGATAAGTAATAGAATTAAAATGAGTTATGATTATTGATAAGCGCTGAAGTTATCAAATGTCTGTTGCACCAAATAGAAAATCGTAAGTTGATAAGTAATTTTTGGAAAAGCGATAATTTGATAAATTTTTATCATTAAACTCTTTTCGTTGCACCAAAATTCTTATCAATTCACAATTCTAATACTGCTAAGTTTATCAAAAGTTTTGTTAAGAAAAAATTCATATATCAATTATTCTGTAAGTCTTATATTCATACTAATTCGAGCTTTAGTCGTGGTTATATGTATATTTATATATGTATATAAATTATATAACTTATAATATATATAATATTATAATATATTTTAATATAATAATAGCCCTGTTTTTTGTAGACGGGTATATTGTATTGCAAAATTTTTGCAAAAAATGATTCACTGAAAATAAGGCGACATTTTTTTTATTTCAATCACAATTGAATTTATCAGCTGATAATTTTTTTTAAAATCACATTAACTTTGAGTTTTATAAACGTAAAAAAAAAAAATCATTGAATATCATTAAAAAATATAAAACTTGCTTTTTTTCTTTAATAAATTGCCATTTTTTAATGTAAAAAAAAACATAGGCTATGCCTTTTTGGTCCAATGTATTTGAAATAAAATGAAATGAAACGGAATATTGACAACAGAGTCATCTACATGTCATATTATGAACTATTTATCAATTACAATTCATTTGCAATATATAAATAACTACTGTAATTCTAATTTTTTTGCCAACAAATTGTTGTTTTCAATGTAAAAATTTGCAATACAATATACCCGTCTACAAAAAAACAGGGCTAATATTACATAATTATGTAATGAAATAACATAAATAAACTTACTTAGTATTTTTTTACTTCTTTGTGCTATACGTTTTGCCATAATATTGAATTAAAAAATTTTAAATTTAAAACTATTTGGTAAATTATTATTTTTTGGTTCTTTTGTTGGCTAAATAACTATTGCTCCAGCACCCGCACGTGTAATAACAAATGCAACCATACAAAATTCTTATCAAAATGTAAAAATTCAACTAATGTTGCTAATTAATATTTTTTTTCTGAGAAACGCTTAACACTTATCATTATCAAAAATATCATTATGTGATAACTGATAAGTGAGTTAAATATAATATCCATTTGTGCAACACAACACTTATCATTTACTCTTATCAAAAAAATATATTTTTGATTAGGTGATCAGTAATAACTGATAACTGGTTGGTGCAATAGGGCCCAGATAGGTTTTGCTTTATATTAAATTAATGTATGAAGCTGTGTAGTGCATATCAAATTTCGGAATTTTTTTTTGAGATTTTGAATTTTTTTTTACTTTTTAGATGTCAGAGAATCAAAATCAGCAAAAAAAAACTTGTCCGTCGTACGACGTGCGTCGTACGCTATACGCCGTACGCAAAGCAAAAATAGACTTTTAATCGCTTAGAAATAGTGCTAAAACACATTCAATTGAATCAAAAATTTACAGAAACGTTAACAAAAGACGGAATTTTATGCTTATGGTATCCTTTTCCGAATAATATACCTGCAAATCCCCTTCATGGAGCGTTAAAAATTCACAATTTTGTGCACGTCAAAAAACACCTTAATATAGTCGGATCATTACAATGTTTTACAGTTTCATGATGTCTATTCATACGAAGAACATAAGAAAAATTTAGAGCCCTGGATCCCCGCAGACTTATTATATGGTAATATTATACGTGAATTTTTGAAATTTGATATACAGATAAAACCAGTTAGATTTTATGTAAAACATTATAACTTCTAAAATAGGTATAAGAGGTAAGTGCCTTTCCATTCCATAAAAAAAGTTAGCCCCCGCCTTTTTAAGATGGCGTGAGGCTTATATATGAAACGGGAAGTTTATTAAAGAAAAGAGAAATAATCTTAATTATATTATCTCAGCGGGAAGTTTATTAAAGAAAAGAGAAATAATCTTAATTATACTATTTTACAATTTTACATCTTCTACACTAAAATCAGCTTCGTACCGCTTTACCCCCCTTCATTTTACTGGAGAAAGAATTTTTATTGGAATATTAAAATTGTATTTTTGTAATTTAAAATGGTCATAGGATATGTCACATTTAAGATAGAGCCTTGTATCTTGTAAGTTAGGTATAATAGGTTAGTATCTTTCGAAATCATCCAAATTTTCACCCCTTTCCATTTTTATATGGGTGAGGGTGACGGGGTATATTTATAAAACAAGAGGCAACACATCGCGAAACTGGATTGAAAAAATAAGAAGTTAGTTTTTTTTAAATACTATTTTAGACATTGTGCGAAAAAATTGTACCCATACCTGCAACCCCAACCCCCTCTATTCTACATCAACTTAAAATGACTATAAAATGAGCCACTTTTTTGGGATTGGGAGTTGGGAGAATATGTGAGCAAAATCGGTTTTCTCTAGTTTTGCACTCCCTCCCAACTCGACTCCCAAATTTTGATGAGCAAAATCCCAATACTGTACCTTCAACGCTCTTAATTTTACAGGGGTAAATAATATTTCGACATTTATAGAATAAACATGTATATTACATTTCGAGTATATATGGGTACGGTCAAGAATTCAGACACTGCACAGCAGTGGCGTGCGATCTAAGGTGCTCTAGGTGCTGAGCACACCCTACTGATTTTCCTAATTATTTTCAAATAAAATTAAAAAAAAAAATTTAAATATTGGGCAAAAAAACAATTTTTGGGTTACAACCAATATGTTTACCCTATAAATTTTCTCTTACTTCAATTTTTTTACAGTAAAATTATATTTCTAGCCACCTACTAGATGCAAAAATATCCATACTCATACATTTTATTAAATTTGATGTTGCGATTGCGAGTGCTAATAATTTTCAGCACGAAATATTCTATCAAATTTATAAATTCAACGCCACAAATTTCTTATAAAATATATGATATGGTTGTGCTATACTTCTTACAGCACCGATTCTCATATAAAAATATTTTGTATAGTTTTATATGTGTTTATAACATTAAGAATGGAAAATGCAACATTACAACGCGACATCATATACAGTTTGTGGTTGGAAGGGGAAAAATATAATGAATATTTTGTGGTTCGTGCTCAGCACAATTCTTGTTTTATATGAAAAATATTATTAAGAAATGCATACATAAAATATACTCGTTCGTAACGTAATGTATGTAAAACTACATTGTATTTTTTTTTGGTTTAATTTTGTGGTTCTCTCATTCTCTTTATTTAAGTATGTTTTCCTTATAATGATTATGAATATGCGATTGATATTGCTTGCTAATTGCTATGTATGTATGTACATATACTATAATATTGAATTATTGAATAGTTGGAGAAATTGTGCGTACTACAATTTTTTAGCACTATATGAGAATTTATCAACTTTTTTTTTACAAATTTCAACCCCAAAAACCTCGGGTTATATCTGTTTTAAGTTAATAAATATTTCAGCACACCCGGATCTAAAAGTCACTGCACGCCACTGCTGCACAGCCATAGCAGCCTGAAAAAATTGAAAAGCAGCAGGGTATGCATAAATTTCAATTGAATATTAATACGAACGACTGCAAACAGCCAAATATTTCTCTCAATATTTCTAAAACAGCCAAATATTTCTCACTATTTCTCTCATTCATAGAAAATGTCAAAAAAAAATTGTTAAATTCATAAATTTATAAACAATTTAATTAATCATAATCATGGCTTGCTATTTTGAATTCAATATTAAACACGAGAAAAAAAAATATGAATACAAGAAAGAATGAAATTGAAAATTAAAACTTTTGCAGTCTCTTTTCAGTAACTGTGTAAACTGCAGAGGCTGCAATTGTATTCTGAATTTTAATCCGACAAATTTAGCAGCGACTGAATTCTTGACCGCATCCTATATAGTATAACAAATTCGAGTACTTCTTTATTAAAACTTGATTATAATTTTAAATTGTACAACGTTGGGAGTTTTGTAAATATTGTAACTTTTATTTAGATCTTCGTTTTCATTAAATTCTAGGTGGATCAAAAGGGAATATGACGCACGCTTTCAGCTTTTTTTCCATATGACGATTTTTTGCTAATATTTTTCTTAAAAGAATTTAAGATTTCTGGTCGTTGGTGATTGTATTTATAATCATATGTTTGTA
This sequence comes from Empis stercorea, assembly GCA_949752835.1. Lineage (NCBI taxonomy): Eukaryota > Metazoa > Arthropoda > Insecta > Diptera > Empididae > Empis > Empis stercorea. The sequence goes on from OX457085.1 coordinate 39,387,625, forward strand.
AAGGGTCTTCAAAATTGAGGTATCATTTTGATTTTGCCGCCATTTTTTTTCTACCTGGAATTTTTATACGAGGTTTCTTCAGGTATATTCTAAATACATTCCGGTTAGTTAATATGGAACGTTACACGAAGGAACAACGTGTTTTTGTTATTAAAACATTTTTTGAAAATGGTAAAAGTTTTCAAGATGTAATTAGGAAATTTCGAACAAACTTTGGTAGAGAAAATGCTCCAACAAATCGTGCCATCAAGCTGATGGTTGATAAATTTCTAGAAACTGGATCTGTTCTTGATAACATAAGCAAAATTTATCAACGTAGTGGCCGTTCAACCGAGAATGTAGCAGCTGTGAGCAGAAGTGTTGAAGAAGATCCAAAAACTTCCATTCGTCATCGTTCGCAGCAATTAAACATCAAACCATCCACATTATCCAACACTTTGCATCGTGATCTCCATTTAAAGGCTTATAAGATCCAGCTGACGCAAGAATTAAAACCAACTGACCATGCATTACGTCGGCAATTCGTTTCTTGGGTAATCGAAAAACAAGAAGAAAATGAGAATTTTAACAAAATAATCTTCACCGACGAAGGTCATTTCCAGCTCAATGGCTACACGTCAATAAACAGAATTGCCGCATTTGCGGTGAAGAGAATCCAAGGGTTATCTTAGAGGAACCATTACATCCACAAAAAGTTACGGTTTGGTGTGGTTTGTGGTCAGGACGAATCGTCGGACCATATTTTTCTGAAAACGCAAATGGAAATGCGATTACGGTCAATGGAAATCGCTACAGGGAGATGATCCGAAGCTTTTTGTAGCGGGAAATTGATGATTTGGACGTAGAGAATATGTGGTTTCAACAGGTCAGTGCCACTTGCTACACAGCAAGAAAAACAATGGATCTTTTGAAGGAAAAGTTCGAAGATCGCATTATTTCTCGTAGAGGAGGAGTGAATTAGCCACCGAGATCGTGCAATTTGACACCGTTGGATTTTTTTTTTTGTGGGGTTTTGGGAAATCGAAAGTGTACAGCAATAATCCCACAACAATTCAAGAGCTTAAAAACAACATTATCAAACAGATTTCAACCATTGACAACAGTTTATTGAACAACGTGATTCAGAATTTTGGTAAAAGATTGGGAGCCTGCCGAGCCAGTAGGGGGGGCCACTTGGCCGACATAATTTTTCATTATTAACCGGAACCTATTTGTAATAAATTAAAATAAAAATATATTTAATATTTAAAAAAAAAGCCTTTTTTTATTAAAATTAAAATGATACCTCAATTTTGAACACCCTTTATTACATAATCATATATGCAAAGCAATATTTTCCCTTCACTTTGCATTTTCAATTTTTTTTCTTTACCGACTACGGCTTGTTAAGTTGGGGTGAGAGGAATAAAAATAGAGAGAATTAAAATGTAAAAAGATTAAAAGAAATATGATGAATGAAAAATTTTTAAAATTTGCTGGGGCCTTACTCTTGCTTTCGATCGCATTAATTTTTGTCTCAATTTTGATTACCGTCGGTTCTTTTGATTTCGATAACGAAAGAATGATAGCGAAAACTATAACTTTTCAAAATATTCATATTTTCAAAATAGCCCGAATTTTTTGTAACAATGGCAATAAAATTTAAATTTATTCAAACAATTGCCCTTATTGTGAATGTGGAGACGAGAGTCGATTCTGTATTGGTCGATTTGTATGTGATTATGAATGGCGATTTTAATAGACAATTGTTGATAAAATCGACATTTGATGGCGATTACATTTTTATCACGACAGATGACGAATTAGACGCGTAAGTTTGAATAAGTTTAAAATTTTTTACATATTTCGAAAGAACTTAATAGTTTGGAAGATCCTGTGCGTAATACCGCAGGTTGGGTATATCTATTTAGAAAAAACAGGCATCATTAACATACATATGTATGTATATACAGAAAATTCTATAACTATAGGTTTGGACAGATAGTTAAAACTAAGAAAGTACACAATAGTAATGAAACATGAGGAGCCCCAATAAAATATAAAATATGTAGCCGTGTTTTTTTTCTAGACGCATATAAATTTATCCGTAACAGAGAAAGAGAAATTTTTCCATTGAAAACAACACCAATTTATGGAGATGTGAAGTATATACAGCAAATTGTTATTGTTTTCAATTGAAAAATTTCTCTGTTGCCGATAAATTTATATGAGTACAAAAAAACACGGCTAATATATAAAAAATGTAATTCACACCTGCCAAAATATCAAAATAAATCACAATTAGTCTTCTAATTTGAAATGTGATATTGCAATACTTTTAAAACGTGGCGATGTAATTAGACAATACAAAATAAAAATCGACTCAACTAAACTATCGACTATCGATCGACAGCAAATAAAATCGCCAATCACAATAAGGGCAAATATAAAATTTCAGTTTTGTATATTACGAAATTTTGTGAAAATATTTGAATTGTGAAATTAACTGCAATTTAAATTAAATTTATATTTCAAGAATAAGCTGGCAGCCAAATTACTTATTGTCGAAATACCACCTGATGCTATGGGTGGTTGGATATTAATTTTCAATTTCATCCGATATTTATTTATATGCATCTTTTGGAAGACTAAATAAAGCTGATTTTCAGTTGTAGCTCATGAGTCGCAGCTCATGAGTCTCTACTTTTTATATATATCGGCTTGGAACTTGGGTTGGGATGCGTTCCGTACTTTGACAGTTTTATGACAGCAAAACTCATTAATTGCTGCAGATAAGAATTTGAAGTAAATTTTATGAAAATGCACCTTAAAGCGGTATTTAGATGGTTCAATTATCGTTCAAGTTCCACATTCAAGTTGTCATGATATAATATGGACCGCACTTCCCCTTTTTTATATCTACTTGAATTCCAATTTAAATAGAAATTTCAAACTTGAACGGCACTACATATAAAAATAACGCACACTGCAAAAAAATTTGAGGTATGCACTATAATTTTTTTTGCCACAAATTTTTAAAAATACAAAAAAAAGTAAAACGCTTAATAGCACAACCTCGAAGGTGATGTGGAAACAACCTCATATTCCAAAATATAAAATAACAATTTTTAACTCGATTTCTAAAAAAAGTTTGAAATTTTTCATATATTGTACCTAACCGAAGATATTAATTTGTTAAAAATACACTCACAAAATACAATAATTAATAAACATTTAATTTAAAAATTCATATTTTTTTTATTAAAATATAAGAAATATAAATTAAAAATATATAAATAGTCTTATTCACAAACCGACTTGTTATCTTGTTAAGCTCTTAAATCGTTATTTAACAAGCAAAATTGAAAATAGCTATTCACAAATTGTTAACAAAATTGTTAAGAAAATGACAAATCCTTCAGTATGAACTGTCATTGTTATTTAACAAGTTGGTATATTATAAAAATTCACAATGTCAAAATTTTGTATGAAAAGATAAGATAATTGTTAAGTTGTTAAATTTCTTTTTTGACACTTGGTATTTAACAACCAGATTTGATTGGTTGTTATTTAACAATTCCATATAAAAGTGATTTTTTTTAATAAAATATTTTTAATAAAAAGTTCTTTGGAAAAAATTTAAGAGTATTTTTATTTAAATTTTTTAGATGATTATAGGTATCAAATATGAAATATTAAAAATTTATTTTTGTAGTTGAAAGTTAGATGAATTTTTTTAATAATTGGCAGTAAATAGTAGTTTAACATACAATATATATATATATATTATTGTATGTATATATATATATTATTATCAATTATGAAATATGAAAAATATATATAGAATTATAACTCGAAGTTGAAGAAGCTATAAAATGATTAAAAAATGGGAAAGCACATGGTGAGGACTCTTTATCAGCTGAACTATTCAAAAATGGAGGAGATGTATTAAATAGCAAAATTCATAAAATTATTAAAATTATATGGGAACAAGAAGTAATACCTGATGCGTGGAATGTAGGAACCATTATACCAAAATATAAAAAAGGTGACAAAACAACATGCAGTAATTACAGGGGCATAACTTTACTTAATGTCGCCTATAAAATCTTCTCCAGCATACTACATCAAAGAATTATAATTTACGCAGAAGAGAGATTAGGGGAATACCAGGCAGATTCCGACCGAATCGTTCAACCATATATCAACTGTTTACTATAAGTCAACCAATGGAGAAGTGCTACGAATATAACGTAGATCTGCATATGATATTTGTAGACTTTAAGCAGGCTTTTGATAATTTGAATAGAAATACAATCTTTGCAGCGCTAGAAAAAATGTGAGTCCCCCAAAAAATAGTTAGACTAGTAAAAGCTACATTAAGTAATACAAAGGCAAAAGTGCGTATTGGGAAAGAAACCACAGATAGTTTTGATATCAATGCAGGAGTGAGACAAGGCGATTCACTTTCAGCAACGCTCTTCAATCTAACATTGCAACTTGTAATGGAAAACAATGCAGTAAGTGGAACCATTTAAAAAAAATCGATACAAACGAACGCGTTCGCAGATGACATTGCTATTATTGCCAGAAGAGAGGATGTACTGCAACGAATTAGAAATATATGGAAGGAGTATAAGTAATAAAAATTGAAGCCAGCCTGGATATAGTAGTATCTTTCTTTTCACCACCGAACTGCCAAAATTAATAAATCACAAATAAGAGCCGAACTAGGTTTTTTTTTTAATTCGGGAAGCAATTTTTAAGGAGATAAAATATATATTTCTTGAAAAATGCATGTAAAGATCAGCCTAAGGAATATTTTAGGTCGCGCAACGATAAGTATACAAATGGAAAGTAAAATAGAGTAATTTTGTTTCGCTATAATAACTAGCATTTATATTGAAACTCTTAAAATTAAAAAAATAAGCCAGCCCTGTAAATCTAAAATCAGCTGTTATAATATTTTTCATATTATTAATTTGACAGTTCGGTGGTGAAAAGAAAAAGAACTCTCAAAATCGTGGCTTCATAAACAAATTTTTCAATCAATTAAAATGTTAATGTGTTAAAAAGAGAGGGAACATTTATGCTCCTTCCATATATTTCTTATTCGTAGATGTACTACGAGAAAATTTCATAAAAATAGAGAAAGACGCAGTGAAAGCAGGCCTGCTGTTAAATGAAAACAAAATGAAATATATGGTGATGTCACACAGCGAAGTAAGACGAAATCGGCAAAACTATACACTAGGTTAATATAATTTTGAATGCGTAAAGGATTTTCAATATTTAGGAATGCAAATTAACAACAAAAATATGATGAGCGAATGCATACAGGACAGAATACAAGTTGGAAATAGATGTTACTTTGCCAACATATAACTATTAAAAATTAAAATTCTATCTAGAAACACAAAATTGAAGATTTACAAAACTATAATTAGACCAGTAGTAACGTATAGCTCCGAGAGTTGGGCCGTAACATTAAAAGACGAAAGCGCATTAAGAATATTTGAACGCAAGATATTAAGAAAAATATATGGTCCAATAAGAGTTGCTGAGAATGAATGGAGAATAAGATCAAATTGTGAGCTAAATAGGCTGATAAAAAATGAAGACATAGTAAGATTTATAAAAGCACAACGTATCAAGTGGATCGGGCATGTTCAGAGGATGGGAGAAGAGCGTTTACCAAAAAAAATATTAGAAGGGAAGTCAGAAGGGACAAGAAGTGCAGGCCGTCCAAGAAAAAGATGGGTAGATGTTGTTGAAGAGAATCTACGTAAGTTGGGAGTCCGTAACTGGAGAAGAGTTGCAGAAAATAGAGAAAACTGGAGGCAAATAGTTAAGGAGGCCAAGGTCCACCCCGGACTGTAGCGCTGAAGACGAAGAAGAAGAATATATATATATATATATATATATATAGTGAGATATATATATATATATATATATATATATATATATATATATATATATATATATATATATATTATATATACCGATTTTTTTAGTGTATATATATATATATAGAGTGAGATATATATATATATATATATTATATATACCGATTGTTTTTATCTAGTAGGTATATAAACCATAATAATATACATATACATATTTTTTTCAAATTAACTGACTATGAGAATACAAAAATGAAACATTTCAATTTCATCCTTCAAACAAATATACCAAAATTATCATATATTTGAATTTTTCATATTATAATCATTTTCATTTAGGGGTTTTAGTTTTTGCAATTATTTGCATTATATACAAATAAATATTTTTAATATATATATATGTATATTGAAAAATGTATTTTTGTATTTGAAAATTTTATGAATTTTTTTAAAAACTGGCAGTAAATTTAAATTGTAGTCTTTCATACAATATATATATGTATTATATATACATATTATACATATATATTTTCTTTGTTCCATCATAAAAAATTTTGGAAGATTTTTTTTTTGTGAAACTGTAAGTACATAATTATATTTTTATACATATATATATACATATATATGTATATAGTATAGTATATATATATATATATATAGTTTTGTTACCTCGTATACTGTTTTTATCTCGTATACTGTTTTAAATTAAGTATATAAACCATAATATATATATATATATATATAAATACAATATATGTATACATATATATTGTATGTACAACTACTAAATTCATAAAATTTTCAACTACAAAAATACATTTTTCAATTCAAATAAAAAAAAGTTACAAAATTTCTGTTTTAGAAACCGGTTTTTTAGAAAATTTATTCACAATTTGATGTGTCAAATCGTTTGTTACGTTGTTAATTTGTGAATAGGTCTATAAAATATAAAATTGAAATATTTTTTATTAAAATTCAATTCAACATTAAAAGAAATATGGTAATGCTATGCATTGAAAATAATTTAGCTACCGGTGCACAATTGGTCAGTATGACATTTGAAGGTACATCAACAAATATTAGTACAATGGCATTATTGGGATGTACTATTCTAAATATAGAAGGTTACCCAATTGTTAAAATTAATAATAATGACGTATTAGTAATACCAGATCCTGTTCATATGTTAAAATTGGTTAGGAATAGTTTTGGCGATTTAAAAGTATTTACCAATGAAAACGGGGAATGTATTAATTGGAAACATGTTGTTAGTTTTCTTAATTAGCAAGATGAAGAGCAGGTCCACGTTGGCAACAAGTAATAGAAATTTTTACAACATTAAATAAATACTTAATACATTATTAATTATTACAGATTACGACGAGCACATATATGTATATTTCCGTAATCAGAAGATGCGTGTAAAATTACCTGTACAATTCCTTAGCAAATAAGTTGCTGATGCAATCGATTTTTGTAGAATTGTACTTTAATTACCTGATTTTGATGGGAGTGGACCAACTACAAATTTCATTCGAATTATGAACAAGTTTGATGTGTTGAACCTTGAAAATTTGGTAGGTTTGGATTCACAGAGTCAATTTCAGAAGGGAATTATTTTGCAATAAGTAATTTCGTTAAATGTACAATTAAATACATTCGTCATCTAAGAACGAGTGAAAGGGTTCTTTTAATAAAAAATAGAAGAAAAACAGGGTTTGTTGGTCTTATTACTGCTCTAAAAACAATTGAGCCTCTTTATGAAAGGTAAAACTGTCGGGTTATAATAACAACCCGACAGTACGACAGTTCCAAAGTACGTAATAAAATTATTTTATACTTTGAAAAATATATAATTTATCAATTTTGTATATAGGTAGATAAACGTATATTAACAACTAAGAGATGGTGGCATTGGAAATTGCATGCCAGTTGAAGATATTAAGATATTTAATTTAAAGCTACAAATGCATGTAAGGCTATAAACCAAACAATACCCGGGTATGATTGATAAAAAAATTATAGCCAATGTTTTATTATCGAAGAATTGTCCGAATAATACACAAAAGTCGTGGAATATATAAGTGGTTTCGTTGCAAAAAAAATAAAAAAAACATTAAAATGTCAACACTGCCTTCTAGTTTTAGAAGGTGAATCTGATACAGAATCACTGGTAGCTTATAAAAATAAAGGATTTTTGACTGTTCCACCTAAAGATGTTGTTGATGTTTGTCATGGCGTAGAAAAAACATTGAGATACTATCAAAATTTACTTGAAGAAAATAATAATTCACTTTTAACTGAAAAATATATCAAAAAAATGTAATAGAAACTCAAAGATCGCTATTAGACAAATATTTATTGAAAAACGAATCTAAGTTTACGAAATTTACGAAATCGTCGTCCCAGAATTTAAGTGCCTCATATGCAAAAACTTGATTTTTGGCTATTTAAATAACGAGTTTAGATAGCTTTAATTTAATAACTAAAGCTAGTACGGTAATTTTTTTTTTAACTAAATATTACTAACATTGTATAATAATATCAAAAAAAAAATTTAAAATAGCCATAGTTTTTTAAATAAATTAATTAAAAAATTTGAAATTCTGTACTATGAAGCACACTGCGAAGTAAAAGCTTCGAGTTTGTATGGTATGAGGCACTAAAGTGAAGTTTTATGAAGCACTTAAGTATTAATTTTTTCTAATATTTAAATGCCTCATGCTATACAAAAATAGAAATTGTATGTATGGGGCACTATAATACAAAATTGCATTAAAGAGTATAAATATAATGCCATGTGGCATTATTTTTCTAAAAACATAAGGAAAGCATATGAGGCACTTAAAAACTAAATTTCTTGTTTAAAAACAGCGTATGAGGCAAATCGCTCACTCGTATCTTTTAATTCGAATAAGCTAGGACAAATCTGAAGACAGCATTCGAAAGATCTCAGTTTTTTTTACTAAAGATACGGTCCTAAGTCATTTTTGCCCAAAATGCATATGAGGCACTTAAATACTGGGACGTCGAAATGTTAGGTTTCAAAATAATCATTGTTTATTACTGAAAGCTTTTATTGAAATATATCTAAGTACAAGATATTTTATTTTATAAAAAAAAAATCAGAGAAAATTTCCATCCGTAATAAATATACTAAAATTATACTGTTTTTAGGTATGTACCAGTGGCGGATCGTGATCAAAAGTTCTGGGTGGGCTAAAGGAAAAAGTTTTGTTATGAAAAGCAAAGATTTGAGGTTATTAAATATACAACCTTTTGAATTTTTCGTTTTTAGTGAGTTAATCACATTGGCATCTAAGCTAATCATTAGTGAGTTAATCACATTGGCATCTTAATATGTTTTTCATTTTCTTTCCAATAAAAAAAAATCATTATGCATATGCTTATGCACACAAGAAAAATAAATCACATATTAATACACAAAAAAAAATAGACAAATTCAAAAAAAATTGAGCTAAATAAACGAAAATCATGGCACACTCCACACATATTTGAATAGTTATATTTGTATGCAATTGTATTAAGTTTTCTCAACTAAGACGAAAATTGTTACTTTCTGAAATTTATGATCGCCTGGTACTAATTTTAAAAATTTTGTTCTAATGTGTGCTATAATTAAATAATTTTTTGTCTATACTGAGGGAATTTAAAATATAAGCGATAAGATTATTGCTATGGGCTGCGATTTTCTAGCCCATGAAGATATATTTATTTATTTTTTAATACAAAATATTTATATAACGAAATAAATATTTCATGCAAATTTTTACTCAAAGGAATTATTCGTTCTAGGGGCTGCGATTTTCTAGCCCACGATGATATATTTCTCTTTTTTTAATGAAAAATATTTCATGCAAATTTTCAGTATAGGAATATTTCTTCTATGGACAAGAGATTTTCTATCCCATGATATATTTTTCTCAATATAATTTTTTTAATATTGGAGAAGGAAATAACTCAACTCAATAGTGTTGATTATAAAATATGCGCGCCTGGTATTTTGGTTTAAAATATTTGAAAATTGACATTGCTTGCTCATATAATGGAAATATTCTAATAATTTTCTTCCATAGAAAAAATAATAAAATTCTGAAAATCATATAGCAATTACAAATATTTCGCATTTCTATGGGGAACACGTGGTCTTCGTGGGTTAGTTTAAATTAGCCCAGCCTGAACCATACAAAATTCAACACATACGCAAAATTGTTTTGTATAAAATTAGTATAATAAGGTGGGCAAATTTCAATTAGCCCCTGAAGTAAAGGAAAAAGAGTAGTTGTATTTTTATAATGAAAAAGTTATGTAGTGTTAGTATAATATATTTGTATTTTAGTGTTCATATTCATATTTAGATTTTAGATTATATTTTTATATACATATTATATTTCGCAGCGGTGGTGTACGAATTTCGATGGGACAAATTATATACACGTATATTATATGACATTTATTTAAAAAAAAATTGAATTTTTTTTGCTAATTTTTATGATATATTTTAAATGAATATTTTGTAGCATTTTCCTGTAGATTCAGGTTGGGCTTAGCCCACCCTGCCCAATATGACGAGCCGCCGCTGGTATGTACAAATATAACCATATTTTTAGTAATGTAATACTGTATTTTATCTGAGAGCATTATGCCTACTGGGAACAGCTCTATAAAAAAATGCATCTGCAGGTTTACCTCAAAGGTGATGTGGAACAACCTCATATTATTATATTGGCAAAAAAATAAAATATTTTTTTCAAATTATTACAATAAACAAATATAACTCCAACAAAATATAATGTGTTTAAATTGTTATACTTAAATATAATTATAACAGTTTTGTATCATTATTTAATAAATTTAATAATAAAACAAATTTTGTTTAAAAATTCTGACACTTTTTATACTTATAGCGTCTCTGATATATATACTCTAACACTCTAAGATTAATAGCTTTAAATATGAAAATTTTTGATAACTGGAAATTTTTAAAGGCAATATGGAATAAATAGATGCTTCATAGCTTGTAGGGGCAAATTCATATTATAGCTTCTCCTGTTCTATATACTCTAAGTTTAGTACAAATATCTTTTGTTTGAAAAATCGTTTCTAACATCACTTTTTCCCATATACGTGTTACATCTGTATATTTATTTATCAGTGGTAAAACTGTATCTCACTCTAGCAACAACTGAAAATCATCTACAGCTCATAAGTCACATATTGACCTGTGACTTCGTGATCTAGGATCATGAGCTACGATTTTCAGGCTTTATTGTTAAAATGTGAAATTTAAACAAAATATAAACTTACTCAGTGGTATTAAGAGCAAAAAAAAAAGTTTGGACCTCCAAAAAAATTTAACCCGAATTAATATTAAAAGTTTCATCGTTAATAGCCTAACCAGAATTCATTCAAAAGTGGTATCGGAAACGTATCAGAGACAGGTAAATGTTTCTGAGATGGAATCATGGAATTGGTGTTCCCTATACAAATTATCTTTTATTGGTATAATAATATGAAACATGCAAACAGATTTATTTAAAAAAACAAAATTTAGTAATTATCTTAAATTAACTAGATATTTCCACATATTTGTTATCCGGTACAAAATTTAGTATGGAAAAACTGCTAATTTATTTTTATTCAATTTAAAAATAACATTTTTCTAAAACATTAGCTAAAACATTCATAGATAGCTTACAAATTATAAGTAGCTCTGAAACATAAACTGCTATGGCAAGACAATTTATCTATCATAATAACTCATTCTAATATTTGTCAACCAGCCCTTAATTTTCTAAATCTAAACAATAAAAGTATTATTGTTTCTCGTTTTACCAAAAATTATTGTTTTGAGTTACGCACTTTTGGGTTATTTTCCCTGAATTGTGGATTGCAAACAATTTATTAGTCTTTATTTGGATATTCATTAAAGGGTGAATTTTACATTTGTGTATGTGAATATTAACCAGGAATATTCCTTCATGTTTACACCCATATGTTATCAAAATTCCAATGAATCATTGTTCATTACATGCCAATAACTTAGGGTTTGTAACATAATCTCGAAAAAAAAACCTTATTACAAAATACTTTTAACCAATATCCTAAATAAAAAATCTTGATGCAACAAAATCTCGACTACGACAAAATATTGAAAAAAATAATCTTACCTGCGACAAAATCTTCAGAAAATAATCTTGACTGCGACAAAATCTCGATCAAAAAAATTATAGCGAGGGATACAACATGAGATTTTTACCTAACAACTACTAACCTTTAATTTATAACTGAACTCTCTCCTCTCTGTACACATCAATTAAAAATTACTCTTACTCTTAATCAAGAAGATTATTGTATTATTATTATAAAACAATATGATTATTATTCTCTTAAGTAACATTTAAATATTTTACAGTTTGCGGTTGATTTATTTAAAATTAATATCGATTAATGCAGTTCATTTATTGTGCTAGTACAAGTGAGTGTATAATTAAAATTAAAAAAAATAAAATTGAATTAATTCCTTCGAACAAAGGAAACTTTAAATTAGCAGCCGATGGTTATGTTTACCATTTAGAAAAAAAAACAAGAAAATAAATATCGTTGGTTGTGTGAGCAGAGGAAAAGTCATGACTGTAGTAAGATGTATTTTTATTTACTCATTAAATTTTTTTTTTAATTTGAAATATAATTATTTATATTTTAAAAATCGGGATTTATGTAAAGATTTTGACGATAAAGATTTTTGAAAAATCGAGACTTTGTCGCATCTTGATTTACGTAAGAAAATCAAATTTTTGTAAAAACTCGAGATTTTGTCGCAAGCAAGATTTTTGATCTAAGATTTTGCCATGATCCCAATAATTTAAATTGCAAGCACTTAAATCAAATTTACGAAATGTTACCCTGGCTTCACTTTTCCCATTAAAATCTTTTAAGAATGAGTAATTGTAATGGCTATTAGAAATTTGTTCTGCAAATTATTTTACCCAATTCCGAAAATTTAAAATCTATCAAATTTATTTTATTGCTGGGGAGTATATCTAATACAAAAATTAATTGTAAATAGTATAACATTTGAAGTTAAATACATGGGTTAGTGTTAGTGCAGTGCCTAAACAATAAATAAAAACTAAAATAAAACAAATTAAAAGTTCTATGTTAATATATAGCCAATCCCAATGATATAATTTCTAATTGAATTTTATTCTGAGTAACAAAAGATGAAAATGTTATGGTAATAAATGTTATGGTAATGTAATTTGTTATGGTATTTGGTGTATAATAACTCATAGCAAAGAGTATATATAAGAAGATTTCAAAATTCATGCAAAAAAATTCATATGGATGCAAATTTTAAGATTAAATCCCACAAGAAATAAAGCATTTTCAAATACACATACTTCAAAACAATTCGAAATATTTCCTGCCGACTAGTTTAATTTTTTATTTTTAAAAGCTTTTGCATACAATTTTTTTTTAATAAATAAGCAACAGCTTTTTTTCTATCCTTGCACACATGCGTACATTGTGTGTATACACAAATTGTGGGATTGAGTTTTTAAATTAAAAAATTAACAGAATTTCTACTTGGAGGAAATGACGTGATTTTGACAACCGGGGTTTTGTTTAATTTTATTTAAATGTGACATTGGTGTTCATTAATGGTGTAATGGTGTAATGCTTAAAGCCGCAAATACAAATAATATAGCTTTTATTTCTATTATATCGACACATAATATGTTTTTTTCTTTTCAATCAATAGTTACTGAAACGATATGTATAAAAAGTTAAATATTACCTTTGTATATAGAAATTATATACCCTACTATGACTTGAATCGATTTTTTTGATAAATCGCCGTGGCAAAAGTGCTAACTAAAATGTAGTGAACATAAATCATATTTTTGGGCCAACTAGACTATCTGAAATATTTAGTTTATTTGGAATGTCAAATTTGTATATATTTTTGTTGTTGTAACATTTTTTTTTTATTTTCTTATTCATAGGGTTTCTTCTAAAATGTTCTAGAATTCGAATAATTTTCAGAATGAATTTACGAGTTGAAAAAGTTTTCAACTTTTGATATGGAACGAAATAAATGAGACAAAATGTTATAGTTGTTTTTTCGAAAAGTAAAATTAATTTCAGTCTCCCAACCATTTTGATAGACCGATCTGCTTAACAATGCCAAAAATGCTCAATTGGCCGGGCCTGGGGCACTTTAGGGGGATTGTCACTTTTAGGTACAAAATTTATATTATTTGTTGTTAGCCATTCAATTGTTTTTTTGGCATAATAGCATGCAGCAAGTTTAGTTTATAGTTTTAGTTATAGTTTTTTACTATACTTTGGTGTTGTGCGTCTTTTACGATATTGTAATTTAGATTTTTGTAAATTTCTTAAAATGGTTGTATGCGAAACACCAAATTTTCGGCCTAACTTTCTTGTTGATACAACAACCGTATCTTCAGCTGCTGTTATAAGTTTTTTTATTTTTTTTTATTTAATGCTGGTTTTCGACCACGATTTTCAGTCTTGAATAAAGGTTTACCTTCTTTACAATCTTTTATTATTCTATAAATGGTCGCTCTTGAAATATTTTGCTTGGTAAAAATATTTAAAATTTCTTTATTGGAAACTTGTGCAAACAGCTCATATATCTCCCTACGCATTTCTTGCCGTCTTGCCATTTTGAAAAACACTTGCTAAATGAAATTATACTAATAATATAGTTAATGCGTAATCCTAAAATAATTACGCAAAAACAATTAAACTGCAATTCATAATGATTCATAATATGCATTTTTTAATTGTCTCATTTATTTCGTTCCATATATTTTTTTTTATTTTTAAATGTGCTTTATTTCGTTATTTAGTCATTTTTTTTATAATCTTGTACTTAAAGCTAGTAATTTCATTGTTTTTTATATAATATTAAATGCTCCTTCATTGGAAGTCTCTGAATAATTAATTTTCTTGAAAGGTATTTTTGTTTTTTCTGTCAACATATTTAAATTTCTATAAATTTTAATTTTGTTTCATTTTTGTAGAAAAAAACTTAGCCTAAATCTTAACCTATATAAAAAGAGCAAACAAAAACAAAAATTTCGTTCCATATATATACCTTAATTGTTCGTTGGCGGAGATGCCGATTTTATATAATTTCTCATATCTAGTGTGTTATTATAGGTTTTCAAATTTATATCCAAATTTTGAAATATTTTTTATTTTTTGAAAAATATTGAAAACTTAACTTAAGAAAATTAGTTAATAGGAGTATAATTTATTAAATTCTTGCAAGAAAATCATATGAAATTATATAAAAGCGGCACCATCGCCAACGAACAATACCAAAAAAAAAGCTTTTTCAATTAAATTCATTCTGAAAATTATTCGAATTCTAGAACATTCTAGAAAAAAAATATGATATGTTTCCTTCTCCCATTAAGTCACCAAACCATCGCTAACCTAACGAGCAAATTTAACAACAAATATTTTTAAATTCTTCATATCATTCAAAATCATTCTTCCCCCCTTACACTTCTGTAAATAACATTGTTAGCTCTTAATGTTCCCTGGAAGCGCTTCCAGAGCTGTTTATAAAACTAGTAGTTTCAAAATGAGTTCTCGTAGCGCTGCTAGAACTACTAAAGAGCTATTATAACGCACATTTCTTTAGTTTGGCAGTATTATTTTATTTTGAGATTTGGCAGCATTATATGAGTAACTTTCGCATTTAATTTGCTTTAACCCTTTGGGTAAAAAATATTTAGATAAAAAAAGACCCAAGCGGGATAGAAATTTTATTTTACGAAAATAACAAAAAATTCATTAATTTTTAAAATTAAAAAAAAAGTTAACTGCATGTTAAGATATGAGGTAGGATGTTAATAGTACCACTATGCAGCTTCTTACAGTACTTAAACCATTATATTTTAAGTTATTTTAATTTTTTATGTTGGGTTAAAAAATATCCCACATTCGATATCAGGGTATCAAAAAGGAGGGATATTTATCAACCCTTAATGCTCCAAAGGGTTAAAGTAAAGGAGTTGATTTTTATATTGCTTTGAAGTTTATTCCTACTCTAAAACAGCATCAGTATAGTCACATTTCTATGTGTGTATAGTATGAAAAAAATGCCGCGCAGCCGAACTACTGATTAGTAGTTTTATAAACATTGGCTTTTTTTAAATTATCTACTGTAAATGCATATTGTGAGTATTATGTTGCACACCTAGTGGCAGAAACTAAAATTATACCAACTGTGATTTTATACTACTACTTACTGCCTTTCAGTTGCGACATTAAACTTAATTTTAGGGGATTATTGACTACTGGATTTAAAATTAACATTTTAAAAATTAATATTTTAAAAATTAACATTTTATATATTTTACCGTTCAGCGCCTCTACCGGTATAAATTTGAAATATGGTTACTGACATCGTATTCTACTCTTAAATACCTTTCCAACGAGTGGTCAAACCATTTTTGGTGCACATTTACTATATAAAATTAAATTTTTATACGGAAAAAGATGTTTTAGCAAAATGTGAATAGCGCCGTCTACCGGCCGAATTTTAAAATTATATCAACTCTGGTTCTCAATAAATCAAGCTTTCTATTGGTGGGTCTATCATGAACTTGCGTGTACAGTAAGTATGTGAATTAACTGCTTTTTATTGTTTACATCGGACAGACGGACAGACAGACGGACGGACAGAAAAGCGTTAACATAAGGGATTTTTTTTTTTTAAAAAGCCCTAAAAATAGTATTGTATATTATATAAATTATTTTATATTAACTGGTTACTTATTATAAATTATTAGGAAATGACAAGTTGTAAATGTATAAAATAATTTAATAGCGATATTAATATATTTTATGCAAAGTAAAATATCTGATTTTCGTGTGATGTATAGGAAAATTATTAATGCGCTTTTATTTTTGCGGAAAATGTCTACATGTTACTTCGAAAAAGTACAACGCGCTATTAAAATAATTAAATTTTGGAAAATAATTAATATAAAGTTGATATTAATATTTTTTTCGTTGCCGACAAGAACACATAAAAACATGTTTAATATTTATTTTTAATAAAAAAATGACTTTTCACACTATTTTTCTATGAAATAACATGCATAAAATCCAAATATTTCATTTTAAAGTTTGTGCCGTATACAATTTTTTTCAAATACCGCAATTTTTTTAGAAAATATGGCGTCATTATATATATTGTTATAATACTTCTAGCTTAATTTTAGTCTACATTAAAGCTAGTCTCTATACTACAACAAACGCCAATAGGAGTATCCAAGTAGGCTTAGTGATATTTTGTAAAAGGCAAATATTAATTCCTTATATATCATACCTAGCATCGCGGTGACTGCCGATGTCCCATAAAACCCCATTTGCAACATTTGAAAATTTATTTCTAAAATTTATTTTTTAGGGACATTTTTCAATATGTTGCCCAGCCTATTAAAGAATTAAAGTATGTGCCTTATTCAAAACATTCTGTATTTTAATATTAGAGTTATGGGCATGGTATAATGATTTATAAGGTAATATATTGCGCATGTATCTTGCATTTCGTTCGCAATATGACGTCACCTTGTGACAACAAATAATATATCAAATAAAAATGTATGAAAATCTTATACATCCATTACGAATTGTTTTTAATGTTTATATTTAAATATATATGGAATTATGAATTTTGATGCAATCAAATATTAGGTAAGATATAATACTTTCACATAATAATGAAAATTAAATTAAAAACTTTTGATTTTTATACTATTTTCAAGACGGAATATATCAACATTTTGGACGAATTCTTAATGATATATTAGAAATGATTTATATAACAGATAAAGAAAGTTCAACATTTTTTTGTGTTGATATTGATGCTGCTATTATTATACATGCACTGGTAAGTAAATTATTAATTTATTACAATTAATTATCTATTTATTGAAATTAATATTGAGAAAAAGAAATTAAATTGATATATGTATTTACTTTTTTGCAGGAAAAAAAATGACAAAGAAATACAAGTTGTACAAGTGGAATCTTATAAAAATGAATAAACGTTTTTTAAATAATTTAAATGAATAAAATAATTTAATTTATATTTTATTAGTATTTTATTTATATCTATTTAAATTTTAAACTATAATTATGTAAAAATATATCTATTTAAATTTTATATATATTTAAATTTTAAACTATAATTATGTAAAATATAAAAATATGTTTAATTAATTGTTTTATTTAATTTTCTTTTTACATTGAACTTAGAACCTAAATTTGAATTTAATATTTTTATTTTAAAATAAATTTTACATCTAAAAAAAAGTTTTTTGAACTCAATATGTAGATCAGTGTCTTGAGATGCTGCCAATAAATTCTTGATGTAATTTCGACCAACTATTAATGTATTTCCGTTGTACGCATTAAAAACATTTTCTAGTTTTGTTAGCGTTTCTATAAAAATTAGATACGGCTTTTGTAATCCTCCTTCGTTTATGTGATCCGTCCAAGTAAATCCAGTAAGTTCCTTTTCTGAATATTTAGCTGTTAATTCCGGGAATTTTATTTTAAACCGTTTCAATATATAACCAGCTAAATATTCAAGAGCGTCGTATTCCAGATCAGACATTTCCTGGCACTCGTTGGTACCATTATAATTTTCTTGTTCAGATAGTGATTCCAGTAGTTGTGATGTAATAGTTGGCTGCAATTCAAAATAAACTGCAATTCATCTTCTGTATTTTGTTTTTCTTCAAAATTAACATCAACATTCATTTGGACATCGTTTTCTGTCTCTGCTTCAATATTAGCTGCTTCTGATATGATCCCCTCATTTCTGCCTAACAAATAGCTGCGCAGTCTATATTTAAATTCCAGAGAATTTGGATGGTCATAGAGTCCTCCCTTAGCTCTAATGATGCCGAAAAACATTTCGAGTGGATCCTGATTTAATCTATTAAAAATTAAAAATTATTATAAAATATTTAATTAATGATTGTTAAATATTTTATTACCTGTATGTTAAAATATATGATATTCCAAAATTTGTTTTGACATCTTAAAACAACAACGTTTATACTGAGTAAAATTCCTTTTTACTGGATTTTTACTGTTTATACTGAGTAAAATTCCTTTTTGAAAGGGTAATAACGTCCTTCTTTCGCCAACTTGCAAATTCCTGGTAGATGTTTCCATTTCATCGAGAATCCTGTTTTGAACTTCCAATTCCAGTCCGTAAGCAGCCATCCTAGGGCGAGAATCAATCCTTGGTACTTTGGAGTTGCAGACGTCGAACCAATCATTAACAACTGAAATAAAAAGAGACAATTCTTTCCAATTATTAGACTTACTTATCCCTAAAGTTCCCTTCCTATCCAAAGCACAAGAATTTGTATGGGAAAATAATTGTGTCGCATATTTGACTTTCTGCCTTTCACTCCGCTGAACAGTGAAATGTTTCATCGTCAATTTTGGAGCAATCTTCAAATCGTTAGAGTTGTTCTGCAGTAGTTCAAATAACGGTTCTGTGGTAAGCATTGTCCTATCCAAAAATAAGCCATTGTCCAATAAATGGTTTCTTATGAGTTTGATCAGATGCGGAACATCAGCAAACACATAAACCTTTCTGTCCTTTTCAACAGGATGATTGAAAAATGGCTTATTTTCATCAATTTCAAATTCTTTCCACAGAGACCTATTAGTTGCTCCCATATCGCTGATCACTGCTAAGACCTGATATCCAATTTGGTGCAGTAACACAATTACTTTTTCAATTATCGTCCTTCTGAGCCTTGTGTCATAGTCGTAAGAAATAGGCTGCTTCCAATTGTTAAATAGTCCTCTAGCCATTATAACCTGGTTGTAATTAAAGTGAAAAAAGTTTATTTCAAAACATTTTTATAGTATTTTGTTTTATTCATATAGTTTTAAATATTTCATTGTAAAATTAATTACCTGGACATAGTTCGCTGGTGCAAATAAAGTATCTGTTTTTTTTGTCATATTCGTATGACGATTCGATCTTCATTTCATCAGCCATAATGACGCAAAACAAAAAATTAACGTTTTTCAACAATTTGATGCCCACGTATTCAGCGTAATAACTGCTGGAAAAGGATAACCTTTTTTTAAAAGGAATCGATAGGCCTTTGGCCCACTTGCATAAATCGCACTTGCTTTGGAAATATCATCTATTTTCCATTTTGTTCTCAGCCCATCTTCTTACATTTTTTTCCTCTGGTTTTCTGTAAAAATGTTTGAAATGATGTTGTTTTTTTTCCAACTCAAAACATTATTTTTGTAGTTCCTTGTTTTTTTGCACAAGAATATCCACATTTACTTTCCTGAAAAAAAGTTATTTGGTTATAAAATTATAGATAAATTATGAAATAATATCTTACCTTTCAACATCTAAATCATCTGTGTCTGTTGATTTGTGATTTTTTTCGGTGTCTGTTGATTTTGAATTTGTTTCTACTTCGACACTTTGGTTTTCGTGATTTTGTAATAAATCACTGACCATTGCTGATGTTTCATTTTTTTTAATTCTTTTAATTTACTTTTAATTTTCTTCCCTTTTTTGGTGAATAATTCAGCAACTCATGTTGTAAATTGCGTATATAATCCTCCGGTTTAAAATGTTTCGAGCACATACGTGAATTGTTAGCATTAAAATTGTCTTTCCTTTGGCATTTTTGTATCCAAATCTTTTTAATGTTTTCATTCTTTGGAAAACTAAAATATTTTATTTCACTGCCACTATTTTCACTGCACTCATTATTTACATTTCTTATAAGTTTTTTATTGTTGTTACTTGAACAACCAAACACTGCACATATAACCATTTTAAGAAAAATATATTTTATATTAAAAAATGCACAAATATTTTATATTTTTGATAATATATACTATTTAAATTTTACAATTAAAATAGCACTTATAAAAACCCGATACAAAATTGCAGTCAGAGTAAGCCAGCTGTCAATTTTTTTGACGTACATGCGCAGAAAAAAGGAATTTGGAAACTCGGAATATAATACCTTATAGATTATTATACCATGGTTATGGGCTTATTCTGACAGTCGTATTTTTTCTCGAATGACACGCCTTAGAGAAACTGGTATTACGAGAGTCGTATTTAACGAAAGATGCCGTTAAATACGACACATGAAAAAAAGTAGTATTCTCTGAGTCGTTACGAAACGCTTTGAAATGTCAAAAAAGTAAAAAATTTGTCGTAGGCAATTTTGCTTACGAAATTAGAAAATGGTAAAGTAAATGGGCTTATTCTGACAGTCGTATTTTCTCTCGAACGACACGCCTTAGAGAAAATGGTATTACGAGATTCGTATTTAACGAAAGATGGCGTTAAATACGACACATATGAAAAAAAGTAGTATTCTCTGAGTCGTTACGAAACGCCTTGAAATGTCAAAAAAGTAAAAAATTTGTCTTAAGCAATTTTGCTTACGACTCTAGAAAATCGTAAAGTAAAATGTGTTTTTTGTACCATAATACAATAAATATTTCCACAATTATTATAAGAATAATTGTGGAAATATATTAGTATATTATATTAATGTGGAAATCTAGATTGAAATGATAAATGATAAATAAAACCCTAATTATTATAGTTTATAAATGTATATATTTTTTTTATTCCAATATGAGAGTTAAAAACATGAATGGAAATGTAGTCATTTTTTATCTGAAATAACATCTGGAATGATGAAAAAATAGAACTCTTATGAGACAACAACTTGTTCCGTTTTTTCAACAATTGCTTGAACCGCATCTTTTTTTTATTTCTCATCTTTTTTGGATATTTGTTAAAATAAAGTTCTGTATGAAATCTGGTACAACTTTATTTTGGCAACCAATTCACTAGCTAATCTACCCTAATCTATTAATTATATTTTAAGTAAACGTATTTATGCATTTATAAATAATTCACTGTTTAATAAATGTATATAATAAAACTAATTAATATTGCAAAAAAGTTCCCGTGCAATTCAATTCTTTTATAACTCAATATTTAGCCGATAAACTGTAAACATTGCATTTTGATTGTCAAAATAACTGGTGGTACCAACATAAAAACGACCACTTCGGCTGACGTTGGTACTGACGCGTAGGTATCGTGTTGGGTATTGTAGTTTATTTATTTTACGGCAGGTGGCTCAAAGAATGTTTTATAGTAGTTTATTTATTTTACGGCAGGTGGCTCAAAGAATGTTTTATACTTGCTTTTACATTCGATATTAGATAATTAATATAAAATTATAATATTTAGATTTCTCAGCTTAAAGAGCCAAACACAATGCTGGCGTTCATTTGTAGTATTAGCTGTAGCTTTATTTTCCTTAGCGTTAAAGCTAAACTAAACACAATGCTGGCGGTAAAAATATATGAAAAATTCAAAATAATATTCGAGAAAAAGTTTTTAATACAAGTTTAAAACTCTGTTGTATGGTTAAATAAAATTTTATTTTTTTACGAAACAAAAAAATTAGAATTTTATAACTTATTTAAGCACTTCCATTAATCAGATTTTTTTGTTATTAATTTGGATGTCCTGTAAACAAAGATTTTCTGGTTTGTCTCAAATTTGATACAATGGTGTTTAACTATACTTTAATACTTACAAATACTTACAATAATTAAATACATGTTTAATACTTGCAATTTTATTACCAAAGAAACTTATTAAAAATAAATAATTATAAATAATTATTAGCACAAGAAAGGTAATTTTTTTTTTTCAATAAATGAAAATTATTCGTAAATTATAGTTTTTAAGAACATATAACCATAGTTAAGAGTTTTTTCATGGCAACTATGATTGTCCCAAATAAGATTCAAAAGTCTTTAAGCTAAAATTGGAATTCGTAAAATAATTATAAATATTTTATCGGTATGTATCAAATATGATACAACAAACCGTTAAGGGTTAAATTTGAATGGCAGCTGTTTTTGACATTTAAATTAACAATGGTGCCAAACAAATAAACAAAATTTTGGCACCATTGCTTAGCGCTGGCGTAAAATTTCCAACATTGTTGAAACTCGGCGCTGGCTTTTTTTTGGTTGGCGCTAGCCGCCAGCATTGTGTTTTTTATATTGATTTCCATATGTTGGAACATTTTTAAAGTTACAACTAACAATTAACACCAGCATTGTGTTTGGCTCTTAAATAGTTGCATATGACTTAAATAGTTGCATATGAAATTAAATAGTTTTATTATATTAATTTTAGTTATAAATAAAAATAATAATTTGCCAATGAGCTCGTCCATCATCCATTTTTCCAGTCCAATGTTTTCTAGGTTTTATTAAGTTGGAACATGTATTTTAAAAAGTTTTTCTGAAAATAATTAATAAATTAGAAATATGTATATTAAAATTTCAATGAATTTTTTTTTTTGCTTTTATTATGCATACCTAATTTTTTTTTCATCAAATTCGAAAAAAAATTCATCTGCATTTCCATGGAAAAAAGTTAATTTAAATTAAAAATACAATTTTTAATTATTACAAATTAAAAATAAAATTTATTTACATATTAAATATACAAAATACACACAATAAAAATACTCTACAATCACCATATAAAGACACAATATTGTTTTTCTCTGACATTTTTTTTTGTTTTCAGTAATTATTCGCTTGGAGCGTACACTTTTCGTCCAATCCATACGAATCGGGTGCAAATTGGTATCGTGTCAGGCCGACGAGTTTATATCAAATCGAGAAAATACTTTTATTATCTTCTATCTCACTCTGGCATTATATTTTTATATATTGTTATTTCGATACCAACAGAGTACCTACGCGTTCGTATATACGTCAGTTCTCAGTGGGTAATAATACTGCAATGAAAAAGATTGAATTTGTGCCATACATTGTAAAATAAAATTTGCACCCGCCACTGGTCAGTATAAAATTAATCGAAAGACCATGCAACACATAATTTATTCTAGTTCTAAAACAGTGTAAAATAAGACCATTAGCTTTATATAGCCCTAAAAACGCCATTATACAGCAAAATGTATATTTTTATTAAATTGCTCTATTAGAGTCCTAAATCAATTCTCTTCCAGGGCATTCATATAGAGTCATAAGCTCTACAAAGTAATGGAGCTACAAGGATTTTAAAACTTCATTTTAAAGCAGTTGTTTTTTATTTAAAGCAAGTAGTTATAAAAGTAACTCTAATAAAACTAGAACTTGCCAATGACTATATATCTGATCGATATAGAACTTATATAGAGCTTATTTTTTCAAATTCTGAACTGCAAGCTTTAACGATGTTAGTTGAGTACCCTATCCCTATGAGTAAGAAAATAATAAAAGCTGCCAAGTTGGAATAGTGCTTCATATCCTCTTTTTGATCCACCTAGGATTGAATGAAAACGAAAATTTAAATGAAGTTATAATATTTGCAAAACTCCCAATGTTGTGCAATTTGAAATTATAACCCCGTTTTAAAAAATAAATACCATGTTTATGTTTTTTATAAAAATGTCGAAATTTTTGCACCTGTAAAATGAGGAGGGTTGAAGGTATACGAGTCTCATTTTTGTATACAAGGTGTAGAATAGTATTATTAAGAGGCCTTTGCCCAAAAAGTAAGATAAGGTTTTTCGCTGGAGCCGATAACTTGAGCTGTAATTATCGGATTTTGATCTGGTTTTTTGCAAATGGTTGGTAATAGATCTACCTTTTACACTATGCATCTTTTTTTACCTAGGTTGTCTATGCATCTAAGTTTTTTTACCTAGGTTGTCTGGAAATTTGAAATGTTTTTTCATTTCCATACAAAAAAAACGTTGCGATCAAGATTTTTTCCACAATTTTCATCCAATTTGGGTGAAATTTGGAAGACAAGTAGTCTTTATAAAACGAATCTACACTAGGCAGCCCTTTTTCGTTTTCGACCTAGGTTGTCTGGAAATTTAAAATGTTTTTTCATTTCCATACAAAAAAACGTTGCGACCAAGATTTTTTCCACAATTTGCATCCAATTTGGATGAAATTTGGAAGACAAGTAGTCCTAATAAAACGAATCTACACTAGGCAGCCGGAATTTTAATTTTTGACTCTAATTTTGATTTAACAGCAATTATATTTTCAAACTTTGATATGGAATAAAAAAAACTAAAGAAAATAAATTCGTAAAATGAAGTCATTTTTTAAATTTACTCTTTTCCCAACATTTTCTTAATTAAAATTTTCCAAAATAATAGAAAATAAGTTTGTAGGAGCGAAATTAAAAAAGTAACTTTTTCCAAAATTTGCTAAAAAAATACTAATTTGAAATTGTTATACAGAAAATAGTTCCACTAGTTTCTAATAGGATCGCCGGTTGTTAATTGTTATATTCGCTATTATTTTTTGTAACTATATCTCTCTCGTTGTTCTCTATATCCTTTCTTCTTTTGGATATACATACTTTTTTTGCATTTTCTTATACAGGTTTTAGTTATGTGCAAGTATTTTCATTTAAATTTTAAATTTCAATATTTTAGAATTTTTTCGTTTTCTATATTCAGAATATTTATAATTTTTTAGGGGTATAATAGTTTTTTTGTTGAATAAGCTAAAAGTCTGTCGAGTTGGTTTAAAAAGTATAAATAGGAAAACTCAATAGCATAATAAGCGGGAATATTATTAATATTATAATAATGAATAATGAATACTAATAAATAACAAAGAGGATATCTGTAAGCCATGTTATTTTAAAAATACCAACATTATGTATATTACTTTTTAATGAACTTGCTCAATTTAATATTTACTAATTTTCTTTGATTTTTCATTATAAGTAATATACATACTATAATTTCTAAAAAAATATATACGAGTATGTACGTAGATTAAAATTAATGCATTCATTCAGTATAAATTAAACTACGATCGCATATTTGATTTTTTTCCCTAAAATAAGAAAAAAATAGAAAAATATTTAAATTTGAAAATTGAAATTTAAATATAAAAACTTATATCCTTTTGAATGGATTTAAGAAAAAACTCATGCAGGTAACAAATATAAAAAAGGGTCAACCACAGCAATAAACCATCGTAAAATAAAAACAACAAAAAGGCACATAGGAATAATATTCTCAACTTAGTAGAAAACAATTTGAAATTATGTTCATTTACTCAAAATAAAAATTTTGTGCTATACAAAATGTATGTTGCCGATCATTTTGTGTGTGCATATTTTTAAATTGTTATACACACCATGTATAGTATAACAAAACGAAGTATGCCAGATATAATTTTACTTTTTGGGCAAAGGCCTCTTAAATAATCTGTCCGATTTTATAGCCCTATTAAATTTCAAAAATTTAATTATTATGCAAGATGTATTAATTTCGAAAATATATAAATTCAAATTCAAAGGAGATTGAGGGGATGGGACTTATTTTTTCGCACAAGGTGTAAAATTTTATTATTACAAAACTATTTTTTCACTTTTTTAAATTAGCTCCCCGTTTGTATCCTAAATATACCTCCTCCTCCTCCTAAAAAAGCAGCGGATTCAAATTTTGGATGAATTTCATCCAAATGGTTTTATACTCCCTCACCTACTTAAAAACGGGGGGAGGGGGGTGGGTAAATTTTGTATATCAAATCGAAAGGCACTAACCTGTAGTATCTATGTTCGAAGTAACAATGTTTTATATAAAATTTTTAATGGTTTTATAGCCATTTCAAATTTCAAAAATTTAATTTTAATACGGCTCCAAATTTTTGTTGATCCGACTATATTTAGGTGTTTTTATGAAAATTGTGCATTTTCAACGCTCCACGAAGAGGGGTTGCTGGGAAATTACTCTAAACTAAAAAGGATACTATATACATAAATTTCCATCCTTATTTTATCTACGTTTCTTAGACCGCGCCACAAAGCTTCATATATTTGTAATATATGAAGCAAAATTACAACAACAAAATACATACAAATTTGTATAACAAAAAAACAAAACAAATATATACAAGTAAAATGTTGAATGAAAATAAAAAAGTGCTAAAGTCTCCTTATGAATGTTAAACGTAGCTTTACTTAGTTACGATACGACATAGCTAAATGTAACTAAATATTGATAAATGTGTCTCCTATTTTTTTTTTTTGCATTACAAATTTATTACGAGACATAATGTAACATGAACCCCAAGCCAAGGCATTTACTAAATATATATTATTTATTTTGATTTGTATATAATTTTCCACATTTTTTTATAAAAAAAAATATATTTACATAAATACGGATATGTTTATATAAATAGTACAACTAAAGTTTTAAACTTAACACGTGATTTGCATTATGTAATTCGTAAGAGTGTTTATTAACAATGTTTCAACATTAATACATATTATGTTCATTGTTCATTCATATATGAATTATATATTAGAATATTATATATATGTTAATATTTATGTAACAATACATTATCATATTTGAACTTACAGTGTTATGAATGACAAATTCATAATGGAAACAACAATATTGTTGCCATTTCGAATAAGTAGCTATAAAACTGTAAGGTAGCGTCATATTATATTTCCATTTGTTTATTAAGCCATATATATTTAAGTTTTTTTTATAACAATTAGAAAAGAGCACGAAAAATTATTTTAAGTATATTTTTAATAGTTAAAAAAAATTTAGAGTATTAAGTTTGTTTCGAAATTTGTTAAAAACATTGTTACACAAAAAACGCAAAATCACAAATAACAAAAATTTACAACCTACAACCAACAACAATTTCCTCATGTTTTATTGCTTGATTTTATTTATTCATTCATTTATTATTATTAGTATACACATAACTGAATAAATATACATTTTTAATTTAATTAAACAAAAAACAAGCATCTCCTAATTGACTCAATTAGTACCATTTAATTTAATTCCTTTAATTATTTCGAATGGCATAGAAAGTACTCCCATAAAACCTAATAAATAGTCTATGTATTTTGATATTTTCAACCCCTGTGTTTACATATTATTTATTTCCCGTTTCAATTTCATTATTTCTTATCCGAATTGAAGACTAGAATTTCTGATTTTACCTAAAGGTCTTAATATCTTTGTAAACAAATTATAACACTTTTTAGCACATTTCCAACCAAATAGGGTGGAAATGTGCATATTGGTTGCGATGTGCCTGTCAGTACATGTACATTTAAAAACTTTTTCATCCCTTTATGATAGTGAATCAAATATTGTTACCATGCATAGATATAAATAAATCAATTAGTTCAAATTAATTTGTATATAGAAAAAGTAATTAATTTAGAATACTGTATGATTCCAGATTCAGAAATTTTATGGCAATTATATGTGGCATTTTCGTAAACGTCAAATGATCGCAGTACTACAATGTTTTCATTCATTTTTATGGTACTTTAATCAACAAAACAGCAACCTGCTGACAATAGGAGCGTTGGTTAAGCTTAATTTTTCGATTTTTTACACTCGCGGTCGGTAGTCAAAATACAAGAAAACTGAATAAAAACATTTCTGCTGTCATTTGATTTTAATGAAAACGCCCTCTGTCCTAGCCATTTTTTTGTTTTTAGAAAAGTATTGGTTTGCGTATATGAATGAATAAGGATTAAAATAAGGAAAAAAATATGGTAAGCATTTTTTTTAATTTTGCACAATGTTTCTTTATTTTGTCTTTCAATCTAACACAAAGGAATGAAAGAATAAGGATTTTTATAATCTTAATGCGCATTGGATTTAGTATTTGTGAAATTGGAATTTTCTTTTTGTATAATAAATTTCAAATTTCTAATTTTAAAATTTTTGTACATAGAAATGTAAAAATTTTTAATGAACATAGAAATTTTTGGAAGAATACCAGATATGTGAATTAAAAAAAAAATTCATATAAAGATACATTTCCTCAAAATCGCCTCATGTAGCACTGTTTGGTATTTTGAACCAAAGTGGATTCCTCTAATATATAGTAATAGTATTATTTAGAATAAAAGAAATTCTTTCCTCTAATATATAGTAATAGTATTATTTAGAAAAAAAGAAAATCTTTACTTATAGGTAAATGTGTTTCTCTTCGATTTGTTTATGTCGTTTTTTCCTTTCAAGATTATTATTTCAGGAAAATGAATTATGAAATATTATTATTTAAATTTTATATAATATCGCTTTTAATTAAACATAATGTAATATGAAATATCCTATCTTATTCCTTTATTCCATTTACATATGTACAACGTAAATACTTGTGAATAATTCATTGTTTGAAAGCTTTTTGATTAATTACATGAGTAATTAATTAAGAATGCCGTTATTTAGAAATATACTGTTGGAAAGCTTTTCCCAATATATATTTGTTGCAAAAGTATTATGTAGGTACAAAAACAAAATTACAAGTCAATTACAAATGTAAATTTTAGAATTTCGAAGGTCCACAACTGAAAGCGGAAGGGAGATACGAAAACAATTTCTTCATAGACTCTATTTTTTATATATTTCTTTGTTACAAAAATTTAAGGCTTTCATAATACAGGGTGTTATAAAAACTAAAAAAGGTTTTGGTAAATTAAAGGTATTTTTATACAACACTGAATTAAATTTTAAATAATTTGTAGACATTCAGAAAAAATGTAAAAAATATCAATATCTTACTTATAGCTCTTACAGAACTAAAAAAATAATTGTTTTAAAAGCTATTAGATATTGGCATCTTTCGAACTTTGCTGGCGTATAAAAGGGGGAAAGAGATAGGAGAAAAATTTATGTTCTATTGGAAGTGGAATCACTATTTTATTATTTCTTCGATATGGTTAAAATTTTGTTTTTCATTGTAAGAGATGTATAAGACAGACGGAACGGAGAGATAGAGTGAAACTAAAATTCTCCGTCCATAGACACCAAATTTACCTATATTGGAGAATGCCGTTATTTTACGGAAAAAAATTTGCATTTTTGTCGGAAAAAAATGGAAATTCTCCAATATAGATAAATTTGGTATCTAACGACGCGAAATTTTAAGTATAACAAACCTATCCAAAGAAAATTGAAAAAGCTTCTAATTTGCACAAGCTATAGTAAAAAAGCTAAAAATAATTTTTTTTTTATTTTCACAATTTACTCTTTTTTTCATTCTGGTTAAAAATATATAAATTTGTCTGATATTTATGTTTTATATACGAAATTGAAGATTGAAATCTTTTTTCAGAATGCGAATGAATTTTTGCTGTATTTTAAAAATTGAGTACATTAGAGCATTTAGAAATTGGCTTCATATAGACATTTTTTCAAGTTTGTTTGATTGATATCACTTGGGCAAATTAAATGGTATATGAAGTTGGTTTGAATATTTTGATTATATTTAAAATTCTCCGCCAGTAGACTGTAGACACCAAATTTATCTATATTGGATAATGTTGATATTTTACGCCAAAAAAGCAACTCCGGGTTTGTTAAAAGCACATTTCCTCAAAATCGCCTCATGTAGAACTATAAGCTTTCTAAAAAAAAGCAATTCCCATATAGTGTTTTTTAGAATAAATATAAAATGATAAATATAGGTAAAAATGTATCCCTGTTGGATTTTATTAATTTTTTTTGAATTTTATTAATTCATTTAAGTTCTAATTCATTTATTGAACATAATGTGATATGAAATAATATCCAAGATTAGCACCTAAAAATATGCAAAATATTTGTTTTTAGCAAAATTTTGCATGATTAAGCATTTTGATTAATTATAAGAGTGAGGCAAATGATTATAATTTATTAACTAATGCACTTTAAAGAAATATGATTTTCGAAAGTTTTCTCAATATTTGTTTATAAAAATATTGTATAGTTATAATTTTACAAGTAAATTAAAAATGTAATTTTTTGATTTTCGAAGGGCCACAACGGAAAGGGGAGGGGAGATACGGATACAATTTCTTCAGAGACTAGTTATTTTTTGGATATCTCTTTGATACATAAATTCCATAATAAGCCGTTTGGGAAATACCGGGTGTTAAAAAAACTAAAAAAAAGTTGTATAAAGATAATGGTATTTTTATTCAACAATGAATTTTTTTATAATTTGTTAATTTCACCAAAAAGGACAAAAATTTTATCTTTTACAGACCTTAAAAATCTTTATTGGTTTAAGGGCCAGTCTGTTTAATTGTGGTTAAATCCGTGGTTTGGTTACCAGAGATTTTGCTTAAACCATGTTTATGAATCTA
The DNA here is from genome assembly GCA_949752835.1 of Empis stercorea. Taxonomy (NCBI): domain Eukaryota; kingdom Metazoa; phylum Arthropoda; class Insecta; order Diptera; family Empididae; genus Empis; species Empis stercorea. The sequence goes on from OX457085.1 coordinate 39,418,795, forward strand.
TGGTTAAGCAATTGCGTCTTTTCACTACTTTTTCGGCTTTGGTTAACAAACCGTAGGTTATCGAAAAATTCCAATATTTTTCCAGTCTATTTGTCAAATCAATCACTAACATCAATCAATGGTTAACTTTTTCGGTGACACGTGTTTATTGTCGGCAGTTCATAGTGAGTTATTTTATAATTATTCATGATTTTTTTTGCATATATTATTTATTATTTTCGTTGTTTTTGAAGAAAATAAAACCATAAATTTACATTAAATAAATTAAAACCTTAAATTTACATTATTGTTATTTATTTAAAATATTGTGGAACACACCTCTCGCGTTTATCTTGCAATTTCGGACGTATCAAATGCAAAATGTTTGCAACAGTTTGCTTTCGCAATCTAATGCGTCTGGAAAAATCAATATCGTCCCATTTATTGAAATGGTCCAATCTTTCATACATATTATATTGTCGCCATTCAGGAATCAATAAATCCTCATCATCACTAACGTCACTACCATCAGAACTCCACAAATCCCAAACACAATTTCCACGTGAACTAAATTTGTGAATGAAGCAGTATTTCAAAATAATGAATTATAACAAGAATAATATTGAAGAATAATAATACAATATAATGAATATTAAAAAATTGAAATCAAACTCACTCCATCACACTGAATTGTTGTGTAGCCGAATGATGTGTCGAAAATAATACAAATTAACCAAACGTGGAAACACAAAATTCCAATTAATCGTTGATTAAATAGCGTTAACCGACCAAAATTGGCTGGTTACCGATTTCTCTGGTTAGCTAACCAAACCATTCATTTGTTAACCAAACCAAGGTTGAAAAGACGCAATCTATGGTAACCACTGGAAATAACCATGGGTTAAAATTAACCACACTTGAACAGACCGGCCATAAAAGTTATTAGATATTCAATATGGGTAATTTTCGCTATTGGAGTGGGAATAACTCAGAGGGGAAAAGAAATAGAAGAAAATTTTGTTCTACTGGACTTATTATTTTATTACTATCTATCTGTGGTGAAAATTTTTACTCTATCTTAATAGATGTAGCAGTTTGAGTAAACGGACGGACAGATAGACCGACAGACGGACAGACAGAGTGAAATAGCCGGGAAAATATACACATTTCTACCAAATTGGTTGGAAATGTGCTAAAAAATCATGTTCATTCTAGAACATTTTCCCGGCCCAAATAATTGGTTTTAGATTAAATGTTGGACGTTGTAGTTGATTTTTATTTTGTTCAGATTTATTCTGATCTATAAAAGTATTACTGCCATTGTTGTAATTATGAATATTACAATTATAAATTTCTTTATTTTAATTTATTTTTTTATTGTTTATTTCGCATTTTATTTGTCTATTTAATTAAAATTTTCTTTTTTAAATAAAACCATTCCTTGTTTGAATGGTTTAATTAGTTCTTACTTTTTATTTTTTATTTCACTACAATTTACAAATTTACAAATTTACAAATTTAATCTCATTTTAATTCAGTTTATTTTATTTATTTAATCCTTATAGATTTTTCAACTTTTATAAACTTAATATTTTCCAAATTACTTTATTATCGTTTTTAACATTTTTTAAATAAACTTTTACATTTCTTTTTCCCGGCTATTAAAATTTATATTATTTTAAATTATATTATATAAAATTTGAATTTAGAGTATAAAATAAAACTTTATTTTTGATCCGATTAAACTTCATTAAAACTTTTTTTAAAATAAAACTTCATTTTTGATCCGATCGTTGGAGAGCTTTTTTGGTTTTCCAAAATCTTTCCAATAATTTTTGGAAAACCAATCAGCTTCTCCAACAAAATAATATTAATTAATTTAAATTTGATTGGTTAATTATTTTTACGCGTTGTCGGCACAGAGAAATTATAATTTATTGAATTAATTTTTTCTTCTCTTTTTTTTGCAACGCGTAATTTGATATTTTTGTTTTTCAGTTAATTAAAAATTTAGTAAATTTTTTAATTTTTGAATTTTATTGATTTCCGTGGTGAATCAATTCACAAGTAATATTTGTGTGATATTACTTGTGAATTGTGAATCACAATTTTTTATAAATAAAGCAAAGATAGAAGTAAATTGTGTGATGACGAGTAATATTTGTGTTTATATTACTGATGAGCCGTAAATTGTTGATAATACTGGTGTGAAAACTTAGTGGCTATACTAATTCAAAATTTACTTCTATCTTTGCTTTATTTATAAAAAATTGTGATATTTCATCGTCTAAATTAAAATTTTCATTTGTTTTGATATCAAAATTCTTTCAAAACATTTGATATCAAAATTCTTTCTTAGGTACTTCATAAAATGTACATTCTTTACAATCATCTACTAATATGTTGTTGACATTTTTTAATATATCTATTTCACATTCATTATGCAGATGGTCCAATCTTAGCATAGGCTGTTTTTCTTGGCATATAAATTTCCCATTATTTAAAATTAGACATTTGTCTAATTCATGTTTAGTTAGTGGAAAACATAAATCTGGAATATAAAGTAGCAAATTAAAATTTGCTACTTTATATTCCATATTACTTTTTACAATACACAGTACGATTTTGCTCCACTCTCGATACTAGAATTATCTTAAATATCGTATAATCTTCATCTCTTAGTATGGGAATTTTTACATTTACAATAATATATTTATCTTTCTGCTGAACTAAAATTGTTTTGCTTTATTTATACAAAATGTTTTGCTTTATTTATCGTATTAAAATATCTCAACGTATTTCAATTCTTTGATCATATAGCCTTAGTGATTATAATTTATTGAATTAATGTGTCCAATTTGTTTCTAATTATGTGATTGAACATTGGACCCCAACTATTTGTTTCAATTCCTAAATTATTTATAGCATGTATTCTTTTATTTATTGCAGGTGCTTAAGAATCATAACTAAAAATCATTCATGATTCCGAATCGCGTAATTACTAATTCCGAATGCATATTAATAGATGATTGTAAATTGTAATTCAAATTACCTACAACAGGTATCAACTGTTACGAATTGTCAAGGTAAACAGCTTGACCTAATTTTCACTTCGGATTGGATAAATTTAATTAAAATTCAGAATATTATGCCTTTCGTTAATATTGATAATTTTCATCCACCTATTTGTTTTTCTTATTGCCACAATAGTCCTTTAGATACTTTGCCAATTATATACTATCGATATAATTTCAAAAAACGGGCTTTTTATTCTTAAATAGTTACTTTTTATCAGTTGATTTTACTAAATTATTTCATGGTTTAAATATTGACGATGCAGTAAGTAAATTCAATGAGGTTTTATTACATGGCTTTAATATATATGTACCCTCAGGCCGTTACAAAGGCTACAACTTTAGCCCACCTTGGTTTAATAAGGATCTAAAGAAGTAAGAAATACTCAGGCCTGGAGAAAATATTTAAAATACAATTATGATGATAATTATGCAGAATTTATTCAATGCATTTAATATTTGTTGGATCTTAAATATAGACTCTATATTAATTGCAAAGTTATCTAGTATTCCTAAATTATTTGACTTAATTGTTTATGATTCAATCTACAGTCATTTCTCAGGTTTTTTATCCCCAAACAAGCGTGGATTTATGAAAGGTAAATCTACTGTAACAAATTTAGTTGAACCTTGTTCTGATTTTTTAAATACAATGGAGGATGGGTTCCAAACTGATGTTATTTATACTGACTTGCACTTGACGAAAGCATTTGATCTTCTACCTCACAGCGTTATAACATTCAAATTAAAAAAATTGGGCACAGTTTAAATCTTATCAGTCAGACGGAACTTACTGTGTACTATATGGTTTAAACCTTATCTGTCAGATACTGGGTACTATTCAGATCTGTTATATCAGAGCCATACTATGTGAATTCGGGAGTACCACAGGCCGCAGGGTACCATCGCGTCCCGTTCGCGATGGTACCAATGACAAATGATGTCATTTACAAATGATGTAAATGACATCATTTTAAATAGTAAATTTCGCATATACGCAGATGATATGAAAATTACCTCAACAGATGATTCTATTTTACTACAGAACGATTTAAATTGTTTTAACAATTGGTGTAACTATAATAATCTTATGTTAAATTCTGATAAGTGCGTTTTAATTTTGACAGCATTAAATTCTGTCATTAATAGAGCAAACTGTAGGCTTTATTAAGAGATGGGCTAAGGAATTTGATGAGACATATATACTCAAATCCTTATTTACTTCTTTTATTCGCCTCATCCTTTAATACGCAAGCAAAGTATGATCTTCACATTATACGGATCATATTAATAGAATTGAATGTATTCAAAAAAATATATTAGGTTTGCTTTAAGTAACTTACAATGGTCATATTCTCTGATATAATCACCATATACACATCGCCTACAACTTTTGGCATTGAAATTACTAGAATCGAGAAGAATGGTTTCAAACGTTATATTTATGATGATGGTTAAAAGTGTCAAAATAGATTCTTCGTATGTTAGGGGTTATCTAACTACAAATATTAATTTAAGTATGCGTTTTCGTCATGAAAATATATTCTATATTTCCCACCTCGTACAAATGACGGTAAATTTGAACCCATAATTAGAATGTTGATGATATCGAACAAATATAAAAAATTTATTAACCTTTAATTAACTAAAAAAATTGAAATAAGAAAATTTTATCTGTACAAGTGGCATACAATTAAATGGAATTGCTTTTTATAGTTATTTTTTATTCCAAAATTTATTGGTATTTAAATTATAATAATATTTAAGTAAATTAGTTAATTTTAATTTTATTTTTTTTATCTAAAAATTATTATTTATTTATATTTAATGCACTAATGTATACCACCAGTATTGTTCATTTCTAAGTTTAAATTGTTAAATATTATAAAATATTATATTAAGTTAAAATTTCTAAATTATAAATTGTTAAAATTGTTTGAACTAAGCAAATATATAAATACATAAATTTAATTGTATAATGTAATTTTTTCAATTTGTATCCAGATTCATATTGAATACTTTCTTGGTTTATGACTTTTTCCATTATTGTGCAAAATATTATTCTTTTGTTGTTATATCTATCATTGAAGCTTTCTCAAGCTGTATCATAATTAGCATTTGATATATTTAAATGCTGAATTAAATTGAATGCTTCAGCTTTTAAATTCGTTTTAAGGTATTGCATTTTTTCTGCTTTTGCTAGTTTTCATGTATTTTAAATTTGTTTTAAGGTATTGTATTTTTTCTGCTTTTGCTAGTTTTCTTGTAATTGCGGAATATTTATATGTATATACTAGGAAGTTGAATTCTTTGATGAACTTCCTCTCTTTTATTAGTAATTTGATTATTTAACATTTCCTCTAATTGATGATGCAACGTTGTTTAGTTCTTTTTTTACCAAAGATATTTCCTATATATTGCATTACCAACAATCTTCTTCGTTATTTAATTGATCTGTCCATTTGCTCAATTCTATTGTAAGTTTCGGTTCCTCGAAATTTCTCTTTATTTCTTCTTTCAGCTCGTATAACATTTTAATTTAAATTTTTAATACAGTTATACGTTTTTGTTGCTGCTCATCAATCTTCTGATGAACTTTAGTTTTTGGTATTGCTCCAGTCTGGTGGTAAGCTTAAATTGAAATCTTTATTGGTTTCTTCGTTTTTCTCATATTTTTCTAGACATTTTCATAGATTCATCGTAATAATTCTTAACTTGATTAGGAAAATTAGGAAAATTGTAGATTAAAGAGCGCGTAGACAATGGCGAAATTTAGTGGCGAATTTTTTTAAGGGATGGATATATTATATATATATTTATGTATAAGTGCGGTAGAGACAGCAATATCGTCCACAAATTATTTTGGACGTCCAATTTTCGAAATTTAATTTCGAATTGGACGTCTAATTATGGCACAAGACGTCGGCTCTCGTCTTAAATTTCGAAATATAGGAAAAACGAATAAAACCGGAGACCATCGACAGGAAGAAGCGTGCAAAATTTAGTAAAACATATTTTTACAAAAGTTTGAAAAAATGGAGAAACTTTTGGCAGAACAGAATGAAATAGGCAACCACATTGAGATATTATATAAGAAAATCAAAAGTGGTATAAGAAAGAAATCAAATATTCATATATTCCAACAGGAACGAATCTGGTGAAAAATTATGGGCAAAATTCAATATAAGACATTGTTATGTGTAAAAATATACACATAACTATAATTTAAGAAAAATCCTGAATAAAAATATTGGTAATAAATATTTTATATACAAATATTTATTCAAATTAAAAAGTAAAGTACAAATTGTACAAAAATTCCATTATAAATATTTATTACACAATAATTGTTTATTACACAAAATTTAGTATATCTGTCAAAATAAATTATATAAAATTTAATTAATTAAATATCGGTCAAAATAAAAAACGCTTGGTCGACATTTTTGCCGAATAAGCTAAATTAAATTTAAATCAAAATATTCGATGACGAAATTTACGTAAAATAATTAATAATATATTGATTTGTATTTCTTACGCAATTTTGTTTACTGTAAACAAATTTGTGTATAAAAGACATGGAATCAAATTGGAAAATTGTCATTATTATTCTGACTATTCTATTGATCAAGCCATTCCTTTTTGAATAAGCGCTTGTTTCAATAATTATAGTAAAAAAGAATAAAGTAAAAAATTGTAAATTGAAATTTAAGTTGAAATTTGTTCAGCTTGTTTAAACAACTCTCGAAACAGTAAAGTTTTGTACAGAGTTAATGTTTAATAATAAAGCTATTCTGAACAAATAAAGTTTTAAATTATTAAATAAATTTGGAGTTTTATTTATTAAGATATTATTTAACTGGCAAAGCCAAAATAATATCGTCCAAATACAAACAACAACGCTTCCAGTTTTTATATTCGGCAAATATATACTATATTGGCACAAGAGCCATATAAATATAACATCAAATATTTAAACAACATATGGCGCAGCCGGTTAACCAAGAACTACGTTTCTTGGTAGAGCCATTATAATTTTTTTTGGACCAGCATTCGAATTCTTTTTGGGGAAGAAAAAAAAAAATCAGGATTTTTTTTCACGGACAACAACTAGATGTACGAGCATCAAACAAAAGAGGAAAACAACATCGGCAACATTAAAAAGAGAAAGCAGCAGTAAAGTACGTGATCGTGATACACAAAAATGTTGTAAAAAAAACACCCTGACATTGCATGAAGCAAAAAATGGATAAGCAAGCAACACGCAATTTTGCGTAGCTTTTGTTTAAAATTGCAGAATTTTTGTTGTTTTTTTTTTCTTCTCCGGATAATCATTGTCCTTTTTTTAACAAATAGATGCATAATTAATTTTGAAAAAAATTGTCTTAAATTAATTTTTTAAAATGTATATACATAGATGTATAACTATTTTTTTTAAAAAAAAATTCATATTGATTCATATCAAGTTAAATTAAAAATGGATATACACAATTAGTTATTTTTTTCTGTGTAACTTTGTAGGAAGGTTTTTGTTTTGATTTTGTTTTTTCCTCTTGTATTTAATGTATAACGTATTTTTTTTGTATGGGGCAAAATTTATTTTGTATATATTTTGTTAAAATAAAATATATCTTTTGTATTAAAAAAAAGGGATAAATAAACATGTAAAAGAAATTTTTTCTTCTAAGAAAGACAAGCAGTTTGAAAAATGCTGCAAAACGATAGAAATTTAACACAACAGAAAAGTTCATATTAGGATAGAGAGCAGAATGATTTTTTTTTAATAAATTTTTTTTTTCGAATAATTTTTTTTTAGAATTTAAAAATTTAAGAGTAAAATTTTTTTTTGGGAATAAATTAATTAAAGAAAACATAGTTATTTTTTTAAAAAGAGAGTTTTAAAAAAAAAAAAAAAAGTTATATAGATATAATAAAATATGGTTCATATATATATATGCAGATGTGTAAAAGTCTATTTTAAAAAAAAAATATAATATGTATAATAAATAAATTACGTTTCTCCTTCATTTTTACTAATTTTTTTTAATTTTGTAAAGTTTGTTATTTAAATTATTATTTATTATTTGGATTTCCTGATACATTTTTTCTAAACAAGTTGTAATTAGTATTTTGTCAATTACAATCTGTTATGATTTATGTCGAATGAAAATAACTAACCAAGTAGGTTTAATAGATTTGTAGATTCTATATCATTTATTAATAGTAGTCCATCAATTTCGGTTAGTTTAGAGGAGAGCAGGATTGTCGAAATTAATAATCCGGGTACTAGTGTAAATAAAAAGAAAGTAACTTTTAGCGAGGTAGGAACACCATCTAGGAAGGTGTGCGACAAAATAAAAAGGGATCAAATTTATAGGTATAATACAAGGAGTAGAGCAAATTTATTGAATAACCCATTAGAAAGGATTAGTTTTAGAAAAAGTATGGAAAATATAGAAGAAAACGCGCTGGTGGATAACGAACAAATTATGGAAAACGAATTACGACCAAACGAACCTATAACAACTGAGACAAATCAAGGAATATTACCAAGGACGATACAAAGTAATTTTTGAAACATTGACAATACATATGATTTAAGAAATAATATGACTTTACCATTGAGCACAATATATCGCCCATATTTAGCGGGAGTGCCATTATATTCAGCTGAGGGCGACAGGAGGGTTTTAGAATTACAAAGCTTCTTAGAATTAGCACAAGAAGCATACTACAGGACGGACGACATAGACAAAGGTACAGTATTGAGGCAACTAATTCGCGGAAAATTAAGAGGTAGAGCAGCGGAATTATTTCAGGACTGGACGGTAACACTGTTCGAGGAATTTAAAGAAATTTTGGAAGAAAATTTCATACCAAGGACAAATATAGCACAATTAAAAACGGAATAATATAGCACAATTAAAAACACAATTAAAAACGGAGTTGTTTCCAAACAATAGACGAGTCGGTCAATACTTTAGCGACCATCTAAAAAGGAAATATCATAGTTTAAAATTAGGGATTCAAAGGAAATATTTAACAGAACCAGGATCAATGTTACAGGATGCAGAAGAAACTGCACAACGGATATTTATAAGACGACTGCGGTCGGAATCTATTGAGCAATACGTATTTGGGACAAAATTATAGGAGATTGGAGGATTTACTTCGAGGAGCCAGGTTATTTGCGGAACAATTAGAGCAAGTTGCACACATAAGGACACAAAATAATAATATGGATAGTACAATGTTCCAACAAATGTTTAACAAATATATGGCGATGTGCCTAAATAGAGGAGGATCAGGATTCAATAACCGTCCTCAATTTAATAATAATAATAATTATTATAATAATAACAGAAATAATAATAATAACAACAATAATAAAATAGAAAATAGAGGAGGATCAGGATTCAATAACCGTCCTCAATTTAATAATAATAATAATTATTATAATAATAACAGAAATAATAATAATAACAACAATAATAATAATAATTATAATAATAACAGAAATAATAATAATAACAACAACAATAATAATAATTATAATAGGAATACCTATAATAATAATATCAGAAATAATCAACAGGATATTAATAATAATAACAGGAATAATTTTGGGAACAATAACAGAAATAACTTTAATAATTATAATGGCACTAATAATAGCAGTTTTGGTAACAGAAATGGTTATAATAATAATAATAATAATCGAAATAACAGTAACCATAATAACAACAATAGTAATAATTATTATAATTTGAATAATAACAGTAATAATAATTATAACTCCGGTACTAATAATACTATTGCAAGGCCAAGGAACAATGGAGCAATAACATGGTTTAAATGTGGTCAACCAGGTCACATTAGCAGGGACTGTGGTACACAAAACAACAGAGTAAATCCGATAATAAATTGCACCATTTGTGGAAATAAGTGCAGCAAATTGCAATGCAAAAAGAATGCCCACTACATCGGTTAACACAATATAGGAAATTTTATGTGAATGGTGTCATGAATCAGGACATAATGAATTAAATTGTGCTAGGAGACAACTTGAGCAGGAACAGCAGAATTTGGAATCGGGAAACAAGGAACATTATCCATCAAATTGTAATGCGCAACCGCAAATACTGCCAACCACAATTCTCTATACAATAAGAGAAGTTAAATGCGAATGCGCATACAGAAATTAATTGTGAAAAGAAACAATTGTATCAAGTACATCAACAATTTAAGTCGGGAAACGAAGGGGGAATGACACAAAATTCCTCCAGTCATTCCTAATTAATACAAAAGAGGTAGGCTCGGAAATATTGAAACCCAAGCCTGACGTAATCGAGACGTTACCATTAGAAATAAATAATAAAAAGGAAGTTATACAAAGTATAAAAAACGAGTTTTTAAATAAAATAGATTTGGAGAAAAGTAGAGTAGAAATTACTGAAAAGTTGAAGGAAGAGTTGAAAAAAGTTGATGAAGAAACAGTTATAGAGGGCAATAAGGAAACTGAAAAAAATATAATGCAAATTAAAACAAAGGAAGTGATAGAAAAGTTAAAAAACGAGTTTTTAAATAAAATAGATTTTGAGAAAATTAGAAAAGAAGTTTATGAAGGAACAATTATTAAACAAAATGAAGAAATTAAAAAGGAAATTATGCGAAAAACAAAGGAAGAATAAATTACAATACAAGACCGTTCAAAGCATGGTATTTTAGAACCAAAACAGAAGTTAGATGTTCCAACTACATTAGAAAATACAAATGAAGCTGATATACCTTTTACAAATAATGGAAAAAATATTACTGAGAATAAATTAGGAGAAATGAAATTAAAAATTAACAATTGTTTTAAAGAAGGAAAAGAAATTAATGAAGTTAAAGTATATAATAATATTGAAGAAAATGAAGAAATGAGAAATGAAATTCGTAGTGATGAAGTTGAAGAATTTAATAATAATTATGATAATGAAATAAACAAAGTTAATTATAGTAATGAAATATATTATAGTAATGAAAATTAAGAATTATATTATAGTAATGAAAATTAAGAATTTAACGAAACAGGATTTATTGAAAATCAGTAGTTGTAAACCAATAAACACTAAAGAAGGTATGGAAAAAAGTAATAACGAACACAAAATACCACGTCACGTATACGCAAACGTAGTTATTGTAAATAGAGTTGAGATTTCGCAAGTAAAAACCAAAACACTAAATCATAGTTTTGGAAAAACAATATTAGAAAATAAGGAATCAATGCGAAACAACTTAATAAATAAATTAACACCTCAATTAAAAGAGTTAAATCCACGTACATTCCCTAGCATAATACTAAGGAACTACAAATACTTCCGTAAACATGCCTAAATTCAGACGTTACGCAGGGTACATAGTAACAATAAAATGGCATCATATCCACGGACTTATTCATTAATAGTTTAATCGTAAATTAGTATAATTTTGGGGGTAAATTTAGGTTTATATGAAACATTAGAAAAATATAATAGCTTAGTAATCATAGGATATAGATTAATTTTAAAAAATTTGCATATTTTTAGGTGTAAAACAAAATAGTTCAGGAAAAATGTAACATGGAAATTTCAATTACTTAATAATTTTGTCTGTTAAATTGAGGAAATGAAGGAAGGAATTATTTTGAGAGAGAAATAAATTTTGTTGTATACATATACATATATATATAAAAAATAATAATTATAAAAAAAAAGTAAATAAATCAAATAAAAGAAAAAAAAGGGGATAAAAGCGGAAGGAATTGGAAGAATAGTAAATTAAAAATGATTAAAACTAGTTTGATTTAAATAAATCGAAAAATATTTTGTAAATTATATTATAGTAATGAAAATTAAGAGAAATATGTATGTAATATTGTTTAAAAATAAAAAAGAAGAATTATTTAATGAAAATGTAAAATTTTTTTTAAAGTAAAATTTTTTAAAAATCAGAATGAAGAATTATTATTTAATGAAAATGAAGAAATATTTAAAAAGAAATATGTAAAGTTGTTTAAAGAATTATTTAATATTGTAAAGGAAGAAATATGTAAAGTTGTTTAAAATAAAAATGAAGAATTATTTAATATTGCTTAAAAAGAAAATGAAAAAATTAAAGTTGTATATTTAAAACATGAATATTGTTGAAATAAAAAAAAAATTAATATTTAAAGTTTTATACTTAATATTGTTTAAAATGAGAAAATGAAGAATTGTTTAAAGTTTTATATTGAAGTTGAAAAATGTAAATTCTATATTAATGTTTATATTATGTTTGTGAAAGGAATATATTGTTTAATATAAATAAGAGAATAAAGAAAATTGAAGAATTGTTTAAAAATAGAGACAATGAATTGTAAAATGATTAAAAACTAAAATTGAAATGAAGAATTGAGATATAAAATGTAAATTTGTTATGCAAAGAATTGGAAAAGTTATGATCATAAAATTATAGAAATTAAATTGAAAATATTGAAATAAGATTGTATAAATTTAATACATAAATGTTTTAGGGAAACGACCGAGCCTAATCTCTTAAAGATAGGTGAAATTTCTTAACCAATTGTTAAGAGTGTATAATTCGGTTTTTAAAATAAGAATATTATATTTTTAGTATTTAAGTTAAGTCAGAACAATAATGATAATGTACAATGAACAATATGACAACAAAATAAAGCAAACTGTTTTAGGAATTTAAATTTTTTTTCTTGAAGGTGATGTTCTCTTCAAGAACAACCCCTTCAAGTTTCTTAAAAGGAGAGGAAGGTTATGTGTAAAAATATACACATAACTATAATTTAAGAAAAATCCTGAATAAAAATATTGGTAATAAATATTTTATATACAAATATTTATTCAAATTAAAAAGTAAAGTACAAATTGTACAAAAATTCCATTATAAATATTTATTACACAATAATTGTTTATTACACAAAATTTAGTATATCTGTCAAAATAAATTATATAAAATTTAATTAATTAAATATCGGTCAAAATAAAAAACGCTTGGTCGACAATTTTGCCGAATAAGCTAAATTAAATTTAAATTAAAATATTCGATGACGAAATTTACGTAAAATAATTAATAATATATTGATTTGTATTTCTTACGCAATTTTGTTTACTATAAACCAATTTGTGTATAAAAGACATGGAATCAAATTGGAAAATTGTCATTATTATTCTGACTATTCTATTGATCAAGCCATTCCTTTTTGAATAAGCGCTTGTTTCAATAATTATAGTAAAAAAGAATAAAGTAAAAAATTATAAATTGAAATTTAAGTTGAAATTTGTTCAGCTTGTTTAAACAATTCTCCAAACAGTAAAGTTTTGTACAGAGTTAATGTTTAATAATAAAGCTATTCTGAACAAATAAAGTTTTAAATTATTAAATAAATTTGGAGTTTTATTTATTAAGATATTATTTAACTGGCAAAGCCAAAATAATATCGTCCAAAAACAAACAACAACGCTTCCAGTTTTTATATTCGGCAAATATATACTATATTGGCACAAGAGCCATATAAATATAACATCGATTATTTAAACACAACAGCATAATGAATTAATTAAAACCAAAGACGCAGATTCATTGTATTTTTAAAAGAATTTTCCTAATGTAGGGTTTAGATAGACAATGGTGAAAATTATATTTTTTAGGCAAAATAGTAGAACGAGATAGCATGTTCAAATTGGCCTAACGAAAGAATGAAACAAAATAAAAAATTTTGGTTTGGGAATTTATAGCATCTAGTTGGCATTCCAAAACATTATAGGAACTTTTTGATATTTCTAAAAAATATTGCTTGACAATGAATATAATTTATTTAAAAAAAAAATAATTCATCATAAGCTTAGTACTCAGTTCAAAAAAGTATGATTTTATATAGAAAATTTTACAACGGGCAACATTTTTTCCTTAGTTTTTATTTATCATATACACATGGTAGTCAGTATGATTATATTATATTATAATATTAGATTTATACATATTTTTAATATGATATTTTGCTCACAATTTAGTCAACTTTTTTTTTAAGTAACTACCTAGCTTTAAAATATAAAAAAAAAATTGAACAAAATATAATTTTGTATATATATTATATTCACGCCATCTATAGTTTTTCTATAAAATCTCTTTTTTTGGAGACTGTTGGATAATTTTTCAGTAACATGTATTAGTTTTTCCTACTGCTGATGAACGTTTGAGTTCTTTCTTATACCACTGGTGATTTTCTTATATAATATCTCAATGTGATTGCCTATTTCACTCTGTTCTTTCTTTTCTTTTTTTTGTTTTTATAAAATACTATGATAAATAACAATTCATTATTTATTGGTTTTAGATATTCGACTAATATTAAAATTTAATAATATAAAACAATTAGTAAATGAACCATTTATCGTATACGCCATTTTAGTAACTGAGTTGCATTTCCATACACATACGGCAATTTTTTTTGGATATACGTGAAATATTATATTAAATTTAGGTTTATTAAATTTTAGTTATAAAAAACGATTTAAAATAAAAAAGATGCAATTTAGCTTTTCGGATTATAATGAAACACAGTGATTTAATTTTTAGTGTAATTTTATTTATATATTTGTAAATAAATATAAACAAAAACCGCCAATACTTCTATTTTGCAAAAGTTATTATAATATATAAGTAATAAAAGGTTTAAATGTAAAAAATAGCAGCCTTAAATTCATATATGATTTTCATACGCATTTCCTGACTCTTAGTTTTTTCCTATTTGTGATTTCCAATATTCAGGACGCTTTTTACGTTTTCGTGATCAGTGTCTATTCATAATTAATTAAATAACTATAATCAGGATAAACCATTATTTAACTATGTGTATTATGTAGCTGTTGAATTATATTCAGATGGAATAGTCCTTAAATTGCAATTAGAAGTAGGGCTATCAGATAAATCTAATAAATTTATTCTCTGCTTTTATAATTCTCTGCTTTTATAATTCACAATAAAATCTGGATCTGCGTCATTACCGTCATCTATTTTGGCTGGATTAAGTAATTTTAAAAATTAAATTGTTTGAAAAACTTACTTGAAAAATCTGCTGGTGTTTCATCCAAATCCGTATCATATCATATGATATAATTTCCTGCTAATATATTAATTTACATTTACTACAATATTTTTTTTTAATTTAAGTGAATTACTTTCCTCTATAGAGACGGAGATAAAACGGGTGGTGGTGACTCCATATTATAACAATTTCCCTATTTTTTTGTCACGAATATAGGTAGGTAGCTACAGATTTTTTTTATTCAATTTAGACGGATATACAGCAAATAAATTCTTAAAACACTCGGCTTTATTTCCAGTACATCCATTATAATATTATTATGTATTAGAAATTTGTAATATACGTACGTTAAACAAATTCTAGCAAAAATTCAAACATTTATGCCATACGTCCGCTAAACATTGATATACTCGAAACAAACAATAACAGAAAAATGCCTAAGATTTCTTCCCAAAATTTACCGTAAACGTCAGTAAATGGCTTATACAAATAAGTTTTCACTAGTTCATGATAAAGTGTATTTTACGGTAAATAAGTTATAATAAGTTTTCAAATAAGTTTTCACTAGTTCATGATAAAGTGTATTTTACGGTAAAATAGCCACTCAATATTTCGGAAACTAAATAATATTTTTAAATTCTGATTAGTGCATTGGAAAAAGCAGATTCGAAAACCCCGGATAGCATATTTAGGTTAAAAAAAGTGAAAATGTCGTTTACGGTAAACAAATTTTCAGCCGACGATATGGCTGAATTAAAATTTTTATAGGTTGGTACTCATGTTAGTATTAATTCGAAATTCCCGTCAGCGCTGCGGTTTCTTGATTTTCGGAACAAAAAACAATTAACAACCTTTGTTGCCTTGTGGGTCATATTTTGATTCCGAAAGTCAAGAGATCACGCGATCGGGGAACAATAGTTTTTTTTCGAATTTAAAAATTTTGAAGAAAAATTGGTTTTTTTTCGGGGAAGTCGGGAAAAACATTTTTGGTGGAATTATTTTTTTTGTAATAAAGTTTAAAAAAAAAAAATAAAAAAAACAGGAGTTAACAACAGAAAAGATAGAAATTAGAAAAAAACCCAATTAAAAGAAAAATAACGATATTGTGTGGAAAAATTAAAAATTATTTTAATTGAAGAAATAAAAATAAATAAAGTATAAGAATTAATAATTTATAATAATAAATTTACCGCGTCCGGCATTGAACGATCATAAAAAGTGAAAGGCTTTAAATATAATCGGAGAGACACAAACTATTATTGACCTAAAAAGAAAACAAGAAAAAAGAAAAAACAAAAATCGAGCAGTTCCAGAGGAAATAAAGTCCAGGCACTCCAGTGAAAGCACCGAGCAGCATCCTAGCAGCAGCGTTTTTTTTTTTAGATTTTTGTTGTTTTTGGTGGTTTTTTTTTTAATTTTTTCTTGTAGTGTAGGTACAGGTAGCTGATTCCATCCTGACATGTCAGGAGCAGGAAGCAGTTTACCCAGGTACTGTAATAATTGTTATTTAAAATATTATTTATTAGTGGTGTACGTGTTAATAATTATTTGCTTTTGCTCAGTTCCTGTTAAATTATTAAATATTTGTTTGTAAAGTAAAGTAGAGTATCGTAGAATATTTTTATTGTGTTATTTATTGATTATTTATTGTAACAGAGGTAGCAGAGAAGAAAAAAATTAAAAATATATTAATTATTATAATTTATTACGTACACCACATACAAATATTTTTTTATTATATATACATATATTTTCCTTAATTTTTTTTTAATTAAAAAAAAAACCAACCACTTTTTTCTAAGAAAAATATGGTTATATTAAAGTATTATTGTTGAAAATAAAATAAAAAGGAACTAAATCTAAGGTTAGAGTTGTGTTCGCAACGCTGGGTTGTTGTTGCTGCTGTGTTTGGTTTATTTTTGAATTTTTTTCGTTGGCTTTTTTTTAATATGATTGATTTTACCATAATTCTCTAGGATGGATCGCCATGGATTTCTGGTCTTTTTCTCTCCTCATTCCCTAAACGATGGTGCTTCACTTTAAAGATTTTTATTTTGTGAAAATTTTTATTAGTGGAGGCATCATTGTATTGTTGTATTGATTGCCGTTTGGATCACTGGTCGACTCACGCCCCACAGACTAAGCATAGCTGGAAAACCTCAGGAGGAAATCCCAGTGGTCCAAGGAGTTCTAGACATAAAAATTTTGGTATAGTGTTTTTTTTTTGTGATGCGTTGTTGGTCACCCTAGACCTAGCGTCCCTCTTCTAGAACTCCGAAGTTACCTCCTCGGACTTATCTTATAGTTAACAGGCAGTAATTTTTTTTGTCAATTCCAAAAATTTACTATCCTGTTCCAAACTGAGCTAAAGAACCTAATTTAGTCAGTGGTTTTCGTATTTTCAAGGATTATATCTTGTGATTGCGAGTCGCCTATAGAAAGAAATAACGCACTTTGATTTTATTTTTTATTTAGAAGGATCAACATATTTGCTAGCTATTCAATTATATTAATAGCTAATAAAAATTTAAGTTAAGAATTAATTCTTATACTAAATTGAATCTTTAAATTATATAAAATTTTTGTTCTTTTATAAATGCATATACATATTATATACATATGTACAAAATATGAATAAAAATATTTAATTTAAATTTAAATATTCGTGTTTTTTTCTTATTTTAATAAATTAAGAACAACATATAACAAATTTAGTTAATTGCAAATGAATTGGAACACAAACTGAATTAAAACAACAGCTTCTGCTCGATTGTGCCCAATAATAAAATGGATATAACAGTACCAGTTAATGATGGAATTGGCTCTAATAATAAACTGGATAATATACCGAATTAACCCTTAATAAAGTAAAAACCATAAGCAGTCTTCGTTCATACACATGTTACTGAAAAATTACCGAACAGTCTTCGGTCGTCAACATGTGACGAGGCGCTGTTTGACCAAAATGCGTACTTATTTTCGGTTACGTGTTTACTTGTTACTGAAAAATTACCGAACAGTCTTCAGTCGTCAACATGTGACGAGGCGCTGTTTGACCAAAATGCGTACTTTTTTTCGGTTACGTGTTTACACATGTTACTGAAAAATTACCGAACAGTCTTCGGTCGTCAACATGTGCAACATGTGACGAGGCGCCGTTTGACCAAAATGCGTACTTTTTTTCGGTTACGTGTTTACTTGTTATCGATGCGGTCCCTAAACACAATCCAGTTTTTTTTGTCTACGAAAGTTAAAAGATATTTGAAATTAGTTTGGATAATTAACTAGTTTGGCAAATTAAAAGATATTTGAAATTAGTTTGGATATTTTTATTATAATTCAAATTCTCCGTCAGTCAGTAGACACCAAATTTATCTATATTGGAGAATTTACATATTCTGCAATAGAGACAAATTTGCTATCTATCGACCCGAAATTTTAATTATAACAAAACTATCAAAAGCAAAAGAACCTAGAATAAATTTTGCTTTATTTTGACAACAACTCGTTTTTCATGTTGGTTAAAAATATAGAAATCTTTGTCTTATATAAATTTTCTATATACGAAATTAAAGATAGAAATCTCTATTTTCAGAATCTATGTATGATTTTTTATTGTATCTTAAAAAGCTGCCAAGTTGGAAAAGGGCTTCATATCCCCTTTTGATTTAATGAAATCGAAAATTTAAATAAAAGTTATAATATTTACAAAACTCCGAATGTTGTACAATTTAAAATTATAATCAAGTTTTAATAAATAAGTGCTCGAATTTGTAATACTAACTATATATACTCGCATACTAAATATTCGATATGTAATATAATGTGTATATTATAAATGTCGAAATTTTCGCCTCTGTTGGTTGGTTGATGTATGTGCCGACGACTGTCCATGTTCTCCAATTAGCGCAGTAGCGCCGTTTTGATACCACTCATTCTCGCGACCAAAAGGCAAGTAAATATGGCAAGTGGGATATTTATTAGAGCCATTTCGTGGCGTTCAAGTAACGGGTTATATCAACAGGTTTTATCCCGGCTATATCGCTTAGCGCATTAAAGAAGGGACTGCCGAGAGAACAGAGTCTGGCTCTGGCCAGCGCTGGACACTCGCAGACAAAATACACTATTGTTTCTTCTATGTTTGTTATAACGCAACTGCGACACGAAGGATTGAACGGGATACCAAGCCTGGAGGAATGCACGCCAATCGGCCAGTGACAGGTAAGTACGGCTACTGTTCTAGCCAGATCCTTCCCTGGTAGTTTAAGAAGTTCGTCACTTCTGTTTTTATTGTACGACGGCCAGGTGCTCCTCGCCGTACTTCAGTTATTTAACCCAACCCATCTGGAGTTGGCTAAGGAAAGGTAGTGCAAGTATATGTCTCTTTTTACCGTGTTCATTGGTAGCTTCACCTGTTCTGCCAATGTATGGTCTAAGCCCGAGCCCGATCTAGCCAATTCATCAGCACGTTCATTACCCTCAATATTCCTATGACCGGGAACCCAAAAGAGTGTAATGTTGAGATGACTGCTTACGTATGTGAGTTCTTCGTAGCAGTTCCTAACTTCGAGGATATGACGGCAGAGTTAAGAGCCAGGATAGCAGCCTGACTATCTGTAACTACTGCCACATTCCGTTTAGTTGTGGAGTCGTTCCTAAGTGCTTGGCATGCCTTTCAGATTGCTAGCATATCCGCCTGTAAGACACTGCATCTGTCTGGTAGCCTATAGGAATGGGCAAGTTTAAGGGAATCCGAGTATACTCCAGCGCCTACACCACAGTCCACTTTGGAACCGTCTGTGTATAGAACTGTGCCTAAGATTCTACCATGTCCGTAGGGTTTAGCTTGCCAGTGCTTGTTCTCTTTAAGCCTGAGCGCACTACAAGTAGCAAGGTTCTTAATGTGGTTATCAAGGGGGAGAAGGTGTAGAAGCGAGTCCAAGGCAGCACTTGGCGTCGTTCTTAACGCTCCAGTGATGTTCGCCTCTGTAAACCTCTGTAAGAAGAGTGTTCAAAGTACGTGTCTCATTTTTGTAAACAAGGTGTAGAATAGTATTATTAAGAAACTTATTTTTCAATTTTTTAATGTAGTACCCCGCAGACGGGTTATAGCTTATTTAATTAATAACTGGAGATGTGGTTTATAATTTTTAGTTATTTCAGAAGGTTTGAGCTTGCTTAGAAGTTACAAGGTCGTATCAAAAAACTGGCCGCTTTTAGAACCCTCTTAATTTTTAAAAATTGAATTTTATTTTATTTTATTTTATAACCAAACAAGGTATTTATAATAGGTTTACAATTTTAGTAAATTAAAATTAACAATATATATTATTCCTTCTTATAAATCGGTTTATACATTTCAAAAATTTAATATATGTATTACACATATTTAGTATAATGAGGACTTATTTTAAATATTGACTATAACTATTACTATTTTATACAATATATTACAATTACAAACAAATATAATTTTATTACTTTATTTAATTAATATACAATTTAAATTTTAAAATTATATTGTGAATTACACTTCATATCAGAAGTAGTAGTGTAGAATAGTAAAAGGAAATTGAGGATAGGGCTAGTCTCAGATTTTTTTTGTATGTGTATTTTGAAAGTTGCGGAATAAATGTATTATGCCTATTGAAAACCATACAACATCGATTGCTTGGCTCATTTTTACCATATTCTGTGCGATGATTATATTCAACCAGGAGTCTAGTTTGACGTGTTTCTCTGACTTCAACGTTTAATTTAATTCTTTCTCGAATGAAGCCAGCGTCAATTTCGCCGTTGAGGACATCAAAAGTAAAAGCGGAAGTCAAGAAGGATCTTCTAGTTGAAAGTGGAATGATATCCAATAGTTTCAGCCTTTCGGTATAAGGTGGTAGGGAATCAAAATTTCTGGGATCGTGAAGATCTCTGAGAGCGGAAAGCAGAAATTGTTTCTGGATAGATTCAAGCTTGTTCGAATGGATTTGGAAACTTGGATCCCAGATTTGGCAAGCATACTCTAATATAGGGCGTACTAGCGAGCAATATAAGCTCTTGGTGACCCATATATTATTGAATTCTTTAGCCCGCCTTTTTATGAAACCAAGTAGCTTGTTCGCTTGACTGAAAATTTTATCATAGTGCTGTTTAAAATCAAGTTGTGATTTAATTGAAAAATATATTTGAATAATTAATTAAAAACAATATGGAGTCCCGAAAAAGATGCCCCAATTATAGCAGTACTGAAATATATAGATTAATTAATGGTGAAAACAAATATAAATTGATTATAGAATGTAAAAAAACAGATACTATTTCTACCAGAGAAAAAATAGATTGTTGGAAAAAAATAGATTTTTTTTAATGCTGCAAGTGATGGTACTTTTAGGGACTGGAAGAATTTGAAAACTAAGTACGAAAATATAAAAAAATTGTCTAAAAAAAAATATAGTGACGAAAAAATGGCAATTCATGGAACAGGTGGTGGTCC
Source organism: Empis stercorea (assembly GCA_949752835.1). Lineage (NCBI taxonomy): Eukaryota > Metazoa > Arthropoda > Insecta > Diptera > Empididae > Empis > Empis stercorea. The sequence continues at coordinate 39,440,417 of OX457085.1, forward strand.
AGCTATAAAAAATAATTCAATTATTTCAGTGGACGAAGAAATAAGAGAACTACTGGGAACACAAATGGAGGGTATGGACGCTGAATTTGATTCAGATATGGTAGAAGAAGTAGTTATTGATTACTCGGCCGATCTGACTGAATACGACAGCGGACCGAAAAAAATATTTACTGAAAATACTTCTGGAAGCACTGAATCTTATGACCAAGTGGATGAAAATACGTGTCCAAATTCTGTAGCTGAAATTAAAAAAAAAACATGTGATTGGACAAAATATACACCAAAAAATCTAAAAACACCAAAGTCTAAATCGTTGACAGTTGGCAAAAATAAGAATTTAACTAATGAGAAATGGTGCGATGTGGCTAAAGCAAAACTAGAATTAATTGAAATTCAAAAAGCGAATGAGATTGAACTCAATAAATCAAGATTAAAAGAGCATGAGCTTCGCATAATTGCACTTGAACTGGACATACAAATTAAACAAAAACAATTATTGCAGTGATATTATTCCTTTAACTTATGGGAAAAAATCAATTATTTTTAATTTATAGTATATATGTAAGAAACGGCAAAGAATGCAATGTTTTTTTTTATTTATTTTCATAATTTCTAATATATAATGTAATGTTAAGTATTTTTTTTTTAACATTCCTAATTAATTATATAACAAAATACAAAGAAACTCATGTAAAATTTATGTTCCTATATTTTGAATAAATTTTTTTTTATAAATAAAATTTTTAATATAAAAACTTAAAAAATTTTGAATTGTAATTTTTATTCCATTATAGCAAATAGTTTTAAAATTTCACAAAATTGTTTTATTCTTCTGTCAGATTACAAAAGTATTCGTTAATTAGTTGACACCTTCTTTGATTGTTACTTGCTATAGGATTACCTTCCGGTAATAATGTAGGCATATTATTAACAAATTATATTTGCATTTCAGTTTCTTGATCAACTGTAGGCACATTTTCTTTAAAAATGACTTCTATGTTATGTAAGACAGCTGTTGCAACTATAACTGCTTGAATTCTATCTAACTTTAGTCTTAATCCAAGAGCCAAAACAGGAAATCTTCGTTTCCAAACACCATACGAACGTTCAACACAATTTCGTGTTCGAATTTTGGATTCTTGAAAAAGTTTTTCAGCTTCAGTTTGAGGTGTACTTAAAGGTGTTATTAAAAATGGACGAATACCATAACCACTGTCTCCTACTATTAGGTTATTTCCAAATTGTCCTGATTCCAGCTGTCCTCTTATTATGGAATTATTAAATATTGTACAATCGTGTGAAGATCCAGGCCACCTTGCTACAATATCTCTAATTTGTAAGGACGCATCAGAAATTGTTTGAACGTTAATTGAGAAATAACCTTTTCTATTTCGATAAATTTCAGCCTCATTTCCTCCTGGAGATTGTAATTTAACGTGAGTACAATCTATTGCTCCAATGCTTAGCAATTTTATAAAATTCTATAGAAACTTGACTAATTTCAACAGCTGTGGTAGGCATTTTTATAAATTGCGGTCGAAGTTTTGCTAATGCACGAGACACTTTATGTACAACTTTACTAGCAGTTGAATAATGCACTCCTGAAAGTTCTCCCACAACCATTAAAAAGCTACCTGTGGCGTAAAATCTTAATGTTAACAATAACATTTCCATTGCTGATAAAGCATTATTCCTAATCAAAAATAAAGAAAATAATTTTAATATATTTATATATATATAAATACTTTTTAACAAAAATTACCTTTCAGTTGATGAAACAATTTCATCATTTATTAAATTCAGCACGTATTGTACAGTGCTTTTTGATAACCGAAATCTACCAAAGAAATCAAAATCATCCCCCTTATTAAAATGGTCAATTCTTTCATGTATTATTTTTGGACGTCGGGCTTGGCTTAATGAATTTGTATAATTTTCGATGTCCTCATCATTATCTAACATGTCTAGGTAATCTTCCATTTTATAATAAATTTTGCCTTTTTTCAGCTGATAAAACTGACATATATACGCGTATAATTACACACACTATAACAAAATATAAAGTTAAACTGAGTTTAAACCACGAAAATCGGTGTATTAAGTTAACTAAGGTTAAGGAAAGATAAACACAGTTTAAGCGATTGAAAAAACGAATTTTCAACTTAAACAGAGGTTAACTTTAAACTAAGTTTAAACTCGCATTGAAAAAACGGCCTTTAGTAATTTTAAATTCCAAAATTTAAATTTTCATAAACTATATAAAAAATTTTAAAATGTTACATTCCTAAGTGATGTAGAATGGAGGGAATTGCATATAGGGAAATACATTTAAAAATTCTTTCATCTGTAAAATGAAGGGGTGCAAAGGTATGAGGCTGATTTTTATGCAGAATGTGTAAAATAGTATATTTAAGAACATAATTTCTCATTTCTTCAATCCATTTCCCCGCTGAAGGTGTGCAGCTTTTTTCATATATAAGCCCCCTTACCTACTTAAACAAGGTGGGGGTAAATGTTTTATATGAAATCGAAATGCATTTACCTGCTGTATCTATGTTAGAAGTAACAATGTTTTATATAAAATGTAACTGGTTTTATAGCCATTTCAAATTTAAAAATTTTTATTTTAATATTTTTAATAGTCTATCTAATCTATATTTATATTATATAATATAGTCTATTTCTATTGTCTATACGTGTACCTGTGAAACAATGTAAAGATCCGACTATATTTACGGGTATTTTTTTGAAAATTGTGCATTTTCAACACTCCCAGAAGGGGGGTTGCAGGGAAATTATTCAAAAAGAGATATCATATACATAAATTTCTATCCTTACTTTACTTCCGTTTCAATTTTTGTACAAATCGGATGAGTCCTTATACTATTTCTAAGCGTTTAAAAAACTATAAATTTTGGACACGAAGTATAAATTTAGGACACGGTGACACGGATTTTTTTTGCTGATTCTGATTCTCTGACACTGATTCTGATTTCCTGACACGGATTTTTTTTTGCTGATTCTGAGTCCTCTAAAAGGTCAAGAAAAATCATAATCTCGAATTTTTTTTCCAAATTTAGATAATTGGAAAACATCAGTACAAAACCGCATCATCATGATGAAAAACCAAACCAAACCTCACCCCGAACTGTAGAGACATGATGATATATTATTTATGAATTGACAATCATTAACCACAAAATCAAAAATTCTATGTTGAATAGTAAAGATTGGCAGTAAAAAAGACCACAATTTGAATTTGGGCTTAGAAACAATTGCAATATTATATAGTCTTCAAAATTACATATATTTCTCAAGTATGTATTTCACAATGTGTTTAACCTCTCCATCCATTATATTTTTCAAATTATTTCAATTATCATTCTCTTAACAAGTATAGAACGTTCGGAATTCCAAATAAATTAAGATTACCTATATGTACATATATATAAAAAAATATAACAATAAGATCAATATAGGTATGTCGAGATATAGCTAGTATACATATATTATATATATTTATATTTATATATATAGAAATGTACTTGGTATAATATTATATATTATGCTCCACCTTCTTAGTTACCACATCCTACTTTTTATATGTGTTATTTATCTACTATTCACATAGTAATGCGCAAAATCTCTGGAAAAGAGAGATTTACTTTAACATAATTCGAAAATTCAAATGAAAAATAACATTTATTTAATACCAATAGAAACTGTATATTATATACATATGTATATATAAATGGTTACAAAATAATTGGTACCCAAATATTTGATATATATATATATATAATACATAATATTTGATATATATAATATAATATATATATGCCCCTACAAGATGTTTATATATATAATACCAATTATTTTGTTAACATTTATATACTAACACCACATCCCTTATTATTCGTCAGCCAATATTAACTGCCTACCAACCAAACAATTTACTTTTATAAAACATATTTTATATATACTTCGGTTGCACAATTCAAATTATTATTACAATTATTAGGTATACGAGTATAGAATAATTATAATCATATCAATCAAGGCAATGTCATATTCCACCTACATTCGCATTTTAAAAATTTGACTTAGACACAAAAAAAGACCTGCATTCGCATTTCGGTTCATATCTTTATACAAAATTATCCATTTTTAACGCACCATTTTGTGGTTGTGGGGAAGTTATGTGTACATAAAGGATAGTATACATATAACTTTCCATCCTTATTTTATCTGTTAGTCAATTTTCATATATATCGAATAAGGCGTAGTATTTTTTTTAAAAACGGACTGTACTTCCCATATTTATATAAAAAGCTTTGTGATTCTGATGGACAGAATTTTTTTTTCGAGATTTTGTACTTTCTCTACTTTTTAGATGTCTGAGAACCCAAATCCGTAAATTATAAGGTACGCATACCAAAAATACGTTTCTTAACACGCTTAGAAAAAGTACCTAAACACATGCGATAAAACAAAAACAAGCAGGAAAGTAAATTAAATATGAAAATGCATATACCCTCAAAGAAAAATATATTAGCCGTTTTGCAACTCGCTATTACAACTCACGCGTTTTTGTTAAGTGGAAAAGTTTTTTTTCAGTGACGGCTTTAAATTGCTATTGCCAGTGAAAAAAGCTCCTTTTTAAAAAAAGCATTTTTTATAAATGTTAGTTACATTTATTAAAAAAAGTTAAATATTTGTTATTTTGTAATAAAATTAATTAAATTTTATTATTTTTTTACAATAGCAAAATGTAGTTTTATTTCCCGAATTTGTTGTTATATGAGGTTTTTTCCACCCACAATTAAAGTTAAAATCAACAAAATATAAATATAACATACCTAGAAATAATATCAATAAATCAATTTATTATTCTTGTATATTTTTGTAATTTATATATGTTGCCTTTTTAATAATAATCTGGCCTACAGCACTGCCTAGAATATTGTAAAGCTTGAAAGCTTTCATAAAAAGCTTTTTTAAGACCACTTTTTTTTTAAGAAAAAAAACAACTAACAGCTGTTACAGCGAGATTTTGACAACTAACAGCTGTTACAGCGAGATTTTGACAACGAAATAGCTTATATAAAAAGGGAAACATCTTGTAGGGGCAAAAGTATACTATATAATCTCCTGTTTTTATACTCTAAAGCTATTTTTCTCATATATAAAGACCTTAGAGTATATAAACAGGAGATGCAATAGTATGCTTTTGCCCCTACAAGCTGTTTCCCTTTTTATAAAAGCTATTTAGTTCTCAAAATCTCCTTGTAACAAGTGTTAGTTGTCAAAATCTCCTTGTAACAGCTGTTTTTAATAAAAAGTGTCATTAAAAAAGCTTTCTATCAAAGCTTTCAAGCTTTACAATATTCTAGACAGTGCTGTAGGCAGGATAATTATTAAAAAGGCAGCATATATTTGGAAGAAAAATATCAAAAATAATTAATTGATTTATTTATATTACTTTTTAGTTATGTTATATTTATATTTTGTTGATTTTAACCTAAATTATGGGTAGAAACAACCTCATATAACAACACATTAGTGAAATAAAAAATACTTATATAATTTTTTTATTGTAAATGTAATTGTTATATGTAAAAATAATAACATTTAATTAATTGTATTAAAAAATATCAATATTTAACTTTTTTTAATAAATATAAATAACATTTATAAACAAATGCGTTTTAGTTAAAAAAAGAGCTTTTGTCACTGGCAATAGCAATTTAAAGCCGTCACTGCAAAAAAAATCTCTTTTCTCCCCACAAAAAAAGGGACACTTTTTTATAACTATTGCATCTCCTGTTTCTATACTCTAAGATAAAGACTACTTAAACGAGCCACTTTTACGGCACGAAAACGGCATAGTTTTATTGTATACAAAGGATTTCTTAAAAGGGCCATTTTTACGGCACCAGAGCGAGCCGCCTTTACGGCGTTAAAACGAGCTGTCAAGTCTAGCCATATGAAATGTTATGATTCGGCACTACGCGTGTATTAGTTCGAGCCGTAAACTTTTGTTTAAAACTTTTACCTAACTGTTATTTGTATGGTGGTGTTTCCCTTTTTTAGGGCTTTTTTTAAAAAAAAATCCCTTATGCTAACGCTTTTGTCCGTCTGTCTGTCCGTCTGTCTGTCTGTCCGTCTGTCCGTCTGGTGTAAACAATAAAAACCAGTTATTTCACATCGTTAATGTACACTCAGGTATATGATAGATAAACCGATGGAAAGCTTGATTTATTGAGAACTAGATGCAATTGATAGAATTTCAAAATTCGGCCGGTAGGTGGCGCAATTCGCATTTTGCCAAAACACCTTTTTCCGAATAAAAATGTAATTTTATATAGTAAATGTGCACCAAAAATGAAGTTTGACCACTCTTTTTTAAAATGTGATTTGCAATAGTCAATAAGCCCCAAAAATTAGGTTTAATGTTGCAACTGAAAGGTAGTAAATAGTAATATAAAACCACAGTTGTTATAATTTTAAATTCTACCACTAGAGGGTGAAACATATAAATTATATTGTTTTTTAAAAATGTTATTCAACTTGGTGAATCTTTACCAAAAATGAAGGGAAAGCAAGCGCTGGAAAGTTAATATAAACTAAAATAAATCAGACATCCTCATAATCTGATTTTTTTCCACTAGAGGGCAGTAAAATACAAGTAAAAAGTTGTAATGTAATGTAGTAAATGTGCACCAAAAATGAAGTGCGACTACTCGTTGGAAAGGTAGTTAAGAGTAGAATACGATGCCGTTAACTGTATTTCAAATTTCTACCGCTAGAGGCGCCAAATACTAAAATATGGAAAAAGAGTTTTCAAAATGTGTTTTCCAATTGTGAATAAGCTCCAAAAAATAGGTTTAATGTCGCATCTGAAATTTAGTAAGTAGTAGTATAAAATCACGAATAACAACATATACTCCAAATATGCATTTAGAGTAGTTGAATTTAAAAAAAGCCCGTAATTATAAAACTACTGATCAGTAGTTCGGCTGCGCGGCATTTTTTCCTTTGCTAAATTTTGTTTGTTAATTTTTATTGTATCGACTTCTATTTTTACACCAAATAGTACATGGCTTAATTATTAAATTTACATCCGCCAACTGTCATTTTACCCCAGCGTCGCTGTCAAATGTTGCAACACGATTTTTAACGTCTTTTGCCTTCTATATTATATAGTTCGTTGGATAGAACATTGTTTTATTTCCGATATTTTTGACTTCAGTATATAAATATTAAGGTCTCAAAAAGTTCATGAGCTTGTTATCGCCCATATTGTTTTATACTTCTGTATACCAAGTCTGCCTTTCCATACTATATTTTTCAAAATTATTTTTCGCTTTGTCTACGACACGAGGCTTGCCAGGTTATTTTGGCATACAAAATTAGAATGTACGTTATTTTTGAAGTTTGTGAAAACGTACCTAAAGGTACGTTTATTACTGATTATTTTTTAAGTCGAACCCAATTTTTTAAAAATTGTTGCAATTTAAACCAAATAGTATAATAAATCCGCGAAAGTGAAAAAGAAATCATAAATCTACCATTTACGCATTAGGAATACAGTTTCGTTTATATTATGCAGCTGACTCGTTTATATTATGAAGTCGTCTCCTTATAAAAAATATAGAAGCTGAAATCGTAGTAAAGCATAATTTTAAAATGAATTGCAAAGAGTTTTACAAATATGTCATACAGAAAGACGAATTATTAAAAAAAATTAAAGAGAATGAAAAATATAACTAATCAAATTATAATTAAGTGAAGTTCTTGTGATTTTTTTTAAGGCAGAATTAAAGTCCTTGTTATTTATTTTTTTAATTATTTAATGTTATTATGTATTTTATTTTTTAAAATAATGTTATTATGTAACATATATCATTTACTGATAATTTATAATAATTACATAACATGTATCTTTAATTGTTTTCTATTTTATGCCTTCAATTTTTGTAGGTACGTTTTTTTAGAAATTTTTATTTGACAAGCCTCGACACCCCTTAATCATTTCGTATATTAATCCACTTTTCAAATAAATATTTTTATATTTTCGGACAATAAAACACCAGCATAGTTTCTAATTTTCCTTTGTACACCCAGGCCAGGATATCTTCAATGGTGCGTTAAAAATGGATCTTTATCAAAAATTTTGTTGATATACAGACCTTTATATGTATATATCTCCTCAGTTACTCTCGTTGCTCATGACGCTGACGCGTAAGACGCAGAAGTTTTGAAATGTTAAAAAAAGTTCACATGTATGGAAATGTATAGAAGCAGATAAACTTGCCGTTTTCGTGACACGCTTGATGCTCTGCCGCTGAAAATTTCAATCGATTTCAACTTTATGACGCGGTGCCGCGTTCAAATGTCATTGTAAAAAACATATGCTGTATTTTTATATTGATATTCAAAATTCTTTCTTGAATATCCAAAATGTCAATGATTTAGAAATATATGGATGGAGGATAAAGTAATATAATTTAACCTGTCCGGGTATTGTCTCGCTTTTTCAGTCACCACAGTGTCAAAATTTATAAACGGCTAAAAAGGACGGACTAGGGTTTCCTTCTAATCCAGGCTTGCTCTAAAATTATTAAATTTATAAAAATTATAAATTAAATTTAAAATTTTTGTTTATAAGTGAGGTATTAGTTATTTTGATATTTTTATTTTTATTTTTTATAAATTTATAAAAAAATAATTTTTACATTTAAATTAAATAAACACCTAAAGTAAAAATTATATTTTTTTATAAATTTCTAAAGTCTATATAGATCAACATTAAAAAAATCAAACAATTCTGAAATAAGAAAAAAATGCAATAACATAAAACTTTGACCAAACAGAAACTAAAATTTATATACATATACAATATATGTACATAAATATCCCAGTGTGCAGGATTGTGAGCGAGAAAAAGCATATGTTAAAGGAAGATGGATATTGAAATAATCAATTTCCTTAATAAAAGTGAAAAAATACTTATAATATTGCTTTTATAGCATTTCCAACTTAAATCAATATTTAAAGGTATAATTTTTTAACATAATAATTATTTTAAGGTATTTCCGTTACATTTTTTACTCTTTTTTAGATGCAATTACAATAAAATTCCAACAATCAAAAATAGAAAATTAAAATTAAAAAAATATTTTATATCACAAAGGGCAGGTAAAATAAAAGCCAAAAAAAATAGCAGCACAACAACTAATTGAAATTATCACTTTAAAAATATATTAATAAGATATATTATTAAAAAAATATTAATAATATACATATGTATATTAATTAAAAATATATTAATAAAAAAATACATATTACAAAAAATAATGTTTCTTTTGTTTTTTTTTTTAATTTTTTTTATGCATTTTCTAAAGAGTAGGCCCCTAGTATTTTTCTCATTTTTCAGTGTGAATTTTTTTATTATTTTTTAACGAAAATCTAAGGTATTTTTTAACTATTAAATATAAGTTTTCCCAAAGAAATCTTTCAAATTTCCTTAAAACTTCCTATAAAGAAATCTTTAAATTTCTCTCGTCTGATTCTTCAAAAAAAAGAGGGAAAGGTTCGGCAAATTCGGAGTTTTTGTCAACCACTTCATTTATTTTTTCTTAAGAATTGTTACAGAAAAACTTTAAGATTTCATGATTTTGTTTCGTTTTTTTTAAAGAAAACTCCGAATTTTGCACACTGGGGTACTTACAACATAACCAAAGCCATATAATATAAAGATATTCAAAAATTGAAAAAGATTTAAAAACCTGAAAACATTATGTCGCAAATATGAGTTCCCCTGGTGAATATCCTTGTATAAGCATATAAATATAATATCCTTGTTAAGAAAGTATGAGTTTGTTGATAAGACGTAGAAATTGTATAGAGACGACAGAAGGCACACATATTTTTCGTGGTGGAATTTAATAATATATGCGCTCATTAATTTTCTGTATACTATAGTAGAAAACGAGTAAAGGAAGAAAAAAATATGTATAAGGTGGTAACCGACGAGTTCATCGAAAATGAGTTAATCGAATGATCAATTCATCGAATGACGAGTTCATCGAAAAAATATTATTTTTAACAATATTTATATTGTTAAAAATAATATTTTGTGACTCTTGGGCGTGAACCTACTCTTGGTCGTGAACCTACTACTTTATTATGAGTCATATGTGACTCATGGAGAGTGAAAGTGTTAACAACAAACAAACAAACGTAAAACGTTTTTTAAACAAATCTTCACTTTGAAATTAAGAATAGTTGATTCTTAATGCCGTGAATTCTCTGATCCTAGTAAAAAAAATTCGAATGCGAAAGTTATTTATTTGCAATTTTAAATACTAATACTAGGTGTTCGATTGAAAATTATTTGTTGAATATTTAATTTTAATTTTTTTATACCTTTAATCTATAAAAAAAAAATTTAGATATAATTTAATTTTTAAATGAAGTTAAAATGATAAAAATATAGATATAAAAAATTTGATAGAACAACTATTAGTTTTTAAAATAACGATGGTAAAATTAAATATTTAAAAATTATTAAATATATTAAATACTAAAAGAAATTATTGGTAATTAGTTTGATTTTTGGTTTTTCTAGGTATAATTTAAAAAAATATGTAATTAAATGAAAGTATTATATTTTTTTAAAACAGGTAGGATCTAAATTACTTTATTTTTTATCTTTTAATTAGTTAGAAAATTTGTAAAGAAACAAAATTAATAAAAAAATATTTTTTATGTAATTTTTGAGGTAAATTTAGGTAAAGGGCTGAAATTTTATCAATAAATATAAAAAATAAAGTCAGCAAATTTGTCATTGAAAAGTCAAGGAATAAAAAACCAAACTATTTCTTGTTAAATATAACAATGAATAAAATAATTAATGGAAAAAATTTTCCCACTTTGGGGAAAAACCATTTTCTGTAGAATATAATCTTTTTTTATTTAAAAAAATAAAAAAAATTATAGAATTAAATAAGATACCAACTTTCTAAGATTTAAATTATATTTCTATTCAAATTCTTTGAATTTTAAAATTAATGACTATTTGTCATTATCAATGCATAAACATACTTTTCTTAAAAAAATCATCAATATGTAAGTATAGTTAAAAAATAATATTTTTCGATGAACTCGTCATTCGATGAATTGATCATTCGATTAACTCGTTTTCGATGAACTCGTATTCGATGAACTTGTTTTTGATAAACTCGTATTCGATGAACTCGTTTTCGATGAACTCGACGGGAATCGTATAAGGTAGAAAGGGTAAGGAAATATATATTTCTGGTTATTTTTTATTTTGATCTATTTTAACAAAAATTTAGGAACTCATATTTGGAATGTTAAGTTTATTTTCAAATTAGCTTTGCACAAAAATAATATATATAGAAGGAAATATATTTTATAGGAAATATTGACAATTTTCGTTTAGTTTATTTAATTTTATTATGATTTTTTGATTAATTACATTAACTTTAAGTTTTATAAACGTAAAAAAAAAATCATTAAAAATATAATAAAAAATTGAAAACTTGCTTTTTTTCTTTAATAAATTGCCATTTTTTAATGTAGAAAAAAAACATAGCCTATGCCTTTTTGGTCCAATGTATTTGAAATAAATGAAATGAAATGAAATATTGAGAACAGAGACATCTACATGTCATATTATTAACTATTTATCAATTACAATTCATTTGCAATATATAAATAACTACTGTAGTTCTCATTTTTTTGCCAACAAATTGTTGTTGTTTTCAATGTAAAAATTTGCAATACAATATACCCGTCTACAAAAAAACAGGGCTATTAATGTAATTAATTAGTTAATGAACTGAACTGGACTGGACGATCTTAAAATTGGAACTGACTTTTTGTCATTGTAACATCTTCTTATTTTAATTCTTACTTCTTTTAATTTGAATTTCTTAGTTACGTCACGTTGCATTGGAATATTAATAATAAATTTCTCATGGAAAACAGGTGTTCAATTTGATTACCGAATTGGCAATACGAGTAATTATGATGAAATTTATTATATGATAAATACAAATATTATTGTGCGAAATTATATGTAAGTAAAACATGAATTATCTTTTATATATTTTATTAATTAAAATATATAATAAGAATGATAAATTTTAATTCTAACGAATTGAATAACACCTGCAATATATCAAATAAATTCGAATGAATTTATTTGTTTAAATTATTTTTCTAATGCAATGTAATTAAATTTTTTTGTAAGATAATGACGGGAATGTAACTTGCCTTCTGTCGTCTTTATACAATTTCTACGTCTAATCCACAAACTCGTTTTTTCAACTTTCTTAACAAGTATATTATATTCACCATCAGGGGAACTCATATTGGCGACCTAATGTTTTCAGTTTTTTAATAAAAATAAAAATTTCATTATTACAAAATTGATAACAAATATCAAAAATGTAAAACATACATTCGTGAAAAATATATTCAATCTTTATTCTGTAGAAAAAAAAAATCAAAATATGTAAGGGTTTAGTCATAAAATGGGCAATAAAATGGCCAACTTTAAGGTGTTCGCACAGGTAAATGGGGTGGAAAATTAAAAAAGTAAAACACCTATACGTGAAATTTATATATTATTAATATGTTATACAAATTTCGTGGAAGAAAATGTCACTGGCTTTGAATAAAATGGGCAAAACAATTCCTCTATAAAACAAAAACAGTAAACTGCGTTACTCGAGGCTTAAGCATCGAAAGAAAAATTCGATATGAAATAACAATTGCAACTAGTATGATTATGCCAATCATTTCAGATAATAAATGCTATATCAATCAATTTGGATACATTTATCAAACTTAATAAATGTTAAAAATTATCAACATGATTACCTTCATTATAATGAGCAATAAATATTCCATTTACTTCGATTACATTGTGTTTTTACTAAATAACTAAATGTAGTGATAGTGAATAATAGAAAAGTCAAGTATATTCGGAAAGTCTACCACTTATAAAAATTGTAGATTAGCGGACTGGAGCTTTGCTATATATGAAAATAGTTGGTTAGTTCTTTTAATTATTTTTTTAATACCATTATAATAGGAAGTTTTGCAACGAAAATAATTATATAATCCGTACACAAAAGAATTAATTCACAAATATCATGAATTATGAATTAGGAATTTTTTGTTTATAAATACTCTGTATAAAGTGTAATAATTAAGTGGCAGTCACAGTGCTTTCGATTCGTTACGGCACGTAACATATATTTAATAATTAATTAAATTAATAAATTAATAATAAATTATATTAATATGTACCTACATATATTTCATATTTCTCAAATATTTATTATCTATGCACAAAATATTAAAAAAGCATAAATATATCTAAAAATTAATTTCTAAATCTAAAACGTAAAAAATTTTCAAACTAAGAAAAAAATGAATTTTTCTTTTCACTGAGAATAAAAATATAATTTTTCTTTCAGTTCGAGAATTTTTTTACTTCCTTTTCACAGCCGCCCGCACACGCCTTGGAAAGAAATTTAAAAATTTGGTTGCAAAATTCACATGCGACTTCTTTATTATTATATATTGTTTGGTTATATCTTTTCGCACTTATCGGGCAAAATTAAGATATTTTTAACTCTTTTCGGAGGAATTCGTTTCAACACGTTCATTGTGACTTGCAATCCGGCATACTTATAAAATGTATGGGGCTGTCAAAATTTGAAATTTAAACCACTATGACTGCCACTTTAATATTGATGTCACTAAAAAAAGTCAAAATTTGTTTGATTACGGCTGTTCATAGTGTAAAATTATCCGGATATGGAATTATCTTAACTATCTACTACAATTTGTTTTTACTATTGCCCACGAAAACATATATATACATATATACATATATAATATACATATATACATAAATATATATATAATATATATAATATATATATAATATATATATATATATGTATATATATATTATATAGTAAGGTAACATAATTATACACAAAAATACATTAATAAGTATATATTTTAGATTTAGATATGTAATAATATTTATCGTAAGCAAAACTTCTTGTAATAATAGGATATTTCAAGGTTTTTATGCATTTCGTTCCAAAAAACAGTTTCACACTGCCTGAATAAATTTCAATTCCCTGAATTACCTATAATATGGATGTAGTAGGCATATGTATAGGTAAAACTTAAGTTAGAGAAAATTTTTATTGATTATGAAACTAGAAAGTATATATTTTAATAAATTAATTTCATGAAAATATTACAATATTTTTCGTTTTATGAAATGAAAAATACACCAAAATCTTGTAGTAATTTCGTATATTGACATTTTCAATCATACATAAAAACCTTAACTTTAAAGCTACAACAAAAAAGTTTATTGATTATGAAATAAGGAAGTTTACCTCAGTTATAATCATAGTGCAGTATGCACTGTAGGCCATACTGAGGCCCTTCATATTTTAATTTTGTTATCATTATACATAAGTATTTTTCAAGTTAGTATAACTCATTTTCAGTCTTTATCATATAAAATATAATTAATACATATTACCATTTCAGGGCATTTTTTTTCGTATTTTAGCTTATTTCTGTCACCCTTTATTCAATTCATCAGGATATTTTTATTATTGAACTTGTATTTTTCGTAGCGAGTATAAAGTGATGTTAAAATAAGTCATGGTCAATTGTTTAGATTACTTTTGGTGAATTATTGCATGTTGACACATATGGTGTCAATTCTTTTATATCAATTGATCAATATCAGCCAACCCTAAATAAAATTTTGGTTACCCTTATACAACTTTTCAGTATATTTTATTAATGAATCCTAAATGATTGCTTATAATCGTTTTAGGGTTTTCTGTCTGGCATGATTATATTAAATCATAATAGAAATAATGGGATTAATTTAAAATTAGAGTAACAATAAATTTCATAAAAATAAATATTGACAGCATTTTTGTGACATATGGAAAAGTAAATATTATAAAACTGCAATGCAATTAATTGAAAAATAATTTTACATAAATAACGAATATACAAAATTGTCGGGCAGCTAAATTACTTCTTCAGTAGTTTCATAATAACGAGCTTTTTTCTTAATTACTAGTATTAAACAAATTTTATTTCTTAACATATGATTATTGATTATCGAATTATGCGAAATATTGTTCTTTTTTATTTGAATTTAGAATACCTTTTTTTAGAATATGTGATCTTTCATTTTTTGGTAATCATGCATGTAATTGTGATCTATTATATACTGTGTTCCAGCTTTTCAATAATGCGGTGTCGACATTTTTAGGTTATTTATTATTCGAAATATAATATTCTTTAGTGACTATACTTATACTACTATAGCGCGACTCAATCAATCGGAAATCAAACCTACAACAAACTTTTGTGCATAATCATCATCTTTAAACAACCAAATTTTAAATTGAGAATTCCAGTGAAAACAGAGAACACAATCAAGCGGAAATGGATGGGAAATGCGCTCATCTCGCCAACCTTGGCATTCGGCAATGATTGGTCAAGAAATTCGGTTATCTCGCCGACCTGGGCATTTGGCAATGATGGGTCAAGTCTCAAAATAAAAAATAAGTTGAGTAAATTAATTAATTTTATATGTAAATTGGTAACAGTTTGTAATCTTTTAACCTTCATTTCTGAAAATACACATTTAACCACTTTAATTCACAAAAACACATTATGGAAAAATGAGAACGCCTACCGGAGTAATTTTAAATCTCAACTAAGTTTACTTCTAAATATTCCAAGCTATATATCATCAATTCTCGTATATATGTATTTACTACACATATTAATTATATTACTATTTGAAAAAGTTGTCGAATTGGTATTTAGTATGGTACTAAAATTATTGAATATTTTGTTGTTTACTTATAATAGCAATTCGACAATATTTTAAAAAATAAACTGGTCATATAATTTTCCAGATTTTAGATAGATACATGAGACTTTTAATATATGTAGGTAGAGTAAATTAGGGTAGTTCGAAAATAACAAACCATTTGAAAGAAGGATATATATGAAACACTCTTCCAAAGCTGCAATTTTTTTCTAATTTATATTTATATTTATTTTGTGAAAAATTAAAGTTTTATTACTCTTTATATATATTGTCAATCTCATATATTTGATATATTTATTGAATTTTAAGATAGTGTTTTTTTTAATTCTTAATTCATATGAATTATTATTTTCATTTAATCTTTCATTTAATTTGATGCATTTAATTTAAAGCTATATTACAAATAATGTACATTTAAAACCTGTTATAACTCGTAATGATGATAAATATCGCAATCGTATAAATTAACACTCATTTTAACCAGCAAATTATTTAATTGCCATCGGTCTATATTATTTGAAATGTAAGGGTTCACATAATAATAAGGGTGAAATACGACATAAGTTTTAAATTATATTTCGAACAGAAATCATACATCTAACACCATATTTGCCTTTATTGGACAAAGAATTATGAACTATATATAGTTAAATATATAGCTTCTTTTGGTGTCGTGTATAGCTTCTTTTGATGTGTTAAATTAAACCTCTATTATTAAAATATTAGAAAAAAATTAGGTAATACCAATTCAGGATACAAATAATAAGTAACTTTATTTATTCAATTTAGCATTAAAAATTTAGATAAAATTAAAAATTTAGTTACTCATACCTTTATAGTAATCATCTCCCTCCAGTAAAAGAAATTACAATTTTACAGATGAACTAATGTTAATTTTTTCTACGAAAATTAGATATTTCGTTAACAAGATTAACATATTATTTCAGTTAAAGACGAATATTCGGAATCAATTGTAAATCAAATTATGAAATCATAAAACTGAGTGTAAAAAATTGTAAAATTAATAGTCAGAAAGAGATAATAACAATTGCAATTTATAGATCAGAAAATTGTGACACAATATATTTAAATATGTATTTTTAATAAATCAACAAAGTAATAATAACAAAACAAACACCAAAATTTAATATAAATAGATTGTAACAAATTCCAATCATCTGTGTTGACACTGGATGATCTTATTTCAACCCCATGTTTTCAAATAAATAATATCTTCAATGAATAAATTATTTTATTAGCCCTCGAAATGAATTAAAATCAAAATTTATTAGATGCCAGGGAACTGGCAAAGCAAATCTGTGTGGAATTAATAATTAACCCCTCACTTTTTATTCTTCAAATCGCGGTGGTGAATAGTGAATTATTGCTTTAAAAAAAATCTTGTCATCAACATTTTTTTCTTCGTCATTTTCCAATATGGTATTTATAATACTGAATTGAGTTTGTTGTTACAACTTATACATAATCTCTAAAAGTTTTAATTTAATTTGAACAGATGGGCGGATTCACGATTATAAAAGTAATATAATTTACCGCCAATTAATACTGATACTGATGGTACATATATATGTATTGAATATATGTATTTAAATGTATATATAAATAAATCGCGGTATATATGTATATATATATATTCAAATATTAAATCATTTCTATAAATTGTAATTCAAATCATACGCATCATATATGGATTAAACCGCTCCATAAGAAATTAATTCCATTCACATATATATATTTACATATATATGTGTGCATATGTATAAAAAATTCAACATAAAAATTCAAAATATAAAACACTGAGAATTCCCTACAATGCGAAGGAACACAAAACACCTGCAAATATGCAAATATGGAAAAATTGTCATCAAGGAAACAATGCTTGAACATGTAGTGCCATAAATAATAGTGTCCTATCAAAACATATACAATTTTCAGTTATGCAGTTCCGTGCCGCTACAATAGAGAATAAAATTACTATCATTAAAACCCTTGTACTACACAATTGCTTTAAATATTATGATCTTCAGACAACAAAATACATTCCGAACTACAAATTTTTCATTATATTGTATTTGAAAAAATTCAGCAATACAATACACCTGAATGATTTGTTCACGAATTATTTATTTAAATGGTAGCAATTCATAATTTTATGTTGAAACTAGAAAAAATAAGTAATTTGAAATTTTTAATGTAAAATAAAAATTCTTTAAATTCAGCATTAAACATTTTAGTTTTCAAAAGTATTTTTATTTTTATGATTTTGTAAGGTAAAGGAAATTTTTATTTAACTCGAATTGAAAAAAATTTTTTTATTCGAAATAAATTTACTCGAAAAGCAAATTTTTGCAATTTTTTTGGAGCAACTTTTTGGTTTTCGAGCAAATAGTTTTCTAGCAAATATACCTTTTTATTCATTTTCGAGCATTTGATTTTCGAGCATATGGTTTCCGAGCAAGAGTCGGGTTACCTATAAATTAATAATTTATATTAACTAATCGTAAGATAATTTTTCAATATTTTTCAAAAAATTAAAAATACAATTTTTCACTTAAAGAAAATTTTGTTATAAATTTGAAAAACAAATGAAACATACAATCGCCAACGAGCAATAACAAAAAAAACTTTTTCAATTCGTAAATTCATTCAAAATTATTCAAATATGCATATAGAAATTTTATTTAAATATGTTTTGTTCCAACCGTACACTTCTGTACTCCCTGAAAAAGAAAATAAAAAAAACCTACAACAAAATATATACAAATTAGACATTTCAAATAAAATAAATGTTTCAGATAGTGAAATATAGATGGGTCTAGTTAGCCCAAAAATATGATTTATGTCTTTACTATATTTAAGTAAGCACTTTTGCCACGGCCATTTATTAAAAAAATCGAGTCAAATGATATGATAGTGTTATATAATTTCTATATATGTACAAAGCTAAAACTAAATAAAACTTAGAACTAGAAGACAATTAATCTAATTAATTGGTTGATTATTAGGTTTTCAGGCCCATTACATTTGGCAAACTTAAAGATTCTAAATTACTATATGTAAACATAATTGATATTTGCTGTACTTATTATGAAGTTGTGAGGTTCTATAATATTTCAGTAAATAAATTTTTAAAAGTTTGTTTTGTAATATTTGGAATTTGTAAATATAGCACTGTGCAATGAATGAAATGCCACTTTTAATATTAGCATGAAATGCCACTTTTAATATTAGCATTTTATTATCAACGCACTTAAGCAATGAATTTCTTTTGCGCTATAACTGATACATATATGATTTTTAAAAGTTCATTTTTTATCTTTAACTTTGTTTTTCCATAAAATGACTTTTGTATTTTCAGGACTGATTGAGGAATAATAAGTTTAAAATATAGATGTAAACATAATTGATATGTAGAATATATGGATGCGCTGTCCTACAAATTTTTTGTAGTACTTCTCAATACATTCAAATTTGATTGCATATGTAGTGGAATGTGCATTGAAATAGTCTAATAGTAAAAAATGGGAGTTTTAAAGGGAGTCAAGTACCTAGAATATATTTAAAAAAATACCAATATTAATATTTTTAATGAAACTAGATTATTGTTAACAATTTGGCTTTTTATAATTAAAAGAATATGTCATAAACATAAATTTTAATAAGCGTACTTTCCAATTATACTCTTTTACTACAATTTTTTTTTGTTATACTTATACCATTTTGGCTGCCAATATCACTGGTAATTAATTCTAACCATTTTCCAATGCATGATTTTTATCTTCGCCTTTGGAAATCTGAAAATAAAAATTTAATATATAAAAATATTGCTGATAAGTTTTAACGACACTTCCTCATAAAATAAAATTGTACGCCTCAGGCTACTCCTCTAACCAATCAAAATTCTTCCAATCAAATAATTATAAACTATATGTATTTATTAAAATTACCCAATTTTCTCAGTGAAACTTTAGTTTATATTTCAAGAAATAGTTATATTTATTGTTACGAATTATTATATTCATTAATTATTTACATAAAAAATTAAATATTAAATACATACCAGTAAAATGAAGATTCGCTTTGTTTTCATATAATTACATATAGTACGGTTCATATTTCTTTTGTAATTATCAATTTCACTTCTTTAGAAATTTAGTTATTTTTAATTATCACGTTTTTTTTTTTACTAAATTTCGATTTTTTCAAACCCCAAATTATATTTCATATAAATTTGAAAAATTTAAACAGTTACCGTTCTAAAAATGATAATAGTAAAATAAATTGTACTGTTATAAAATAAAATAATAAGGTACTAGTTTGTTTATAAAATATGTACACAAAATTAAATTTTATTAATTTTTAATTATTATAGTATATATGATCTTTTTTATATTATTATTTGTAATTATAAATTATACTGAAGAAAATCTAGTAGGTAACATTACTTATAGTGGGTATAATATATAATTATTAACAAATTACAACAAATAACATTTCAATAAAATATGATAATAAAATTAAATAGTTTTGAATATTCTATATAAGCGAAATCAAAATTATAAGAATATAAATTTTTATTGATACATTATATTGATAACATATTTTATTTTCATATATTTTATTTTTGTTAAAAAATATGCTAAACGAAAACATGTTTTTCAGATTTGCAAAATAATTTAAAATATAAGAAAATAAAAACCGCTTTGATTTAATATTTTGTTTTTTAATACAATTTCAGTATTTATTTAACTATAAATGCTATAAACTTTCTTATGGTATATACAAAAAATGTGTCAGGTATAAAAAAGGCTTTTTAAGCTTTTAACAAATAACTTATTTTATGTTTGTTTTTTTCGTATGTTGGTGAGAACTACAAAAACATATGATTTTTTTGAAACTACTTCAAAAATTATGATCTTCAGAAATCAAAAATGATTTCTGAAGATCATAATATTTAAAGCAATTGTAGTACAAGGGTTTTAATGATAGTAAAAAGAGTCAAACTCACTTTTTAGCTAAATCGCATTTTTTCAAGTGAGTAGAATCAGTGAGTAAAGTGAAATTAATTCAACAACTCACTTTATTAGCTAAATCTCCGTACAGAAGTAGTTGATAGAATTTTAAAATTCGACCGGTAGGCGGCGCTATTCGCATTTTTCCAAAACATCTTTTTCCGAATGAAAAAATGCTTTAATATAGTAAATACGCACCAAAAATTAAGTTTGTTTGACCACTGAAAAGATATTTAAGATCGCAATACGCTTCAATTAACCATATTACCAATTTCTGCCGTTAGAAACGATGAATATCCAAAAGTTTTAAATTTTAATACATATAAAATATAATTCAGAATGGTAAATAAACACCACAAATTGGGATTGACACCGAATTTAAAACCTATTCAATCGTGCAACAGAATTACAGCTAATAAATTTTAATTTATATGCCACTAAAGAGCGTAACATATAATTATAATTTTTTCAAAAATGTATTTACCTTGGTGAATCTTTACCGAAAATGAAGGGAAATAACTTGTGTAGGAAAGCTAATCCCATAATTCGAATTTTTTCCGACTCAATATTATGAAATAATACATAAATAAAATTTGTTTTGAAATATACTTTCTCTTTAACTAGTTAATATTCAAAACAAGCAACTAATATGGGCGTTTCCGATAATGTAGGCTGCTCTACAAGACTACAAGATCTATCTTAGAACGATAAGATAAGAATATAAGATTTGCTTTTGCAGTCCAATATAAGATTTGCTTTTGCAGTAAAAAAAGTGGTGACATTTCTAAATTTCGGCAGTTAACTTTTCATTTCAGCTGTGTGATACTTTTCGTACATATATAATTTAGTCAATTTAGTGCAAAGTATTTTTAAATTTTTTTAAAGATACAATTTAGAGACATGGTGAATGAGACAAATGGTAGTAAAAGTGCAGAGAATTACTTGAAAATGAAAAGACAACGAAAAAATTTAATAATAAGTTATATTAAAAAATATTTAGTAAAATAAGAAACATACAAATAATCAGATTGATGCTTAACGATATATTTTTTTCCCATTTTTGGATGGAAAAGGACAGCTTTTTAGTAAGTTTATTTAACTATTTTCTTACACTTATAAGTTTTAATTTATTATTTTTATAGAAATTATTTGACGAACTTAAACCTAAATGGAAAATTTATAAACTGGGTACACCTCGAATGAATTTCGAGGAAATGTGAATCTGAAATGTTATTTTCATTAAGTTCCAAATATGTGATAAGCTGATAAGGCCAAATTTAGAAGAACAAAAAATCATTATTGAAAATTTCAACAACAAAAAAATAGCAAAATGTTTTAGTTGCCGTGGATGGTACTCGCTTGAGAATTAATACTCCAAAACATGACGCTACAAGTTATTATAATCGTAACGGTTATCAATCACTCAATTTTAATGCAGATATTCGAAAAACAAAAAAGTAAAGTTTATTTATATACATCCTAACTTTTTTGTAATAGGATATTTGTGATTCTAATTTTTGTTTTATCGATGTTCTCATTGGTTGGCCGGTGGCCTGGAAATGCTCATGATGCCTATAGCCTATACATTTGGAAAAATAGTTCAATAAGTAAACATATTAGTGAAGGAAAAGTACTTCTTCAAAATGACTCTCTCCTTTTTGGAGATTCAGATTATCCTCTGCATACCTACTTACTCACGCCGTATAAAGACTATAGTAATTTGACACCTGCCTGCAAAAAGAAAATATAATTATTATTTGAGCTCTTTGCGCGTTTGCATAGAGCAAGCTTTTGGATTATTAAAAGGAAAATGTGTTATATTATATAATTTCATAACAAAAAGGAACTTATGTACAATTGATGCACCTGATGTTTCGTTATCAGATGAAAATGTTGTATTTACAACTGAAAAATTCAAAGAAGGAAAAGAAGCAAAAATTAAAAGAGATGAAATTTGTGAAAACATGTGAAGGGAAAAATTAAAACAAGTTAGCATTTTAATCAATAAAATTTATATTTTTACTAAAATAACTTTTCTTCACTGTATAGTTAATAATGTTAACTATAATAAATATAATTTGAATTCGATCAATTTATGTATTTATTTTTTATGTTGAATTATTATTTTTATTATCAATTCATTATAGTAAGGTACACATTTTTGCCAAATATTAAATATAATGAATGTTTTTAATTAAATTATAATATATACATATAACAAATCTTTTATTTAAATTTCTCTAAAAATACACCAATTTCACTTCTCTATTTTGTTGGAGTAGATCTATATTAATTTCATCTCTTAAATCAGTAATGTTAAAATCAGTTGTGGTATCGTTTATAGTGTCATTCAAGGAGTTATTGTTAGATTTCTCTATTAATGACAATATTTTATTATCTGATGGTGTAACAACATGGCTGGATCCATAGATAGATTGTATTTTATATTATATTTTGTCAGGTAAAATAAAAAATATCTAAAGTAAAAAATATTTATTTTTATTAATTTCTGAAGACTAAATTGATTCACTAAAAAAATCAAATAATCGTGAACTCACCAAAAATAAAAAATTCAATAACATAAAAATTTGTAATCTGAATTGAAATATACACACAAAAGGCAATAATTTGAAAACCACATAAACAAATAAAGAGTTCATTCATCGAAAACTATTATAATAAAGTTCCCTACCGGTAATTTTACTCACTAAAATTTACATATTTATTTCCAAAATTGTTTTGAAAGCGAAATTAAAATACGATTATTTAGGTATGTGTGTATGTAAATGTGTGTAATTTAGGGGCCAACACAAAATTATCCATTTTCAACGGGGCTGGGAAAACCAGTCAAAAACATTTCAGTCAAAAACAAAAAGGCAGTTCATTCAAAAATAATTTCATACAAATTTTATGACTGAAATGCCTTTTCAAAAAGGAAATTCAGTAAAAAAAAGGCATTCCGGTCAAAAAAAGTTTGACTGAGTTGCCTTTTCTTTATTAACCAATTTTTTTATAAAAAATTATAAACAAATGAAGATATTTTCCCTTTTCCAGACGGTTTTGAGGTTTTGAATGGAATTCCTTTTCAGTTTTTTGATTGAATGAATTTCCTTCTGAAAAGGCAATTCAGTCAAAAATTATTTTGACACAGATGCCTTCTTATTTTTGACTGAAATTTCTTTTTTTTTGACTGAAATGTTTTTGACTGGTTTTCCCGGAGCCTTTTCAACGCGCTCTGAAAGAAGGTTATGAGGAAATTATTCAGAGAATACTTCATACAACATTTTTTACTTCCTGCGAATTTATCAATCGCTTACATCTCAATATGCTATTTCTGAGCGTTTAAAAAAGTTTATTTTTACCTTGCGTTCGGAGCACTGCGATAACAAATATTTTGTTATTCCATATGTATTGAAACAGTGTAATTCAAAATACTGCAATACGCCACCTTGTTCCAACCCACTCACATAGATTTTAAATACGATCTGTTACTGTTAGACAAAGAAGGTGTAATCAAAATTTTAGTTGAATATACACCGAAATCTATTAGATTATAAAATATATTGAATACTTTAATTTATATAAAATACAGAAAGGTTTATATAAAAAACAGAAAGCTTAGCAGCTAATATAAAGTACCTTAATTTGAATACAACTAATTGTTTTGTCATATAAGAATAACACTATTCTAACGAATAGTTGTATATATTATTCCATAAAAATTGCGTAAGAAATTTTATTCATCCATATGATTATTCATACTAAGGTCGTGTCTTAAATTGGTTAAAAATAGTTAAAAATTCTAAATTTTAACAAGCAAATTCGTAATTTTGACATTCAAATTCACTTTTTCCAGGCGCCGAAAATTTAACTCTTATGTCAAAATTTGATGATAGTCTGAGCGTCTATAAATTTTGACAAAAGAGTTCAATTTCATTCTAACCTTAAAAATATTTTAATACCCGCGTATAAAAGTTAATTGTAATGACAATATTTCAATTAACAAAAATTGTATATTAAAGGGAATGCGGAAATATCTTAATCTGCCATTGATTATTTTAAATTATTGGGAAATAATTTTTTACGATTGTACTAATCTTGAATTTAATTTTTAATTTAATTTGTGAAAATTTTAACCAATTTAGACAGTGTAAAAAATATTTACCACGATTAAATATCTTTCACATCGGTAAAAATTATTTATCTTTTTTTTTATTACTTTTTAATTTTTTAAGCAATTTAGGCAAGACCTAAATAAGCTATATTAAAAATTTACAACGTTTTTGAAAATTATATTTTGATATTGTGATCATATAATTATTCTGAATTTGTTTTAAAAACTTTTGCATGTTTGAATTTATTGTCACCGTCTTTTATTGTTTTTACAATAATTGAATGATTTCAAAATAGACGATAATCTGCACAGATAGGTTATTTCTTTGTATCTAGCATACGTAAAATACGTGATAAAGAATGTTATTTTATGCATTAACCGAAGATATTAATTTCCTATAAATAAAAAAACACTAAACCAAATTTTTCAAGGACTTTCTGAACGTGCAAGCGTTTGTGAAGTCTTATTATAAGTAGTAGATAATTATACTGACGTTATGGATTTAAGGTTTTCATAATTATTTATTTAATCGGTAAACTGATTAAATATCAAGTTTTCAAAAAACTAATATAAATATTTTTAATAAAATTAATTATTTACTGTGGAAAGTAATCACGTATATCTAGTAGTAAAGTAATATGTTCCATCCTCTATCATAAGTAAGAGTGTAAATATATATGGTTTACTTTTTGAATAATTACACAAAAACCGCTAGTGGAAAAATATTATCCCGCCATATAACATGAGGATGCGTGTTTATAAAACAAGCAGCATACTACACCACTATCCTATCCATTTTATTTTATTATGATGGCAAATTATATATTTTAAAAATGCTAAGGTTAAGAGTAAGTGTATAAAAGAGAAGAAAATTAATATTCGAAAATAGCTGGAAGTATATGTAGATTATTTTGTAATTTTAAATTGTAATATCTATATTTTTTGGATGTCAAGCAAAATAAATTATTTTACATTAACAATAAAATTCTTGATTGAATCAAATTGAATATGAGGAACTGTTGCTTTTTTTGATTTTGTAGGTTTTTATATCTTTTAGTAGGTTTTTATATCTTTAAGACATTTTTTTTGTTCTTATTGATTGGATACATATTATATGAAAATATCTTGGGAAACGTGGGAATGATCTACAATTGTGTAGTGTATATGTAGATCATTCCCATGTATATTTTTAAGTGATTAAACAATAAAGAAACTGGAAGTATTACAAAACCAAATATTAGTTTAAACAGGAATTAGTTATATTTATATACTACATCCGCAACAAAAATATTGCAGTCAAATTGAGATTATTGCTTGTCTTATTATAATACGTTTATTTCTTATTAAACTCCAATAAATAATAAAACAATACCGCATAGTTAATTTATTAACTTCTCAAATAAGTCGACTAAAATTTCTTGTCATCATATGAGGTAAATTTTAATTCAAATAGAAAAATACAACTGTTTTTACATTTTTTTTTATTTCCATATTTACAAATTATATCACACATTTTTCCTTCATTTTTTATTATTTTTAATTTTTGTTATTTACAATATATTATTTTTTATTTGTTTTATTATTAAAATTTATCTTATAATTAACTTGCATAAAATAATGAGGCATTTGTTCACATTATTTTGATTTCAAACTGAAGTTAAAATTTTATATTATGTAGAAATACTATGAGAATTTTGACTAGAACGTTTATTCATTTTTATATATTTTAATATATAAAAAATATTGTATTTATAATAATTAGATATAATTTTAATGGTATAGTTATCACTAACTTAATGAAGAATTTTTTGAACGTTCTTTAGCTTCTTGTTGTGCTTTTTTCGAGCGTTTCCACTTCATTCGCCGATTTTGAAACCAAATTTTTACTTGGGTTTCAGATAACAATAAACTACTAGCTACTTCAAATCTTTTTGGGCGCGATAAATATTTATTTAGTTTGAATTGTTTTTCTAATTCTAGCAATTGTTGAGATGTAAATGCTGTTCTAGGTCTACGGGTTTTACCAAGTATTGCATGATGTGGATATGCTGATAATTCTGGTATACTTCGATGTAACATACCCGCACGAGCTAAAAATTCGAATGGTAAATTAGATGGTACAAACGCTCCAGCACCCATTTGAAACTGCGTAAAAATAATAAATCGTATATGTGAATTATTACAGCTTTTTATACAATAAAAATGTTTTTTACATCATATATTACCGGTATTGGTTTTCCTGTGACATCTACAGGTCTATGAAAAGCAGACCCAGACGGTAATAAATTATAAGGATTTCCACCGGCATATAATGGAAATTCTTGTGTCCTAATTGAACTATGAGGAGGTACTGGTTTTTTAAATTCATCATGAAAGTCCATGCGCATACTAATTTGAAGATCTTCACAACCAGGGCTAATCGGTGGACTGGAACGCATTGAGGAATTTGGAGATGCTGACCTAATGTGAATTAAATTAGGAAATATATTTTTTATATAATGATATAAGCAATTTAAATTTATATGTAATTACAGATCATTTATTCTTTTGACTATTTTTTAGAATACATTTCAGTCATTTAAATATAAATATTTTAAAGGTTTTTTTAAGTGAGAAATTTTGCTTAACTTATTGAATCCTCTTATCATATAAGAATTTATTTATAATGATATTTGATTCAATTTTTTTAATAATAAGTCTGGAGTTGAGCTTAAAGCTCAGTTTTTTGCAATTAAATTATTTATTTTATATTTTAAAGCATTTAAATTTATAAACGGTTTAATTAATTACTCTTTATCATTATGGCTAGCTATTCAACAACAAGAAAAAAAATTTTGCAATTAAAAATTTTACAGCCAATTTTCAATAACTGCAGAAAGTGCAGGGGCCGCATTTGTGTATGAGGCTTAATCAAATTGAGCTGCTTTTTTTATAAATCTAAATTTTCTATCTATACTTGCAGCAAAAACTCCGCAGCTACCGAATTCTTGACCGTAAGTATACGTACGGATATTCATATTTAAATTTTCTGTATATTTTACTATTATAGTATTAATAGCATTATCTAATATGCAACAAAATTGTAAATAAAATTACAATAGTGAACTTTCACCTGTCACCTCACCTTATGGAGAATTATTTTGAACCAATTTTTAAGCAAAAAAAACTGCTATATTTATATTAGATATTTTTTTAACTTATATCTTTTTATTCTAAAAATGGAAGAAATTTTATGAAAAAGTTAAGAAAAATTCATTTTTTCTTACGTAAAAATGTATTACCAATATGACGAAATTTTACCCCGTCAAGTCTTTGTTCATATAATGATATAATTCTATGTATAGTTCTTAAGTTTGTGTAACTTAGCTGTGAACTCTGTGTTAGAAAAATTCTGCGCAATTTCAAATGTTAGGTTATGTCAGAGTAAATACTCGAAGCCGAGTTTTACGAGAAACTCTTCTTTTCCCGCGTTCCTTTGACATCAACCTTAGTTGAAATTATGTTCAAGCTAAAAAAATGTTATCTGCACTCAACTTTTTTAAAATTTTAAATTACATAATTTAAAATCACTTGTCAAACTCATATAATTTAGCAAGATGCTTTCTACAAAAGATTTTTCTCGTATATTTATAGGAGCAACATAATTTCAATATATGTATAGGTAAATAAAAATGGTAGATTATGGATAATGCTTATTAAAAGTAAAATATACGGAAAATTTAAATATGAATACTATTTAAAATTCTATAATAGGCATCCACATATGGTTTACAATCATATTATTACAGAAGGATACTTCAACGAAATGTGCTTTTGACAAACGCAGGTTGTTTTACTATTTTTTATACTTCTTTATAGTTATTATATTTTGTCAATGTCAATGTCAATGTCAATGGTAAAAATAGTCAAATGAAACAACTATATAGCAAGAAGACAAGTGGAAGGTTTTTTGAATTAGTAATTGAAAAAGAGAATAAAACATCCTGTATTTTTGTGTAAGGACTTCATAACTCGTAGCTATAAAAGTTAAAACGAGACTTTTAAAATATGTTTGTATATTATTCAAAAAATTAAAAAGCCTTTTCAGAATAATTTAATCATTTTTAACAATTGGAACACCATTTACATACCCTAATAAAACTGAACAACTTTGCAGTTACTTAAGTTTCTTTAATTGGTTAAATAATAATTACGAATTGCTTTTCAGGCGTTAACTTTTCTTAATTAATAGCATAAAATTCTGATATTATCATCTCAAAAAAGCAGCAATAAATTTCGGATCAATAAAATATATCTAACCATAATATTTAGTTTGGATTTTTGAGTGTTAACGTGTTAAAAAAACTTTTCTTATTTTTTAATAACTAAACTTAAAAAAATAGTTTTATTAGTTATTAGTTTTTAATAACTAATTTTAGGGCTATGGGCTATGCTCGTAAAACCAACATCGATGTAATAAATTTTATCCTAAATCGCAATACCCACTGAAGAATGGCAAACCAATGATGATGTCATAAAAAGTTAGTTTAAATAAATATATTTATATGAATAACTAAGTATAAAATGTAGACAGGACCGGCGGACGCTTAGTTTGTAGTGTACTATACGCGGTACATGAGGTTGTGAGTTCAATTCCCGGCCGAGGCTTCGATTTCGTTCAATGTTGACTCATTTTTAAATGAGTACCAGTAATAAAAAATAAAAATACAGAAATGCACATTTTATATTTGCTGACAACAATTGACAATACAAACAATTTACTCACTACAACAATTAACTAGCTTGTTGCAATAAATAGTTTCTTTGCTTCAGAGGAATTTAATGTTTGGAATCCAATAAAATTGCAATAATATATATATATATATATATATATATATATATATATATATATATTATATATTATATATATATGTATATTCGCAATAATTAATTGAATTCATTCACCCGTGCGGTGAACATATTTCACGGTGAAAGTGCGTGATGAATCCCCCGCGGTGAAACGTCCTAGACCTACGTACACTAATTAATTATTTAATTTTATTTTACCTAAGACCTCTCCCTAATATAGGACGTACGGCGTATGGCTTATATACGTCGATTCGCTGATACGCCAGCGTATCCCGAAATAAAACATTTATATACATACATTAAAAATTTTTTGATCGATGTTTCTTTTTGTTAAATTTCAAAAATCAAATTCAAAATTTTTATACGCCAGTCAAAATTGGAAATTCGAATTGTCGGCGTTCGTACGCCGCGTATTTCGGGAGCTCTCATACAAAATGTATGTGAAACGATTTTGACAGACGCCGATGCCGAAAGTCCTGTATTAGGGAGAGGTCTAATTCAAATATAATTAAAGAAATAATTGTATTATGTACAGTATATTATGGTTGCTTGTATAAAAATATTATTTAAACTTGATGTAAATTCGTATTGTATAAATACATATATGTACTTATAATTTGCGTTTAATTTTGGTTAAAGTTTTTTGAGGTTTTATTTAAAAATATATAACTTTTCAATCATTCATGTGTTTAATATCAAATTTAACATTTCTAAAAGATGTTACTCTTCAATTCTCTTATTCCATTCTAGGGCATAGTACGCCGTCAATCTAAATAATTTGACCTATTGATTTTATCTTGATTCCAGATTGCAAACCATATATTATAAATTATAATGGGATTAAGTAGTTAGTCAAAGAGGACTCTATATGGTTAGCAAAGAGGACTCTACAGCTACAAGTTTTCTCACGTCTTACATTAACACGACATCGATGACTGGGTCGGGAATTTAAACTTAGACCCGCACAGTAGCCACTTCTCTACAAACTGTGCCACTCATAAAAAAGCACGAACAAGATTTTTATAGATTTTATATTATGAAGATGTAAATTTTGAACAAATATAGATTTAAAGATGCATGCACAATATTTTTGTACCAAATACACGAACAAAATCAAAGCTATTATAAAAAAAAATTTCCAAAAGTATTAAATAAGTTATCAAAATTTCATTCAAGTTTTCTTTAAACTTTCGCATATTTTTCGCAGTGGCAGATAATAATTGTAAGCGGATAAAACCTGTAAGTTTGGAGCATGCTGAAACTATAAGTTTTTTTAAAGGTTTTCCTATTTTTGATGTGGCAGAAGCTTTATATTAATTTCAGGAATGCTATAAAAAGACTGATTGATGTAAACTTTCTTCCTAATTTACGAAATAGTGTTCTTATAAATTAAAAACATATGAGTGTTAAGGTGTGATACTATGCTTATGTCGTTGCTTATTTATTAATACTATCTAAAATTAGATAATTTATTATTTATCTTATAAAATAAAATACCTTGATATTCTTCCATCAGGACTAGGTGTATAGTCCCGGTTATTCTCGTGAATTCTTCGAATTACATCTTCTTCAGAGATTAAAATTCTATTGGTAATATTATTATTACTGTTACTAGTATTCGCCATACTCATTAAAACTCTATTGTTTAATTTTTCCTTACTAATTTCACTATTTTGATTTTTAGACAATAGTGCATCAATACAAAATGATTGTTTTGTCGGAACTGTTGTATTTTGGGTAAAAGATGTCGGTACAACATTCATGTACACTGAATTATGACGACTCTCAATGGTTTCATTTTTGTTAAAGTGTTTACTTTCTCGAGCAATTACCGTCGCTATTGGCAAAATATGTTGCATTCCCTGAATTGGCGACAGTATTTGAGCGGAATGATTATCGGTTAAAGGACTCATAGTATATTGGCTATTTGGTGAATTAGCTGAAGATAAAGGTGAGTTCTTCGGTCGGGGTGATAAAGATAATGATGTATTATGTTCACTATGATAATCTTGATTTAAATTCCTTACTACCGAACTTGTATTATTTATAATACTATTACTTTTTAAGAAAATATCAGTAGATTGTAATTGAGACACTTGAGATGTGGTCATTGCTTTCAATTTTAAAACTATTAAAAGTATTTACATATATTAAATTCTTAAAAAAAATCACTATCTTCACAATTTAAAAACTATATACATTTTTTATGTTACATAAACGACAACTTATTTTGTATTACCGTTCACCATTGACATTATACGTCCATTCACATTAAAATCAAATCTTAAACTAATAATAAAAATTTAATATACATATGTGTTTATAATATTGTATTTGTATATAAGGTTATTAAAACTAAACTTCGCACCTTGATAGGCTCTTCAAAAATAATTTCTTATTGTTATTGGATGTCGTTATTTTCATATACCATGTTTTCACCCTATTTAAAATTTACTCAGTCAGAGCCCAACAATTTAGATAGAAAATTATAAAATGCATGTACTATTACTATATTGGATGTATGATCTATACCTATACATATAGTCTTAGTCTTCTATTCTATATGGATGGATTATGTATATTAACTTATAAAGAGAGATAATGGGAGAGCGTAAAAGGAATTATTTGTGTTTGTGTATTTGTTCTGACTGTTCTGATTCTGACTTTCTGAGTAGTAATTTATATGATAGAGAAGAGATGAAGAATATAAAGAACATTGTGAAATGTGAAATAAAAATTATACGAAAATTGACTGTTATATATACATATAAATGTATATAGATATTTTGTATTACCGTTCATTATATATGTATATAATAATTCGAAATTAATTTTGAGTAATTTAACAGATAGAAGGATTGTGACATTGTGTATAAAAGGCTATATTTCTATAAAGAAAACATTATAAAATATAAATTAATTTTCATAATAATGTTGGTTAAATATAATTTTTTTTCTAGTTAGGAGTTAGGTATTCGATGACTTCAAACATTCGGTGATAAACTCATCGACGAACTCATTGAAACATTTAATAGGATATGTTTTGGACTGATAAATTAAATTCGATATTATGTATTTATAATATTTCTTACATTCTTTCGTAAACCAACTTATAATACGGGGAATAGACTTTAGGCCGCGTGACTTTTGGCCGCGTAGAACAAAATGAAGGCGGTCTAAGGTCATTTTCTAAAATGACTTTAGGCCGCGCGGTCTAAAGTCATTCTTAATCAATGGTGTATTCGTTTCTCAAAAAAATGTTCCCTTTTCCAAGCGCGGCCTAAAGTCAGTTTTTATCGCGGTCTAAAGTCACGCGGCCTAAATTCAGGGAGCCTTATAATACTTCAGGGAGCCTTATAATAAACATCAGTAGATTGTAGTAGTTTCAATTAAGGAACTTTATAATATTGCTTTCATTATAACAGATAAATATTTAGAAGCTATAATGCTATAATTTTTACAGCTTTTGTTAGTTTTGTTAACGAATATCGCATTCGCGCATGTACGTAAAAAAGAATAGCACATTTACAGAAATAGTGTTATTAAGGAAAGTTTAATTAAATAATAATATATTATAATTATAATAAAATAAATTTTACAAATAAGAAATAAAATGTATTATATTAATAAATAAAATATAAGCAACCAAACTCATGAGCTTATAAATATATTTAATGTGAGTTATTAAGTGTGTATATAACAAGGATCACAAAAAAAACTAAATTATTTCTGTTATCTTGTACAAATTTCATACACATGTATATACATATGTAATATTTAATATTCTTTATTGTATTGATTGTAATTATTATTTCCTTCTCTTTGAAAGAAAGATATATAATGGAAGCAAAGATAAATTGAATTCGAAACATTCACAGAATCTTTTATAAAAATATACATTTTTTCTATTTTTTTATCTATGTATTAAATTATGCGCATCATTGCACTAATTTGAAGGAGTGGTTTCAATTTTTTGTTTAACATATGACAACCCTAAATCAAATACAAAATATTTTGTCGTATCAAAACCATCACGATTTTATTTGTGATACAAGCCCAGTATACAACTTTTCCCAATAGGATATTGATTCATATTGTAGTCCCATAAATTTTTGAATCTGATATATAAAATAATATATATAGGTTTATATAGGTTTTTTAGTTTATTGAATAAACAAATTTTTTTTAGATAAAAATTAAGCCCATTGCTAATTGTGATATCAGCCATTACTCATTTTAGGTTTTTAAATAATATTCTTTATTGTTTATTACATATTCCATTTTTTCGTAATAAATATGTCCTTTACATAATAAATAAATCTTGTTGCAAATAGAAATTCCTCGTCTTAATTTATGTTACAATTTAATAATCTAACGGGTTTTGCTCAATAATTGTTAGGTTTATTATAGGTATTGATATTTATTCATATTTATTTGCAAAAAGACTAATTGTAAAAATAAATGGACTTATTTGACTTAGCAATGATATAAATAAATAAAATATAATATGGGAGATTTTTCTGATTATCTTTTTTTCTTCTTGATTTTTTTTTAATAGTATGGTACAAAAATACAAATTAAATTTATTTTACTTTATCAACAAAATAAATTATTAAATTTATTAACAATATCAAAAAATTGTTTTTATAAATATAACAACAAAATTTGTGATTCTAATGTGTTTTTTTTTATTAAAATGTAAGAAAACCAAATTTTTTTACATATACTTGAACTTAAAATTTTTAATAAAAAATGTTTAATAAATATTTTTCCCGAAATATAATAGTATTTAGATTTTCTGACCAAAAATATTTTGAATGTGTGCAGAGCATGGCTTTTAAAACTCGACGGGTTTGGTCGTATAAATAATTTCCTTAGAATCAAAAAGGGCGTGTCGTGTAACTAAAATTGGTTACTTAGCCTAGGTATACTTACTTAGCTTAGGTAGATTCATATAGTATATTTATATATGAATAGAAATAACAAAACATAGAAATCTGTATCTATAAGACGGAAATAGTGTTGAAAACGATATAATCGGTCATTACGGGCCGATAAATATGTACCAATAAACTAGATATAATACGATATATTATAAAGATATCCCAAATTATTGCAATTATACTATATGATCATTTAAAGTGTATTCCAGATTTCATTTCGAAAACATTTTTATTCGGCAAACATAAAAATAATATATATCATACTTTTGTAACACAAATATTATATATAATCAGTGTAAGAATTTATATAAAATAGGTGTGCATTTATCTTACTTTTAGGGTTGGAATTGATATTAAAAGGAAATAGAATCATAGATTTGCTAATCCATATATATACATATATATATATATATATATATATATATATATATATATATATACACACACACACATATATATATATATAAATTATATACTACATACATATATCTATATATTAATTTTATATGATTGTGGGTTATGACCACTTAGCCAGATCACACTTAAGACACTTAATCTCACAATTTAGATTTTCATGATTGGGAGAGGGAGATTACGTCTTAGTTGTTGTTGGAACTTAGCTGTTGAAGTCAGGTAGTTTCAATAACAGTTGGGAAATAATATTATATTACAAATAATAATACAATTTTAAAATTGAAATAAAAAAATAATTCTATTCGTGGTAATTAAAATAATAATGTGGTAATTAAAGTAATAATTCGCTATTTAAAAAAATTCAAAATTTTGACTGAATTCTTAATAAACACTGAACAAAGGGGCAATTACAATTTCAAAACTATTGAAATTTCCCCTTCCCTAATTTTAAAAAAGTATTCATTCAAACATTTGTTAATATATATTTAGTATATTTCAAATTAGTTAGAAATGTGTATATTAGTTTCACTCTGTCTGGTGGTATGTGCGTCTGTCCGTTCATTTATACAAACTTCTACATCTCTTCCAATGAGAAACGAAATTTTAGCCATAGACAGAAATAATAAAATAGTAGGTCTATAGTAGAACTTCATTTTCTTCTATCTATTTCCCCCTTCCAGTTATACCAGATCAAGGTTCGAAACTTGCTAATATTCAACGTGTCATAATTTTTGACACAATTATTTTTTGAGTTCTGTAAAAGCTTTGTATATAGAAATATAGATAAGTTATAGTACTATCAGTTAACTCATTTGTTTTTATAAATGGCCATGCGAAAAGTGCGAACTAAAATATAATTCATATTATTTGGGCTATCTAGGGTCATCTAGGGCCATCTATATTTGGCAATCTGAAACATATTTGTTTTATTTTAAATTTCAAATTAGTATGTTTATATTTCGTTGTTGTATTTTTTTTATTATTTTCTTATTCCATGGGTTGCTATAACTTGGGCAAATTAAAAGATATTTGGAATTAGTTTGGATTTTCTGATTTGGATAATTTTATTATAATTAAAATTCCCCGTTCGTAGACACCAATTTTACCTATATTGGAGAGTGTTCATGTTTTACGCTAAAAAAATGGTAAGGGGAAGGGGGTCTCTGCATTTTTTTTCTGATAAAAATCTAAATTCTCCAATATAGACAAAATTGGTAATTATCGATGCGAAATTTTGTTTAGAACAAAACTATCCAAACTTGTTCTCCCTTACCTAATTTTTTTGGAGGGGTAGGGCATAATGTGTCAAATGAAAGCAAATGAAAGTTATGAAATACGTC
Source organism: Empis stercorea (assembly GCA_949752835.1). NCBI lineage: Eukaryota > Metazoa > Arthropoda > Insecta > Diptera > Empididae > Empis > Empis stercorea. The sequence continues at coordinate 39,477,043 of OX457085.1, forward strand.
CATATAAAAAAAACCTATGGAATTATAACCTTGGGAGGAAAAAAAATTAATAAAATTGAACAATGACACATTTTTTACCTATATTTACCATTTCATATTTTTTTCTAAGAAATACTATGTGGGAATTCCCTTTGGTTTGGAATACCTCATAGTTCTACATGAGGCGATCGTTGCGTTTGTACATTCCATGTAGCTATTTTCTACTTTGCCATTTCGGATTTGTTGTTCCAATTCTAACCGAGGCCTATTTTTAACTTGTTTTTTACATGTCGGGTTATTAGTCCAACGCCAACCGCATTTGTGGGTTGCACTGATATCGAGGGCCGCTCAGCATGCCAGCATTCTTCTTTTTTCGGCATCGGCCACCATAAGGGGGTGTTGCAAGTATTTTATTAGGACCTTAACAGTCGTGGGACTGGGTCAGCGAACGATTAGTACTTTACCAGTTAAAAATAATCTTTGTGTGATATATATGTTTTATATATGAAATTAGAGATTGAAATCTCTATTTTCAGAATGTTATTAGGAATATTAAAAACCCTTCCATGGCCTACAGTGCCTCACGGAGTATAAAATAATATGGACCTACCCTACGACCAATACCTACAACCTACAACTGCAACGATGAATTAATTTTGCTATTATATTTTACTTGCTGGTCAATTTCGAAAAATTATTTCAAATATTTCATAATTACTTCAAATATTTAAAATTTCATAAGATTTTAACTTCTTCAAAAATTAATTAACTTTAGATTGTTTTTAATTAATATTTTTGTTAGTTTTTTGATTGCTTATTATAATTATTGTAATCAGTTCATAAATTTGATAAATTTATAATTTGCGATTAAAATGAATAACACTTGATTTCTATTGTAATTTAAAAAATCCAAATATTAAAAGATAAACAAACTAATTAATTAAATAACAATTTATCGTATTAAATTCATGTTTCTAATCAATATAATAATCTATATAAATTAATAACTGAGTTGTTCACTTTTTTAATCGCGTTAAATTTGATATTAATAAATTATGCATTCAATTCGGTTAAAAAAAGATAAAGTTCGATTATGGTGTTATTTAATTAGACAAATTACCGTCTCTACTCCTAATTCTAAGATTTTGTTTCTTCTGCTTATTTCAAAGACACGATAATTATTAGATATCTGATTTTTTTTACTAAAATCGCGTAATATGGGATTTTTCATAAAACTTATTTGCTACTTCTCAATATGGAAGTATCTTTGATCTAGTATATTATTTGCTTGTTTATTACTTTTAGTTGAATATTACTTAAAGGGAAGATATATTTAAAAAACTTTCTTTTATTTATATTTATACTCGTATATTACGTTCTCCTACAACATTATAATATGATTTCATATTTATAGCTGGATGAAATTTTTCTTATTTTTTGCTCTGTAATTTTTTAAATGTTTTTCAAATTTTTTTTTAATTTTTTTTTAAAATAAAAATATAAATATGTACGAGCCCTATCTCATATGTATTGATCCCTTACAATACTTTATAATTGATATAAACATTTTTTTAATTCTTTTTTATTATTATTAATATTTCTTTAATTTCTTGGGAAAAAAGCAAATTTATGTTTATTAATAATTCTAGTATAAAACATTAAAAAAAATTATAAAATATTGGAATGTTTCCATACATATGAGATCGGGCTCGTCAATAAAAAATCTGATATATGAATATTAAAATAAATCAAAATTTAATCTGAAGTGTCAAATTTAACGAGGTCTGGAAGGTCGTTAAATTTTGACTTTCTATATTCACCACGCTAGTGTCATAATTTAATTTCATCAGTCATAATTTAATTTTAAACTACAAATTTAAACCCTTTGGCACACACCCTAAGTAAAGAAAACGAATATTATAAAATTTAAATTCAATTTTCATGTAAAATTTCGTATCAATATAATATTTACGGGCATGTTTATGTATATATTTCATTATCTCTATATATAGCAAGTATGTACTAATGTATACGCCAATCTTCTTATCAATGAAAACTCTTATCAATAACAAAAATCAGAAGCATTTTCAAAGTATTGATTACATATGTTAATTTCAAAAATTAAAAATTTCATATTTTTAGATTTACAAAATGCACATATACAAAAAAAATACTGAAATGTATACTCGGAACTTAGCGTTCCATTTAATCTCTACTCCTGAGTACTCAGGAGTACTCCGGTATACAAATTTTACAAAATGTTTTTCTACTATTTTATTGTTATTCTGACGTAAATAACATTAGGTGTATGTGCCTCATTCATTTTAGTGGCACCATTAAAGTTTTTTTTAATTTCAATATTTGATGGCACAAAATTAATTTCATTTTATATATACTCGTATATCATGTACTTTTACAACATTATCTTATTTGTAACTTAAGTAAAGAAAACTGATATTATAAAATTTAAATTAAATTTTCATGTAATATTCTTATCAATATAATATTTAATTTTAATGGCATGTTTATGTACATATATAAATATTTCATTATCTGTAAATGTTAAGTATTAACTAATGTACCCCAATCTTCTTATCAATGAAAACTCTTATCAATATCAAAATCAGAAGCTTTTTCAAAATATTGATTACATATGCTGTCGTTATATTTTATCAATTATTTAACAACTATTTGCTTAGTTAGTATAACTCTAATTTACGGTTAATATCAAAAATTAAAAATTTCATATTTTTAGATTTATAATATATATATGTATATACTTTGTAAGTAACTTATCATTTATAACATTTTGAGAGCCTTTAAAAAAAATGCCGCGCAGCCGAGCTACTGATCAGTAGTTTTATAATTACGGGCTTTTTTTAAATTCAACTACTCTAAATGCATATTTGGAGTATATGTTGTTATTCGTGATTTTATACTACTACTTACTAAATTTCAGATGCGACATTAAACCTATTTTTTGGAGCTTATTCACAATTGGAAAACACATTTTGAAAACTCTTTTTCCATATTTTAGTATTTGCGCCTCTAGCGGTAGAAATTGGAAATACAGTTAACGGCATCGTATTCTACTCTTAACTACCTTTCCAACGAGTAGTCACACTTCATTTTTGGTGCACATTTACTACATTACATTACAACTTTTTACTTGTATTTTACTGCCCTCTAGTGGAAAAAAATCAGATTATGAGTATGTCTGATTTATTTTAGTTTATATTAGCTTTCCAGCGCTTGCTTTCCCTTCATTTTTGGTAAAGATTCACCAAGTTGAATAACATTTTTAAAAAACAATATAATTTATATGTTTCACCCTCTAGTGGTAGAATTTAAAATTATAACAACTGTGGTTTTATATTACTACTTACTACCTTTCAGTTGCAACATTAAACCTAATTTTTGGGGCTTATTGACTATTGAAAATCACATTTTAAAAATTAACATTTTATATATTTTAGTTTTCGACGCCTCTAGCGGTAGAAATTTGAAATACGGTTACTGGCATAATATTCTACTCTTAAATACCTTTCCAACGAGTGGTCAAACTTCATTTTTGGTGCACATTTACTATATAAAATTATAATTTTTATTCGGAAAAGAGGTTTTGGAAAAATGCGAATTGCGCCACCTACCGGCCGAATTTTGAAATTCTATCAATTGCATCGCGTTCTCAATAAATCAAGCTTTCCATCGGTTTATCTATCATATACCTGAGTGTACATTAACCATGTGAAATAACTGGTTTTTATTGTTTACACCGGACGGACAGACAGTCAGACAGACGGACAAAAGCGTTAGCATAAGGGATTTTTTTTTTAAATATTAAAAATATGTAAATATAATATAATATAATATAATCATACTGAGTACCATGTGGTATATATGACAAAGCAAAAACTAAGAAAAAAATTTTGCCCCTGGGTAAAATTTTCTATATAAAATCATACTTTTTTTGAACTGAGTACTAAGCTTTAAGTAAAAAATACGATAAACAAACCCCGGGTTTGTCAAAAGCACATTTCCTCAAAATCGCCTCATGTAGAACTATGAGCTATTCTAAAACAATGGGAATTCCTATACGTGTATAGTATTTTTTAGTAGTATTTTCAATGTACTATATACATAGGAAAGATAACAAATGATATAGTAAATATAGTTAAAAAATGTGTCACTGTTCGATTTTATTAAATTTTTTTCCTTCCAAGGTTATTATTCCAGCAAAATATATATAAACTTATCATTTAAGTTTTCTGTAATTTTGGTTTTAATTGAATATAATGTGATATGAAATAATATCCAATATTCAATTTATATAACTCCTAAAAATATGCAAAATATTCGTTTTTTGCAAAATTTTACATGATTAAGCATTTTGATGAATTATAAGTGTGAGGCAAATGATTATAATTAATTAATTAATGCACTTTAAAGAAATATGATTCTCGAAAGTTTTCTCATTATTTGTTTTTAAAAATATTGCGCGGTTATAATTATACAAGTAATTTAAAAATGTAATTTTTTGAATTTCGAAGGGCCACAACGGAAAGGGGAGGGGAGATACGGATACAATTTCTTCAGAGACTCTAGTTATTTTTTAGATATCTCTTTGGTACATAAATTTCAGCCTTCCATAATAAGCAGTTTGGGAAATACAGGGTGTTAAAAAAACTAAAAAAAGTTGTATCAAGATAACGGTATTTTTATACATCAAATAATTAAATTTTAAAAAATTTGTTAATTTCACAATGAAGATAAAAGATTTTCCTATCTTATTGCTTTTACAGACCTCAAAAATTTTTATTGGTTTAAAAGTTATTAGATGTTCAATATGGGCAATTTTCGAAATTAGAGGGGGAATAACTAAGAGGGGAAAAGAGATAGAAGAAAATTTTGTTCTACTGGACCTATTATTTTATTACTATCTATCTATGGTCAAAATTTTAATACTCTATCTTAATAGATGTAGAAGTTTGTGTAAACGGACGGACGGACAGACGGACAGACGGACAGACGGACAGACGGACAGACAGAGTGAAACTAATATACACATTTCTTCCAATTTGGTTGGAAATGTGCTAAAAAATGGATGAATTATTTTTTTTCAAATAAATTATTTTTTTTAAATAAATTATTTACATTGTCAAGCAATATTTTTTCGGAATATCAAATAGTTCCTATAATTTTTTTAATGCCAACTGGATGCTATAAATTTTTGTTGCATTCTTCGTTAGTCGAATTTTAGCATGCTATCTCGTTCTATAAACCAGGCATTAAGCTTACGAATTTATATTATGAATAGAATAAACTACGAAAAGAATAAAATACGAATACAAAATTTTTGTTAGCCGATTTTATAAACTTGAAAAAAAAAATTTGTAGGCTCAGAAAAGACGATTTATATAAATACAAAATTCTGATGAAATTTCGCTCGATTTGCAACCTTTTCCCTTTTTCCCCTTTTGTGTTGAAAATTCCCATAAAACGGGAAATTTCCCGCAATCTGGCAACTCTCCTGGAAAAGATAAAAAGAGTTCATGGACTTGTATAAACCGCAGCGACAATAACGACATGCTCATTGATACATGTTAAATATTTGCTACGAAGATAGGGGGTACTCTGTTTCCGCACAAAGACTTCCATAATTATACATGGCTAGCACCAGGTGGGCGATTCAGAAACCAAATCGACCACATACATATAATTCAGTAGAAAATGGATCATATCATTAACATGCGTGCGATGTAGATGTGAACAAGAGAGGAAACTGCCTTGAATAATACAGCAACAAAAAAGCAGAAGAATCAACTGCCATGCCCACACCATCAGAGAAATAATAGCAACTATAAAGAAACTTAAACGTAAAAAACTGCCGGGCGGATGGTTTACCATGTTCAAAGTTAATTTAATTTACCATTATACAAGCAGAGGTAGCAAAAATGTGAGAAGAAGAATAAATACCCAGTACAAATAAAAAAGGTGTCATCATTTAGCTGCCAAAATTGGTGAACTAAAAGAATGTAGCAACTGGCCAAGCATGTGAATTTTAATTTTATTAATTTTAAATTCAATAAATAATACAAAATAAAATCAAATATTGAAGAATGGGTATAAAAACCAAAATTCCATATATATGCTGTGCTGTTCGCACGCTATGCTTAGAAGAAGAAAATCACAAAACATATTATTAGACAACCAAAAATGATATTTTAATTTGACCATCAACAATGGGTTTGTTCTAAATAAGACATAGGGAGACTTTAATACTTCATCTCCATTATAGCTGCTGCCCATACTACATTTTCTTTTTGGTTTTTTGGGTTATTTAATAAATATAAATAATATCAAGTCATATCATTTGACGGTTTCTACATGTGGAATATGAGCATTTTTAATTTTTTGTTTAGGTTAGATACTAGTTTAAATAATTTTTTAAAAGATTATATAATCTTATTAAAATATTTGCTGTTCATCGATTATTTGGTCTTTTTGTACGAGTATGAATGCAGCACTTTTCTCTCTTCGTTTCATACCCTTCTTGGAATAACATTTATTTAATATTAGGTACTTACATATATATTTTCTAGAATAATATACAAGTAATTCGATTATAATTTTCAAATATACTATACAATTTTTTGAAAGTTTAATTGAATACCAATAATCACAAAGCAACCTTTCTCATACTTGTTTTTTACACCTTTTTTATTGATGAAGGAAAATTATTATTTTTCTGCACAAAGAAAATGTGAATCATTTTTAATTACAACAAGAAATATATTTAATTAAATGAAGATATTTTCTATTTCGAGTTTTCTAAAGCCAGAGTCGTACGTGTTGATCCCAGCTACACGATGCCAAAGCCATTCCATTTGGAGTCATCGCAATGGAAGTTATTCGATTTTCATGACCACTCAAAGTACCTACAACAAAAATTGATTTTATATTATTTATTGCTATAATCAAAATAATTAACAAATAATTAAACTTCTACATTAGTATTATTATTATTATTATATTAAAAGCATTATTCACCCTTATTTTTTATAATTAAATTTTTATTACACTTATATTTTTTTATACTTTATTTTAGTTATATAATTCAGTTTTACTTGACTAGTATTAATTCAAAGTTCAATTATACATATATAGTGCATTATAATAATTAGATATTTTATTTTACTAGGTATAAACATTATTTATATATCTTATAGTTGTCCAATCAAGGCATTTTTTGAGATGTTGCGCCGAGATTTGAAAATTGTAGAGGCAGCACCATCGATTAGTATTGGGTTGAAAACTTTTGCTGTAGATTTCACACATGTCCTTTCAAAAGAGCTTTAGGAAATTTACCTTGTAAATCAATATAAAAAACAATTACGATTGTAATATTTTTTTTTCTTTTATCATCACTTAAATAATATATTATTTTTATATATTTGGAAAGGTTATTAATTTATCTATACAAAAGTAGAAGGTAGTATATTGCTTAATTTCATATTTTATTAGTTACTAATGATAAATTAAAAACACCTTTCCAAATATCCATATAAGATTTTAAATTTATGAAAGCTTTTCTTTTTTTTCGCATTAAAAAAACACGCGTAATATTTTTTTTGCTTTGTTTTCGCATAAGTTTGTTTGTTTTGTGTAATTTTATAATAAATAGTTTTGGCGGTATTCGTTCATTTGAAACAACTATTTCTTCGTTCATTTGAAAAACTATGTCTTTTGGAAAAAATTGAAAATTAGAATTTATTTATGAATAAAGCACGGCAAAGAATGTCAGCGCTAACTTTATGTAACTGTTTTTTTATCGAGCATAAAAGCTAAAGCCAAACAAAATACAATGCCAAACACAAAAATTTATTAATATATATCAAAATAATTTTATAAAATTTTTTGTAATATAATTTAAATATATTTAACAATAACATTTTTAACAATCGTGAGTGAACGCTAACATTCTGTGCCGCGCTTAATTTATAAATAATTTTTAATTTAAATTTTTAGCAAAAAGAAATATAGTTCCTTCAATTATTATAAGAATAGTACAGGCGTTTGGGGATTTTCGTAATATCGATTAAAAAATTGCATGTATTATTTTTTTCCGGAATAAATTAGAAGTTTTTCAACGCAAAAACGTTTTTAAAAATATTTTAATCTTTTCTAAATTAAATTAATAAATTTTCAAATTGAATTCAACTTTTTTCAATTTAATTTCAATGTACTATATAATTGATTTTGGGGTTTTTTTTTATAATTATAGAATACATATCAAAATATCGGTTATAACTAATAGATGAATAAAATATTTTTAAAAATGTTCTTTGTGTTGAAAGACTTCTAATTTAGTCTGAAAAAAAAATCCATACATTTTTTAATCGATATTACCAGAATACCCAAACGACTGTACTGTTTTTGCTAAAAATATTTCTTTTCGCTAAAAATTGAAAATTAGAATTTATTTATGAATTAGAAAATTTTCAAATGTACGAATACCACCAGAACTTTTTATTAAGATTATACAATACAATCATGCGAATACCACCCAAAACTATATAGTTTATATAGTTTATAGTTTTGGGTGGAATTCGCATGAGTATTGTATAATTATAAAAAAATCAAAGATTATACAATACAAACAAATTCTTGCGAAAATAAAACAAAAAAAATAAAACGCGTTTTTTTTAATGCGGAAAAAAAAGCAAAGCTTTCATACATTTAAAATTTTATATGGATATTTTGAAAGGTGTTTTTAATTTATCATTAAAAACTAATAAAATATGAAATTAAACAACATACTATATCTTCTACTTTTGTATAGATAAATTAATAACATTTCCAAATATGTAAAAATAATATATTATTTAAGTGATGATAAAAAAAAAAATTTACATTCGTAATTGTTTTTTGTATTGATTTACAGCGTAAATTTCCTAAAGCTCTTTTGAAAGGTCATGTGTGAAATCTACAGCAAAGTTTTCAACCCAATACTAATCGATGGTGCAGCCTCTACAATTTTCAAATCTCGGCGCAACAGCTCAAAAAATGCCCTGATTGGACATATAAACAATGGTATATAAGCCAGTATACTAAGTTATATAAACAATGGTATATAAGCCAGTATAAGGGCAACTTTCCCAGCTCAATTACATTTTCATTGTTTCGCCATTTGAATCTGTGATCTGTGAATTCTGTTCTTTCACTGATTGTAGTTTCATAATCTGTACTATTAAAACTTTTAAAAGAGATATTTCCATTGTTCTTTGTGTTATTTCTAATTGTGCGATATGTTTTGAGGTCATATTCCATGTTTGCGATCCGTAAGTAAGAACTGGGAGAATAGTTGCATCAAAGAATATATAATAATAAAGAATTCGCATGTAGAACAAATGCGAAGTTTTCAATTTTTCTTTGCTGGTCATAACATTGGAGCCCGCTCTCTCATTTTATGCTATACATATTATTCTGAAATCTCTTTAAAAACATTGTGTGACTCAAAATAACAAAAGGTATTGGGGCGAGAATTAACGCCTTGCATATTGAGGCAATATTAAGTGAATTAATCGCTATTTGGCCTTAATTCCTGTGGCGGCAATTCTTCTCCCCAAATTTGTAATTATTATAGTAAAAAAAAATAGATTTCAGGTATGTACAGGTGCAGGGTTTTGCTTAGTGGACAATTTTTGAAATGCATGTATATATTGACGTATAAATAATTTAATTTCTTGTAATGTTATGCTAAAAATTTAATTATTTATATATATACAAACATATATATATGTATGCATATACATAATATAATATATGGGTATATATATAAATATATACAGCCGCCCGCACACACACATATATATATATATATATAATTGAATATTCTTTGATTGAAATATATATATAATATATATGTATATTTTATTTTTCATATTTCTCAAATATATTTATTATCTTATCTTTATCACAAAATATTAAAAAAGCATAAATATATTTCAAATTAATTTCTAAAACGTAAAAAATTTTCAAACTAAGAAAAAAATGAATTCTTTTTTTCACTGAGAATAAAAAGGGAAATTTCTTTTCAGTTTGAGAATATTTTTACTTCCCTTTCACAGCCGCCCGCACAGGCCATGGAAAAAAATTCAAAAAAAGGGTATACAAATTCAGATGCGACTTCTTTATTATTATATATTCTTTGGTAATATCTTTCTATTAATGATAAAAGTAAGTATGAGCTTAGTGTAGCCATAGCCATACTCATTACCAATGTAGTTTATATGAATAACTATAGTTATATAGTCACTCAAAATTTTTTTTTTATAACTATAACTATAGTTATAGTCATAACTATAGTTATATAGTTATATTTTTTACTTTTATATAACTAAAAATTAAATTTATATGAAAATATTATATATATTTTCGAAATAAGTTTGGAGTACCCAAATAAGAGAAGTAACTTTTTCCAAAATTACATTTTTAAAATTGTTACACAGAAAATAGTTCCACTATAGTTTCTAATTGGAATGCCGGTTTTAAATTTTTATATTGGATATTATTTCTTGTAACTATGTAGTATGAATATCTCTCACGTTGTTCTCTCTAATCTCTATATTATTTCTTATTTTTGGGTATACTTTTTTTTGTATTATCTTATATACAGATTTTAGTTGTATGTAAATATTTTCATTTAAATTTGATATTTCTGAATTTTTTCGTTTTCTATATTCAGAATGATTCCCGACGAGTTCATCGAATACGAGTTCATCGAAAACGAGTACATCGAATGATCAATACATAGAATTACAAGTTCATCGAACAAATATTAATTTTTAACTATAACCATTGTTTATATATCTTATACTTATCCAATCAAGGCATTTTTTGAGTTGTTGCGCCGCGATTAGAAAATTATAGAGGCAGCACCATCGATTAGTATTGGGTTGAAAACTCTGCTATCGATATTACACATGTCCTTTCAAAAGAGCTTTAGAACATTTACTCTGTAAATCAATACAAAAAAAATTTTGGAATTTAAAATTTGTTTTTTCTTTTATCGTCACTTAAATAATATATTATTTTTACATATTGGGAAAGGGTATTAATTTATCTATACAAAAGTAGAAGGTAGTGGTAGTATATTGTTTAATGTCATATTTTATTAGTTATTAACGATAAATTAAACACACCGTTCCAAATATCCATATAAAATTTTATATTTATGAAAGCTTTTGGGGTATTCGCATGAGATTGTATTGTATAATTTTAATAAAAAGTTTTGGTGGTATTCGTACATTTGAAAATATTATAATTCATAAATAAATTCTAATTTTAAATTTTAAACAAAAAGAAATATAGTTTCTTATATATTGAGAAACAGTACAGTCGTTTGGGTTATCTGGTAATATCGATTAAAAATTTTTTTTCAGACTAAATTAGAAGTCACAAAGAACATTTTTAAAAATATTTTATTCATCTATTAGTTATAATCAACATTTAATATTCTATAATTATAGAAAAAAAACCCCAAAATCAATTGAATTTAATTTGAAAATTTATTAATTTAATTTAGAAAAGATTAAAATATTTTTAATAATGTGTTTGTGTTGAAAAATTTCTAATTTATTCCAGAAAAAAAAATACATGAATTTTTTTAATCGATATTCCCAAAATCCACAAACGCCTGTGCTATTCTTATAATATAGAGAAGAAACTATATTTCTTTTTGCTAAAAAATTATAAATGAATTAAGCACGGCGCAGAATGTGAGCGTCACTTACGATTGTACCTTTAAAAATGTTATTGTTAAATATATATCAATTATATTACAAAAAATGTTGCGCATAAAATTATTTTGATATATATTAATATATTTTTGTGTTTGGCATTGTATTTTGTTTGGCTGTAGCTTTTATGCTAGATAAAAAAACAGTTACTAAAGTTAGCGCTCACATTCTTTGCCGTGCTTTATTCATAAATAATTCTAATTTTAAATTTTTTCCAAAAGAAATAGTTTTTCAAATGAACGAATACCACCAAAACTATTTATTACACAATACAAACAAACTATTGCGAAAACAAAGCAAAAAAAAATATTACGCGTCTTTTTTTAATGCTAGAAAAAAGAATAGCTTTCATAAATATAAAATTTTATATGGATATTTGGAAATGTGTGTTTAATTTATCGTTAATAACTAATAAAATATGAGATTAAACAATATACTACCTTCTACTTTTGTATAGATAAATTAAGACCCTTTCCAAATATGTAAAAATAATATATTATTTAAGTGATGATTTAAGTAAGAAAAAAAGATTTACACAGTAAATGTTCTAAAGCTCTTTTTGAAGAACATGTGTGATATCGATAGCAGAGTTTTCAACCCAATACTAATCGATGGTGCTGCCTCTATAATTTTCTAATCTCGGCGCAACAACTCAAAAAATGCCTTGATTGGACAACTATAAGATATATAAACAATGGTTTCATTTAAATTTTTCATCGTTAGTTGAATAGTAAAAAATTTCTTAGTTGCAACGAAGAGCAGTAGTGATTGCAACAAAGTATTGTTCAAGTGTTTTTGAATTATTTTTGATTTAGTAAATATTTATTACTGGTGCATTAAAAAAAAGGAATCTAAAATTTTGCGAAGGTAAATACAATATTTTTACAAAATTTAAATTGTATTGTTAATATACCATAAGTAGATTCAATTCAAATAAATATTTCAGTACGATGGACATAATACGTATCACAATAACAAATAAAGGAGGCAAAAAATTAAAATTTAATGGTTATCACTATTATATTGATAAAAAATATAAAAACAGTATTAATGGGATGTCAAAATAGAATTGGAAAACAATGTAAATCACGCATAACCACTATTTTGAGTGGATGGTTCACACCAAATTAAAAAAAACCAGGTGACCATACATTTAGAGGCAGCCTTGCCCTTGGCCATATTCCTCAAGCGTGGAGGAAGGTAGAAGTTGTTTTTATCCCAAAAGCCGGAAAAAGGGGGCATGATTCGGCTAAAGACTTTAGGCCGATAAGCCTCTCCTCGTTCCTGTTAAAAACCATTGAGCGAATACTCGAGTTAGAGTTAAGAAATAACCTAGAAATTACCCCACTTTGCAAAACTCAGCATGCCTATTGTAAAGGCAAGTCCACTGAAACTGCACTAAGTGAAGTGGTCAGAAATGTTGAGCAGTCCTTACAATACAAAGAATATACACTGGCCACCTTTTTAGACATAGAAGGTGCCTTTAACAATATAACGAATGTAGCTATCCTAGAGTCCCTGAATGATGTAGGAGTTGAATCAGCTCTCAGCAGGTGGATAGCTACTATGCCGAAAAAGAAGGGAAATCCAAGCGGATCTTGGTAACTTCCGAATTACTAGAGGAGTTGGCAGGGGCACACCTCAAGGTGGGGTGTTGTCCCCCTGTTATGGCTTCTGGTAATGAACAAGATACTTAAAACCCTACAGGAACTAGGAATTACGGCGGTGGCATATGCCGACGACCTAGTAATTCTAGTTTCTGGTAAATATCTCCACATAATGAGTGAAATTAGGGGTAAAGCCCTGGATAACGTTAGCATGTGGGCCAAAAGTTATGGTCTACGTGTTAACCCGGCTAAAACAGAGCTGATGCTCTTCACTACGAGAACCAAAACCCCGGTCTTCACCTGTCCTAGTTTGGATGAAGTAAGACTGCACCTTACCCCAACGGTAAAGTACCTCAGCGTGGTACTTGACTCTAAATTGAGTTGGAAACTCAATATCGAAAATAGGGTCAACAAAGCCTACGTAGCTTTATATTCATGCAAGAAGATGCTTGGAAAAAAATGGGGACTTAAACCGGGTATGGTTCTATGGATGTACACCGCAATTGTACGCCCCATTCTCACATATGGTTCGATAGTTTGGTGGCCAGCAATGAGAAGGAAATACAACTGTACCAAGCTAGGTAGAGTTCAGAGGGGGGCATGCATGCAAGTTTGATCTTGACTCGATTGAAAAAAACACAGCTAATATGTTCATTTACTCAAAATAAATTTTTTGTAATATACAAAATATATGTTGTCGATCAGTTTGTATGTGCATATTTTTCTATTATTCTATTGTTATAGAGTATAACCAAAAATTATGTATAACTAGATGGATGTTTTCATATATCTGGCTATATATGAAAATTCAATTTCTATATTAAAAATTGTAGTACCCCATTCACTCAAATTATTATTTTTACTCAAATTCTATTGAGTTATTTATGACCAATGACTTAAAAACCAACAATCAACGTGCGTTATTTTCGTTAGAGAATTTTTTTTATTTTCAAAGGAATATTCATTTCATATAAAAAAAACGTTTTTTTTTGTTTTTTTCTTCGCACATGTGATTGTATTGTATAATCTTATAAATAGTTTTGTTGGTATTCGCACATTTGAAGATTTTCTAATTCATAAATAAATTCTAATTTTCAATTTTTAGTTAAAGGAAATATAGTTTCTTCTATATTTGAAGTATAGTACAGGCGTTTGGGTATTTTTGGTAATATCGATTAAACAAATGCATGCAGGAATAGTGCATGATTATTAGTAGTTTTTAAAGGGAATTAAACATGTTTAGAAATATATTAATCTTTTTCTAAATTGAATTAATAAATTTTTCATTTCAATTCACATTTTTTCAAACTAAATTAAAGCTAACCAAATTTTAAAATATAGTTCTAAAATTTATGAATATAATATTGTATAATCAGAAAATATTATTAATTTATTGATTTGTTAAATATATTGTATAATCAGGAAATATTCCATGCATTTGTTTAATCGATATTACCAAAAATACCCAAATGCCTGTGCTATTCTTCAAATATAGAAGAAACTATATTTCCTTTAACTAAAAATTGAAAATTAGAATTTATTTATGAATTAGAAAATCTTCAAATGTGCGAATACCAACAAAACTATTTATAAGATTATACAATACAATCATACATATGTATGTGCGAAGAAAAAACAAAAAAAAAACGTTTTTTTATATGAAATGAAGTTATTGCTTTGAATATAAAAAAAATTCTCTAACGAAAATAAACGCACGTTGATTGTTGGTTTTTAAGTCATTAGTCATAAATAACTCAATAGAATTTGAGTAAAAATAATAATTTGAGTGAATGGGGTACTACAATTTATAATATAGAAATTGAATTTTCATATATAGCCAGATATATGAAAACATCCATCTAGTTATACATAATTTTTGGTATAACCAAAGTATAACTTCTAAAAAAACGAAGTATACATAAATATCAGATATAATTTTACTTTTTAGGCAAAATTAAACACATTTTATAACACCGGAATACGTAGTTATACAGCATTTAGAACCAGCCCCTATAACGTACCCAAAATTACGAATAAAGTTTAGTTAATTCTAAATACTATTTAATAATAAATTCTTTATATTTCTTCAACCAATATTTATTTATTATTTAATTTAAAATTGGAAAACATTCTTTCCTTTTATTTATTTCCTATTAGTTCTAGAACTGTTCTCCTTGACAATAAACTATTTTATAATCATTTAATTTATTTTATATTCCTTCATCACATATATGAGGTTGCTATGATTTATACTCTCATATATAAGGTTGCTATATTTATATTGTTACACCCCGTTGATAGCATGTAATTGACAATTTAGAGCTCAACCTAAACACCGGCGTACGGCGTATGGCGTCTGTCAAAATCGATATTGGTACATATATTTTGTATTGGAGCACCCGAAATACGCGACGTACGTACGCCGAGAATTGGAATTTCAAATTTTGACGGGCGTATAAAAAATTTTAATTTGATTTTTGAAATTTAGCAAAAAGAAACATTGATCAAAAAAATTTTAATGTATATAAATGTGGCATTTTATTTCGGGATACGCTGGCGTATCGACGTATATACGCCTAACGCCGTACGCCGGTGTTTAGGTAGAGCTCTTAGAAAAAAAATTAATTTTTTTTCACTGAGAATAAAAAGAGAATTATTTTTTCAGTTTGAGAATTTTTTTTACTTTCCTTTCACAGCCGCCCGCACAGGCCATGGAAAAAAATTCAAAAAATGGGTTTTCAAATTCAGATGCGACTTCTTTATTATTATATATTCTTTGGTTGCATCGAATAGTGATTTTCTTGATTCTTAGAGTGAGATTTGATTGAAATATTTCTTTATGCCTCCAAAATTGTCTACCACTAGTGATTCTTCTTTCCATTCGTTTTAGATGCTTTTTTTCGAATGACATATTTTGACCCAAAAAACATTATCATCTACATATTCTATAATATTGTCTTTGCTCGAACTATGTTTTTGGGCCCATTCGACATTAGTTTTTTTTTATTTCATTTCTAGACCACTTTTGTTGCAAATCAATTTCAAGTTCATGTATCATTTTTAGTCAGTGAATCTTAGGTTATGAGGTTTTCAGTTTTCTGTATTCACGATCAATGTTCAGCCCTAGATCTGACCAATTTACTGTTTCACTATCTAATTCAAATCTGTAAGGAAGCGATACATCTTGTAGAATTGACTTTTTGTTTGTTATAATGTATTCAATTTCATTTTTGACTATTCCAATCTATTTTTTCTATTCTATTTTTCTATATTTTATTTACGATTTTGTTGAATAAACTGTTATCTACATATAAACCATATGTTACCATAACTTCAAAGTATTTGAATTCAAAGTATGCCTCGTCGAGGTCGTCATAAAAAATATCAATTTATTTTTCTTCAGCTGCTTCTGTTGAGGCATATACTGGAAGGATAGAAAGTTTTGACTTGTTGATATATATTGCCAGCGCTCCAATTCTTTCATTGCCCAGCTTTATTTTAACAATGTCTTGTTTTAAATTTCTCTTTACTAAAAGAGCTATTCCATGTAAGCTTTCAGTTTCTTCTTAATCTTTAGTTTCTTCTTAACCTAAGGAGAAACAAAATCCCGGTATCCTTAACTGGGGATCTGAACCAAAGTGAAATTAATTTCTCAAAATCTAAGGTAAAATAGTTTAATAACAAACTTATGTCAACATTGACATTGACAGCAATAACAACAAGTGCTTGTAAAAAATTTAAATGGTCTTGAAAGATACCAACCTAGATTACCTAATTTAGAAGTTTCAAGTCCCTCTTTTAAACTTCCGTCTAAACCTCTAAACGATTTTATAGCCATTTTAAATTTAAAAAATTTAGAAATTAAAATTTCGTAAACTATATAATCATGATTATTTTGTAAAACTTCGTATTTGAAATTCGGTCGTATTTGAATTTTTGTTATTCTACAAAACGTTCGAAGGGAAAACTGTATTACCGATTCGAAAAATTCATTATGCTGTAATACTGTCGAATCGAAAAGTGAAACGTTTTTCATATAGTAGTCATTCGCTTTACATTTGTTACTTTTAAAAGATTCGAAATGTAAGTAAAAATAATTTAACTGATTTTTTTAACATTTATATATATATTTTACAATTATTTAAATTTAAATATACAAATTTATGAAAAAAACAACAAACAGGGAACAATTTCAAAAATAAATCAATGACCTGAAATTAAATAAGGACATTGCTCGTGGGTTTTCGAAACGTCTACCAGATATAATTGGAACAAATTTAAAAAAAAAAGAATCGACGCATTTTTATTTTCATTAAATTAATGATACAGCTATACGGATGCTCTAATTTTCTATTTTTTTCTATTTTGACATTAAAAACTTTAATTTTAATTTTTCAAATACGTATTTACGTTTTTGAATACGTATGATAATGTAGTTATTCGATCGTGTTCCAGAATACTCCAATTTTATGAAAGTGAAACGCAAAGTGAAGGGAATCTCAAATACGAAGTTTTCCAAAATAATCATGAATATATTTTAAAATATAACATTACCAATTCACAGAGCGTTTTGTGTAAAACTATATTCTTAGAAACTAGTTTCCCATTTTTATTTGTTTATTGGACATTAATTGTGAAGATTCATGAAAAATCGTTAAAATATAAAAACGTCTTATGCCCAGTTTCATAGTGAGATTTTAAACTGAAGTTTAGCTAAACCTAAACTTAAATTGAAATGTTTCGCTTAAACTTATCTCGTTTAACAGTATATATTTATCCTTGGTTTATTTAAACCGCAGATTGATAGTTATAGTGACTGATTTGTAGAATAGTATCGATTGTGAATTAAAATAAATCAATTTTTTTTACATCATAGTTTTTTTTTTGCAATAATTATTGTTCTGAACGCTACATCCAAATGACAAAAAAAACAACTCATACTCTGACACTTTTGTTTATGTATTTTATAATTTGTATATTGACAACAAGCACTTAAGTTAACTTTCTATTTAGTATAACTTCAGTTTAAACCTCGAAACTAAAGGATTCTAACGCTTAAGTTAAACTACACTTTAAGGAAATATTAAGCGTTAAACTTACACTGGGAAACCGAAAAAAAGATAAACCGAAGTTTAAACTCAATCTCTAGTTTAAACTCTCACTTTGAAACTGGGCATTGGTATATTATTTCGTGTGAAAATTGTGGTTACAACTTTTTTTTTATGGATTCGGGTTCCTTGACATCAAAAATATAAAGAAAATAGAAAATCTCGCAAAAATAAATTGAATTTTTTTTTAGTTTCTCCTCCAACGATGACTTTATATGTACTTAAAAAATGATTTCCAAAATACTTTTAGATATATATTTTGCTTCTTCTAAATGATATTGGAACCAAACATGACGGGATAACTCCACTAGTGGTTTTTAATATTGTTATTTACACTTTCATTTGATCTATGTTACGAATCCGCCAATTGTTACCTTAAATAACTACTTAAATAACACAAAATATTAATATAAGATCATATCAAGCGATTATTTAATTACTATTCAAAAACTAAATATGTAAATATTTTCATACATATTTGGTTAAATATATAATGTAATTTACCATTATGAATTCCTTTCATTGTGTCCCATGCATGAATATTATTATCAACAGATCCACAAATGATGTATCTGCCGCTCAGAGACAGAGCTACATAAATACACTTAATTCTTATTTTTTTATCTAATTAAAAAAAATACCTGTAGAAGTAAAGCCTGCGTTTTTATTTGGGGGCTCGTATTGACCAATTTGTTGATCAGATCTTATATCATATAATCTGGCAGTTTGGTCTTCAGAACAAGTAGCAAAGGCATGCCCGCTGGGGTGATACTAAATAGAAAGTTAAATTTTTCGAATTTTAATTTATAAGTATATCAATTTACATAGTTATTACTTAATATATCAATGTACATAGTTATTACTTAACACAATGGCATCGGGAAACGAGAATTCTCGTTTTACAAAAAAAACGTGTCGTCGGAACACGAGAATTCTCGTTTAAAAACAAAAAACGTCGGGAAACGAGGATTCTCGTTTTATAACAAGTGTATGTTTTAGTGATAAAAATTTAAAATGGGAATTTGTAGATTATTGAATTTGTTATTAAAAGACTCCGTTTTATGGAAATTAGAAAAAATGCCCGATGCCAATGTATTACTTATTTAGGTATAAAAATTAAAGATTGCTTTAATAACCTAACCGTTTCCCAACTCTGCATATAAGAATAACAACAGTGGCATGATGAAATGCAAAACCGTTCTGGGTGCATATTACCAAGTTTCACGATATGCTTTAATTATCCAATTGTATATTAGTCTTGTAAAATACAAACATACAAAAATATTTGCCTTTTTATTACTTTTCCTTTATTAGCCCTGTTTTTTTGTAGACGGGTATGTTGTATTGCAAAATTTTACATTGAAAACAACAACAATTTGTTGGCAAAAAAATGAGAATTACAGTAGTTATTTATATATCGCAAATGAATTGTAATTGATAAATAGTTAATAATATGACATGTAGATGGCTCTGTTGTCAATATTCCATTTCATTTCATTTATTTCAAATACATTGGACAAAAAAGGCATAGCCTATGTTTTTTTTTTACATTAAAAAATAGCAATTTATTAAAGAAAAAAAGCAAGTTTTATATTTTTTAATGACATTTAATAATTTTTTTTACGTTTATAAAACTCAAAGTTAATGTGATTTAAAAAAAATTATCAGCTGATAAATTCAACTGTGTATGAAATAAAAAAAAATGTTCGCCTCCTATGTTCAGTGGATCGTTTTTTTGCAAAAATTTTGCAATACAACATACCCGTCTACAAAAAAACAGGGCTATTATTATTGAATTTACAATTCTTGCATATACATATATGTATATACATTTACATCTCGTTGGGTTAGTCCGTGGGGCAACGTATACCCTGGGTGATACGGGGATCCAAAAGTGGCCAAAATCATGTGCCAAATGAAAGTACTTTTTTTTTTGTATTCAGTTTCGTTTTCAAAATTTAACAATTTAATAATGTTCATAACAAAACTTAAAAACTAAAGAACAACAATTAACTTATTTTAACTTAATGATTCACATTGGAATACTCTAAGTAATATTTTTACACAATTTCCAAATGAAAGTACTTTTTTGGTACTTATTCCAAATTGTCAAAGTATTTCAAATCAAAATCTAAAATTTCAGTGGTAAATTTCTTTAAAATAAATTGTCGGTCAAATAAACTTTTTAGTCGGTCACCTTGCCGTGGTGGCGGGGCTTAAGTAGGACCAATGATCTTGTAGCGCCGTCGGGGGATGCTGTGCTTTGACAGCTTCCGGTAGGTCCAACCATACCGATAACGTTAGAAATGAGGTTTGAAAACTAAGTGAATCTACAACACGATGATGAAAATTACAACAAAAAAGGACATGAACAGTGTTGGGGTATCAACACCAGTGTCGTCTGAATCTACGGCAGCAGGCGAGGGCTTGGCTTCGAAAGGAGCTAAGTCGCCAGTAGGAACATGCACTGCGATGGAAACAGGTCGTGTATGCAGCGAAGATACTGACTTCCTCGATACTGCTGAAGAGCTGCGAGCACTGTCGCGGACATCATCAGTCATACTTTCAACGAAGGACTTCGAACTGGTTATGGGTCTGTATATCATATTAAATTCTGGCTCCGACATGGAGGATGATGGTAACAAGACCATTATTAATTTGGCAGATCAGGGCAGTTCAACAATGAAGGAAGCCTCGAGTACCGGATCTGTTGAAAAACCAGTTTTCGGAAAAATAAATCCCCACACTGGTATGGAGTCGCACAACATTCGTAGAAATGCAGTTGTGAAACTGAGAAGTGCCAGAAGAAGACTAGAGAGGCTTAGTCTAAAAGATCAGAAGGATCTCAGCAATTGGTACAAAGAACAACTTGTCAGAGCCAAAGCTGTTATTGAATCGGTAGAGTTGAGGGAGCTCGCGAAACCAAAGAAGGTTGAGCTGCAGCCGTCCACATCCGGTGCGTCTGGTAAGCAGACTACGGATGGGGTCAGAAAACTGCACCCGAATAGATCTGACTCCAATGCGTCTGCGAGACAGACAAGGGAGAAAGATTACCGAGGAGATAGAAAATGTGAGGAAAGAAAGTAAGGGGACAGAAGGCGGGAGAGAAGATATGATGAGCTGGCCATCATGGATCAGCTAAAGGCGAAGCTGCAGCTGATGAAGGAACCAAGAAGAGGAATCGCTCAGAGGATAGTGTCCCTCTGAGGGAACCCAAAAAGACAAAAGGCTTAGCTTTGCCGGAAACCTCAGTGGTTGAAGAAAATCTTGTCGCGATTGTCGATTAGAGCGATTGGAAGGTAAGATGGATGATCTTGTAGCGACGTCGGGGGATGCACAAAGTTGAGGAAAAGATCCAGCATGAATTATATTTTTTTGGAACACCGAATTTATTTAAAATAAATTCTTGTATTAAAGGTTAAATAAAAACTCTTAGAATTGTTTAAAAAAAATGCTTTATTAAAAATATTCATGATTATTTTGGAAAACTTCGTATTTGAAATACGGTCGTATTTGAATTTTTGTTATTCTACAAAACGTTCGAAGGGAAAACTATATTACCGATTCGAAAAATTCATTATGCTGTAATATTGTCGAATCGAAAAGTGAAACGTTTTTCATATAGTAGTCATTCGCTTTAAATTTGTTACTTTTAAAAGATTCGAAATGTAAGTAAAAATAATTTAACTAATTTTTTTAACATTTATATATATATTTTACAATTATTTAAATTTAAATATACAAATTTAGGAAAAAAACAACAAACAGGGAACAATTTCAAAAATAAATCAATGACCTGAAATTAAATAAGGACATTGCTCGTGGGTTTTCGAAACGTCTAACAGATATAATTGGAACAAATTTAAAAAAAAAGAATCGACGCATTTTTATTTTCATTAAACTAATGATACAGCTATACGGATGCTCTAATTATCTATTTTTTTCTATTTTGACATTAAAAACTTTAATTTTAATTTTTCAAATACGTATTTACGTTTTTGAATACGTATGATAATGTAGTTATTCGATCGTTTTCCAGAATACTCCAATTTTATGAAAGTGAAACGCAAAGTGAAGGGAATCTCAAATACGAAGTTTTCCAAAATAATCATGATTAATTTAAAAAAAAGAAGAACGAAGTGAAATCTTATAAAAGTAAATCAAAACTGTCCTTTACAATCCTCAGTTCCTTAAATATATTTCTTAAATTCTAAGTTATTGCTAATTTTATACCTGACTTCCGACAATGTAATATAAAATCTTAAAGATACTTTCTTTATTATAGTATAATAAAATAATAGGGTTTTTTAATATTCAGGTAATAGTTACTTTCTATTTTATTATATAAATTACATGTTATTTATTTCGGATGCACATTTACATTTATTGCATCTAATATATCGGCAATTTTGGTTTGCTCATTACGTTTAGACAATATTGCTGGTCTATACATAACTTCTCCCTCCTTTATTTTAAAATTCTCCTGAATTTTCTTAATAATACAACATTTTACTGTACAGATTATAATGGGTATAATTATTAAAATGATACAAATTATTAAAATATTAAATCCAAATGACAAACTTTTATGAAACTTTATTTTTTGTATTTCGTTATTATTATTTTCATACTTTAAAACTATTTCCTCAAAAGTAATTTTATCTGTAAAATTATGGTTTTGTTTTAAGTTAGGACAATAAAATTTTTCTTTTACTATTTTCTTAGTATTAGAGAATTTATGATTTAAAAATTTTAATGTGCAATTGATGTAATTAATTAAAAAAATTTCCAAAAATATTTATATTTCTACCATCGCAAGATTGATTTAATATTAAATTGTAAGCATTTTTTATTATAATGGTTTCTTCATCTAATAACATGATTTCGGTTACATTATTGTTTATTAATTTACAATTTTCTTTATAAATACAATGTTTACTTAATCGTAATTCTTCATATTTATAAACTGTATTATTAATTTCAATTATACTTTCTTGTGGATAATCTATTTCTTTATTATTCTTATTAGGTATAGGTATAATAGTTTTTAAATGAATATCTATATAAGTTTTAGGTACTTTAATCGCTAATAATATTAAATTATCTTCAAATGTACTTACTCCTAATCTAATGTATTGTAATTTCTGATAATCTATTTGATATTCCTCTATTTCTTGGTTAGTTAGTATATTCGGGTGCAATATGCCGTATTTAGCTGAAACTATATTTTCTTGGATACTGTCTATCTTTCCTTTTAATATTTGGATTTTACTAATTGGTCATAAAATGTGTGTTGTTGCATTTCTGTTTTCATTCTACCTAATTGTGTTGTTACTAAATTTCTGTCGTTTGATATTATGTCTTTCACTTGTGTAATACTTTTGTTGAAATTATCGTTTATTTTAATTTGTGAGTTTACATTTTTAATTAATTTGTCATCGGTAAATTCTAATTGATTTAGATGTTTTGCAATAATTTCCCTATCCTCGTTATCCATTGTGCCGAACATCCATTTGGATGCACTTCCTATAATGTTTATAAGTCCTCTTTTGCTTCTATTTTTTCTAGGTAATGGTAATATTGTTTTTACTTTATCATCTAATTCTTTCAATTGAATTTGAAGTAATTCCTTATTATTTATATCTAATTTTTCTATATTTGTATACATATCTTTTATTATGTTACTTATTTCTATAGGATTTATTATATGTAAGATATTGTTTGTTTGATCAACTAACTCTATTTTATCTAGCCGTATTATAGTAAAACCTGCCTGATCCTTTATTTCTTGAATTTCTAATCGTCCATTAATTGGTTTTATCAATATCCAAAGTATCCATATTAGTATCCATATCTGAAAATTTTGTTGGTCTTTTAATATTGCATATATGAATATTTTTTAATTTAGTTTTTCTATATTTAGGTACATGTTTATGTCTAACTGCCTTATAATTTTTTATAAATCCTTCCGATCTTTTTTCTTCATAATCTTCCCTATTTATATTGGCTTTCTTTATATTAATTTCTTTAATTTTCTTTAAATTTTCTTTTATCTTTGCTAAGTTAACTAATAAATTTTGCACGTCTTGTGGAGTTGCTTTGATCGCCGAATGAAATCTACCATTATAACTTCTAACTGATTTCTGTATTAATCTTTGTATAGATATTATTTTTTTTACTAATCTGAGTATCCTAAATTTTTCTGCAATTGTATTATGGAATCTTTCTATATCAGAATTGCCTGTGTGACTATTTGGTTTTGTAAAATGAAACGATATTCCTTCTTCTTCTAAAAATTCTTTCATTTGAACTAAATTAAATTCATTATCAGCAATAATTTTATTAGGCTTCCCTAACTTAGTAAAATGTTCTTCTAGTTGTTCTATTATAATTATATGATTTCTATCTGTTAAATAATATGCAGAACCAAATTTCGAAAATCTATCTATTATTGTTAGAAAACAGTTTTTCATTATTACATAAGTATCTATATGAATTATTTCATTTTTTGTTGATGGTATTTCTGTAAAATGGAATTTGGGTTTAACTGGATTTCTATCATATTTGACTTGTTTGCACACATCGCACTGATTTATGGCTATTTGAATTAATTCTAATAGTTTAGGATAATATATTTTAAATTTTACTTGATTATAAGTTTCCTGTATACCTGAATGTAGGCTTTCTGAATGTAAGAATGTAAGCTGATAAAAATATATTTGCTTTACTGCTTCTGTTTCAGTTTCAATTTCTTGTGCACGAAAAGAACATTTAATAAATTTAATTCGATTATCCTTTGAGTACATTTCCCTTAATTTGTGTTGTACAATATTATATTGATTATCTAAAATTTCTGAAAATATTCCTATTTTTCCATTCTTTAAAAATCTTTTAAATATATCTTCTAATCTAACAAAATCGTATTCCGCTATATATATTATTCTTCTACCTGTAATTACTTCCATTTCTTTCGTTTTATTATTTGTTAAAATTAATTGAGTTTTGTATTTATTGACAATTTCCTCTTTAATAACTATATGATCTAATATTTCTTCCTCTGCCGAATGTATTGTTGCCATCGTTACATCTTCATCTTCTATATTAAATAAAATACCTATATCTGATGCTTCTTTTTCTTTATTTGTTAAAAAACCTATTTTATCTTGGTCTACTTTATCTATCTCTTCATCTACCATATCCAATTCTTCATTCCTAATTCTGCTTAAAAAATCTGCCACTTTATTTTCTTTCCCTTTTAAATAGTCAATCTCAAATTTATATTCTCCCAATTTTAGTAACCATCTTTGATGTCGCGGTGATAAGTCTTTACCTTTATATTTTGCATGTAAATATTTTATAGGTTGATGATCCGTTAATATTTTAAATTTATTGCCATAAAGGTATGGTCTGAAATAATTAACTGACCACATTATTGCCAAGAATTCTTTATCTGTGGCTGAATAATTCTTTTCATGGTTATTTAAAGTTCTAGATGCAAAACATACTGGATGCCCTTCTTGTGACAACATTGCTCCTACAGCAAAGTTTGAAGCATCTGTTGTCAAAGTAAATAGTTTTTCATAATTTGGAAATCTTACTATAGGGTGACTAGTAATTAGGGCTTTTAATTTTTCAAATGCTTCAATATAATTTGGGTCTTTTATATTAATTTTCATACCTTTTTTCAAATATTTCGTTATTGGCTGTGCTACTTTTGCATAGTCTTTAACGAATTTCCTATAATATCCAGTTATACCTAAAAAACTTTTTATTTGTTTATGTGTTTTTGGAATATTTATTTTTTCTATTACTTTTATTTTATCTGGATTTGGTTTTAACCCTTCTTTTGTTAAAATATGTCCTAAGAATTCTGTCTCTTTTTTCATAAAATTACATTTATCTATTTGGATTTTTAACCTTTTTGATTCCAGAATCTTAAAAGTATCTTTAATTGCTATCATATGTTCTTCTAAAGTCGTACTAAATATTAAGATATCATCTAAATATACTACACAGTCTTTATTTATGTGGTCCCTCAAAATTTCATTAATTAGTCTCTGAAAAGTTGCCGGAGAATTTTTGAGACCAAATGGCATTCTATTAAATTCATATAGGCCATGGGGTGTCACAAACGCTGTTTTCTTTCTGTCCTCTTCTTTAATTAATATTTGGTGGTATCCTTTTGCTAAATCTATTGTAGTAAAATACTGAGCTCGCCTTAGCTTATCTAATAGTGAATCAATATTTGGTAATGGAAATTTGTCGTCTATAGTTATTTCATTTAATCTTCTATAATCTATAACTATTCTAAATTTCTTTTTCTTAGAGTTATCACTTTTTTTCGGTACTACTATTTAAGGACTTGAATATTTAGAATTACTTTTTCTAATAATACTTTGTTCTTCCATTTCTCTTATTTGTTTCCTAACCTCTTCTTCATGTTGAGTTGGATATCTATATAATTTGGCATTTATTTGTGCATCTGTAGTTGTTACAATCTCACGTTTTATTTCTGAAGTTCTAGTTAATTTATCCCCTTCTTTAAAAAATAGACTATTAAATCGTTTTACTATGTTTTATACTTCTCTATATTCTTCTTTATTGAGGTGATCTAACTTTAACTGATTCATAATATCATTATTGACTGTTTCTAGAGTACAAATTTCATGAGCTAAGTATGGATTATTTAATAATTTTATTTTATTTTGGTTAAATGTTATTGTTCCTTCTTCTAAATTAATTACACTTTCTAATTTAGTTAATAAATCATTGCCTATTATAAATTGATAATTTTCTGTTAGGTAAATTTTTTACTTTCCATCGTACTAAAGCACCTTTAGGTGCATTCATATGTTCTGGTGCTGGAGTATGTATTTCAAATTTTACAGAATCTTTACCATTTATGGTTGAAAAATATATTGGTGGTATTTCTATTTTCTTGAATCCTATTATCCTATCATCTAATATACTCATTGTTGATCCTGCATCTATTAACGCTAAAAAATTTCTATTATTTATAACTAATTGTATTATAGGTAATTCTTCCGAGGCTAGTTCATAAAAAACTCAACATTATTAGATTCGTTATTGTCATTACTTTTCTCTACATTATCTACTTCCATAGGCTCTGTCTGTCTTTGATTATTAATATTATTATTATAATTCTGATGGCGATATTGGCCTGAATTATTTCTGTAATTTCCTGACATTGGTTTTCTAAAATTATTATTATTACCTGAGTAATAATTATTTGAATAATTATTATTAAAACTTTGTTGACGATTTTGTCCTGAATTATTTTTAAAATTCTCTGACTCTTGATTTTGTCTTCGTAAATTCCCTGAATTATTATTAATATTATTAGAAAGATTCTGTTGTTGGCGATATTGGCCCGAATTGATTCTATTAAAATTCCTATTTTTCTTAAACTCATGTCTAATACATGTATCTTCAAACCTTCTTCTAGTCAGTATCGATAAAATTCTACCTAAATTCCTTTCTTCATATATTTTATCTAATAATACACCTTGTGTTATTTCTTTTATTGTATTTACTAGTAAACTATCCACATTACTTAAATCTATACAAGTATCATTTTGATAATATACACTAGTTTCATCGGACTTATATTTTATATTTTGTATATCTATTGCTAATTACTGTGTTTGCTTTCAAATTGCTGATTATTCTGAAAATTTCCGTTGGTTCCGTATCTGGTCTGTATCTTAATTTTAAGACTGCTTTTATAGTTTCCCAATCATCTGGTTTTGGAATGTTGATGACGGTGTTCTTCGCTTCTCCTTGTATTTTCTCAAAGAAAATAGCTTTCACCATTGTTTTTCTTAGGGTTTCATCACTAACCATTGATAAACAGTATTCAACACTACTTATAAAAGCGTTGATTGTAATTTCAGATGTGCCGGTAAATGTAGACATATATCTTACTTCTCGTAGAATTTTTTCACGATGTTCGATGGTTTGCTCCTTTTGTTGAATATTTTGCACAGCTGCTGTCAACTGCTGTAGTTGCTGATTTTTCACCTTTAATTCTTCTACTAAGTCTTTATTTAGTTGGTCTTTATCAATATTTTGATTAAACATTTTTATTTTAGTGTTATTAAACTGATAGAATAAGCTTCGTTTCTTCAGGCTTAAAATATATCCCTTTGTTTCCACTTTTATTAAATTACAATCACTTTTTTTTCTAATAGTTCGTTTCACTGGACTATTTCTATTTGAGAAATAATCCTACCGACTGCGCCAATTATATTTTTTTGTAACACCGAATTTATTTAAAATAAATTCTTGTATTAAAGGTTAAATAAGAACTCTTAGAATTGTTTAAAAAAAATGCTTTATTAAAAATATTAATTTTAAAAAAAAAGAACGAAGTGAAATCTTATAAAAGTAAATCAGAACTGTCCTTTACAATCCTCAGTTCCTTAAATATATTTCTTAAATTCTAAGTTATTGCTAATTTTATACCTGACTTCCGACAATGTAATATAAAATCTTAAAGATACTTTCTTTATTATAGTATAATAAAATAATAGGGTTTTTTAATATTCAGGTAATAGTTACTTCCTATTTTATTATATAAATTACATGTTATTTATTTCGGATGCACATTTACATTTATTGCATCTAATATATCGGCAATTTTTGTTTGCTCATTACGTTTAGACGATATTGCTGGTCTATACATAAGTCATGCGCTTATCGAACTATATGAATCCAGCTCAATGGACGAAATACAGTTCAATGGTGCAGGATGGGAAAAGGGTACAAGATAGTTGCGTGCGTAGACAAACTATCCAAGGACTTCCTATGTACGGCTTTCGGAAAACTTTGTGATATATGGGAGGGAGCAAAACTTAGGACTATATCAGCAAGTACCAGCGACATAAAGCTTGGATATGGATCCCGAAGCCGTACCAAACCCCGGAAAGGATTTTGAGTCTGCTAGCAGTGCAAAGTACTCAAGGAAAGTGGCTGGAAAGTGCTGAGGGCTGATGCTAAGAGAGAACTCTTTGTTGGAAAAAGAACAGTTATTCGTTAGGTTCAGTCTAGCAAAGGTATTTGTAAGGAAGGTGGGGGCAATGTAAATGATGATGTATGTGATCCAGGTGAACCTCCACCACAGTAGGGCTGCCTCTGGCAACCTGATAGGGTATCTGGGAAGCAACAACATCAACGTCGCCCTAGTGCAGAAACCGTGGATAGACGGAGCAAAGAAACTACAAGGCCCATAGTGCAAATACTATGCCTTGTTCTACAAAAACGGAGTAAGTAAACAAAGGTCATGCATCTTAGTGCATAAAAATCTTAAAATGTTTCTTTTGGATAATTGCCACCATCGTTGACAATTAAAGAGGTTGTAGCTAAATGGAAGTACGATATGCTGATTGGATGCGACGCCAACGCACATCATACACAATGGGGAAGCACAGATATTAACAACAGAGGTGAGTCTCTCTTAGGCTTTATTGGTGGTACTAACCTAAATATATGTAATAGAGGAGTAGCCCCTACTTTAATAACTACAAATAGGAAGGAGGTTCTAGACCTAACTTTAGCCACTAACTCTAGATCACCAGCTACAGAGTGTCTAAGTAAGGGTAAGTGGATTGACAGGATGGTAGATAGAATCACATCAGCGATGGTTGAAACATTCAATATCTGCTGTCCTGAATGTCACACGTCAAATAGTAAAGAACCACCGTGGTGGAGTAATGAAGTGGAAGAGTGTAAAAGGAAAGTGAGAACACTACACAATAAGGAAAAACGGAATAATACTCCGGAGGAATGGGATAACTATAAGGAAGGACTCAAATAGTTTAAATATATTATAAGGAGGGCTAAAAGACAATCGTGGAAAGCGTTTTGTGAAGGGCTTGAAAGCACGGATGAAACAGCCAGACTAAGGAAAATATTAGCAAAGGAACCATCAGTTCCAAATTACATACAACACAATGATGGAGAATGGGCAGTCACGAAACTCTAGATCTACTCATGGAAACACACTTTCCTGGGTCACAGCCGGTGGAAGTTGTACCCAAAGAGAAAGCTAGAAGAGGGAAACAAGATCTATGGAAGATGGCCAAAGATATTTTTACAGAGGAAAAGGTGAAATGGGCGATCACTTCATTCGCAGCATATAAATCACAAGGTCCGGATGGCATTAGACCTACCATGCTACAAAGGGCACCAGGATCACTAGTTAGATGGCTAATAGTGATCTTATGAAGTTGTTTATTCATGGGGTACATTCCAAGGAAATGGACAGAGGTAAGAGTAATATGCATACCAAAACCAGGAAGGATTAGTTACACAACAGCAAAGGATTACAGACCAATCATTCTGTCCTCTTTTATGCTGAAAGTGATGGAGAGGTTTATAGAGGTGCACCTAACAGGCAGCTGTAAGGATGATATCTTATCATCAGCTCAACATGCGTACCGGAAAGGGAAATCAGTAGGAACGACACTACACAGGACCGTCTCTCAGATTGAAGCATCAATGCAACAGAAGGAATATACGTTAGCGGCATTCCTGGACATAGAAGGAGCGTTTAATAACGTTAATACAGAGGCAATCGTGGCTGGACTAACAGCGGGGGTGGACAGAAGCATTGTAAATTGGAAAAGCCAAATGCTTAAGACAAGGATAGTAACGTCAAAATGGGGAGCATGTGAAAGTAAAATGAAAGTAACTGGACTCAAAGCTAAATTGGAAAAAGAATATAGAGGAAAGAGCGAAGAAAGCAACAAATGCGTTATTTGCGTGCAAAAGATTCTTCGGAAAAAGATGGGGAATAAAACCGGAAATAGCACACTGGCTCTACACCAGTTTAGTAAGACCTGTTCTTACATATGGATCATTAGTGTGGTGGCCAGCTGTTAAGAAAAACGTGACACAGAGAAGAATAGAGAAGTTTCAAAGGTTGGCCTGATCGGCATCGCTAGTGCCCTCCGAACCACACCAATTCTTACAATGGAAATTATACTAGATTTACAACCAGCTCAGGAACTGATCCGGGACATAGCGGCAAAAGGGCACTAAGACACAAGGAGTCGGGCGCTCTTATGCAGAGGGACTACACACACAGTAGAATACTTGGAATTCAATCTAAATGGCTGGCTGAGGATAAAGTTATATGTCATGAGGATATAACTATATACGTGGACAGTCAGGCAGTCATTTTGGCGTTAGAATCGAATATAATCAAATCGAGCTTGGTAAGGAGATGCCGAAAAGTGCTAGAGGCAGTTGTTAGGTATAACAAGATAACATTATGTTGGGTACCGAGACATTGCGATATTATAGGTATACGAAAGCTGGTTCGGAAGAAGATAGCCTAGCGAAAGCTGTTTCGGAAGCAGATGTCGGATCAGCCGATACATGTCTTTATACCCCACTACGGTTCCATAATGGCTTTATCGGATATGGCCTTATAGCTTTATCACACAATTGAAAGTGCGATTAAGCCATGTACGCGAAATTTCTGCATATGGCTTTATCTCTCATTCGATTGTGACATAAAGCCATATAATTTTATAATTTCTCATTTTGAGAGATAATGCCATATAGTAATTGCTTGCTGCTTTCCTAAATTTGTAGTTTCAATAAAATTTCTATATAATGTAAATTATTAACGACTAAGCAAATAGATCAATATATTATTAGAAAATTACTGTTAATTTATTCATTATAATATATTGTATTTATAATACATTATACTTATTATTAATTACTTATAGTTATCATTACTTTATTATCAGTTTTTATTAAACTTTAGTATTGGTTAGTAGTGGAAAAGATTCTCAACCACGCAATTATTTAATGGATGGTACTTTTTCTATTACACCATCAGGAAATATTTTTAAACAGATTATTATTATACATATTGCTCATTCTGATTATGTAAGTATAATTATTATAACAATTATTGTTATATTATAACAATTATTGTAATATTTATTATAAATTTCAATATGTAAAAAATATCATTAAGGAGGGGTCCTGCGCCCGTAGCCTCGTTCGCGTCTGTGCGCCCGTGTCCCAGCTCGCGGATCCAGCGCGTATATATTTCTATTATTTTTAGATATTTCCATTTATATACATATTAATGTCAGCAAAATCTGAAGCAATTAGAAAATACCATAGTATTTTATAGTAGAAAATATATATAGTATAGTACATATATACTATAGTATATATAGTATATGTATATACTATATATATGTATATATAGTATAGAATATAATACCATAGTATTTTATAGTAGAAAATAATATAGTATAGTATACTAGAATAGTAGAAAATACCACTAAAATATTTTTATAATCAATCGGTTAATTTACTTAAATTGCTTTTTATATTTAAAAGTTATAAAATATTAAGTAGTTTTTCCCTTTTTCCTCCCTTTTCCAAAAAAATTAGTATTTGCTTTTTTTGTAAAAGGGGAAAACGGGATTTTCTTTTATTTTTTTTTATAATATATATTATATTTCTATAATAATAAAGAAAATGTTTTTGTTATTTCACCTAAATATATGATTTTTATTTTTTAAATTTATTTAAGTCATAAAGCCATATGGCTTTATCACACAATTGAATGAGATAAAGCCATACGCGGAAATTTGGCGTATATGGCTTTATATCTTATTTAATTGTGTGATTAAGCCATTATGGCTTTATCACATATGGCCTTATAGCACGGAACCCCCACTATAGGTATTGAAAAATAATATAGATGCGGAAACTCGAAGGCGGATAGAAAGGAAATGGAATACGACCACGACTTGCAGAGTAGAAAAAAGTCTGTGGCCTAGTAGAAACATAAATTACACAAGGAAGTTGTTAACACTTATCAGGAATAATCTTAGTAAGTATTATGATAGGTATTATAACCGGACACTTTTTATTAGGAAAAATGTCGAAAAGATTGGTATAGCAGCTGTAGACATATGTAGCGGATGCCAAGACATTGCGGAAGTGGAAGATATCAGACATATGCTGTGTTACTGGCCTAGCCTTACTAGAAGTAGACTACGTATTCTGGAGGAATATCACTTCGAGGAATTAGAAGAACTGTCTAATATTCCGGTAATGGACCTACTAAGGTTTGTCAAGGGAACTAACTGGGTTCAATAAAAAGTAAGGAAGATGCTGAAACACGGTGTTCATAATTATGAGGGATACCTATGAGTGAAAAAGTGGCCTAGTATTCGATGGCATACGGCATAGCAGTTGCAATCACCTCAGTTACAATCAGTTACAACTAACTAACTAACTAGTCGGTCAAATAAATATCGACTAAAAAGTATGAAATAAAAAATATAAATAAAAAAAAGTTTTTTAAATATACTTTCGCTTTAAGTAATATTCTACTAAAAAGTAATAAACAAACAAATAATAGCACATCAAGATACTTTCCTGTGGAGCTTGAGTATCGGTCAACTATAGATATAGTAAGGAAAAGTAGACCTTATCAGAATTAATGGCATTTAAGTGTAAGGAGTTCTATTTACTATTTACTATAGTTTAGCGTTACTCAAGCTTCACAGCAAAGTATCTTAGTGTGGTATAATATGCTCGTTTATTACTTTTTAGGAAATTTATTCGAATAGAAACAAACGTGTAACATTTTAATATATATAAGAAACTTACGCAAACACAATTGACATCCATTTCGTGACCAAAAAACATTTGCTTATGCTTATCTTCACGCACATCCCATAGTTTTATTGTTCTGTCTACAGAGCCAGTAATGTATTGGTTCATATTTGGTGACATTGATATTGATGCAATGTCACCAGCATGGCCATTAAATTCCATTGTTTTCTTTCCACTTTCCAGGTCCCAATGACAACTATCATAATTTTTAAACAAACTTATGCTATTTGTATACTCTAAGTAATATTAGTTACATTTTCATGTCTCCAGAACCTGTAATAATATGAGAATCATCTAAAAATCTACACGAACTTAAAAATCCTTCATATCCAAGTAATTCCCTAGTCATTTTTGCAACACCAGTAGAATCGCGATTATTGATGTCATATACGGTACACTGATTATCCATTCCACCGCAAGCTACAAAGTTTCCAGAAGGTGAAAATGCTACAGTCATCACCCAAGCTGAACGAAGTGGAATAATCTGACAGAGGGAAAATTTGAAAATATAGTGTTATCAATATGACAATGACAAATTGTTTTTTTAACATTATCAGAAATAAAATGATTAAATTTTAACATTATCAGAAATAAAATGGTTAAGCACTGAAACATTTTAATAGCAGTTACAATAATTATTACATTTTTAATTAGAATACTAATATCTAATGTTTTTATTAAAAAAATTAAAAAAATTATAGTAAAATATTTTAATAAAAAATAATAGTATAAAAAATAATAGTAAAAAAATAATAGTTAGCAGCAGCCGGCCTAGTTGTAATAATTATAAAAATAATTGTAACAACAGGCATTAATTTTATTATATTTTATACATTTTTTTTTATAAAAAAAAAATTTAAAAATTTATTTCATAGCGATAAATATTTATAGTAATAATTTATAAAAAGAAAATACTTAAAAAGAAATTTTTATACACAGGACTTTCATTTATGAACCCCACACAAAAAAAAATTATTTTGCTGTGCTGTGCATATATACTTTAATATAAAATCTTGACAAAAAATAAATTATAGAATTTTTAGGGCTTTTAAAAAAATCCAACGTAAACAAACGTCAGCGTTATTATTACAATAATTTAAAAATTGATAGTAAACCAAATGGTTGTAAAAATAATAATAAAAATAATTGTAACAACAGACTTTAATTTGATAATGTCAAGTCAACCCCATTTTTGACAATGTAGACCTAGGTTGAAATAAGATCTTTTGCAAAGGAACCACTATATATTTATAAATTCTATCATACAACGGGGTTAACATTGTCAAAACGTGGATTGGTTAGTATTGTTAACTTTCAGCCTGAATCAACTCCTATAATATAATAATTATAATAATAGCAATAATTATAGAAGTCAAAGTAGCAATTATAATATTAATTATTATAGTATAATAATTATCATATTAAAATAATTCCGTTAATAATAATACTAATATTAAATAGTAGTATTACAAATAATATATTAATGGAAACAAAATAAAAATATTAGGACGGTTTTTTAAAATGTATTTGTTAAAGATACTAACAAATACATTGTAAAAATTGATGATTATTTTTATTTATTTATTTATTTTGCCAAAATAAGTAGACAACATTTTTATAGATTTAAAGATTTAGAGTTAGAGCGAGGAAGAAATTTTAGTTCAAATTTAAAATTAAGATATACTATTGATTTTAGTGTTAGCTTAATTTATTTTATTTTTATTTTATTTCCGCTAATATCCGATTTTTGAATGATATTTTTGATACTTCAGGATCATAGAATTTGGCGAATTTATTAAATATTCTGGAACATCTATTAAATGGCTCATTAGTGCTGTAGTTTGATTTAAAATGTTTTTCCACTAAAAATTTGGGATTTCTTAATGTCCTGGTGGAAGTATTTCTATTGATTTTACTACAGATATGTTCAGAGTTGATGTTCTTGTTGATTAGATCATATGTAAAGAGGGCATTCAATAATATCCTTCTGCCCTGAAGCGTCCTCATATTTAGTACCAGTAAGCGGCTGATGTAAGGAGGACGCTGGTAGCTATTAGTATCCCAAGGTAAGCTCCCTAAAGCAAATAATAAGAATTGCTTTTGTATTGATTCAAGTCTCGCAATATCAATTTCATACAATGGCGACCAAATAATACTGCAATACTTCAAAATGGGACGAACAAGTGTACAAAACAGAGCTTTTGTCACATACGGATCGTTTTTTTTGTCACATACCTTAGACATTCTTTTAATAAATCCTAGTTTAGCTTTAGCTTTGAAGTAAACTTTGTCCACGTGTTGTTTAAAACTAAGTTTAGAGACAATTAGAACACCGAGATCCTTAACCAAATCTGATCTGATAAGTTTATTAGTGCCACTGAAGTAATCATGAATAGAGATATTTCGGCGGCAGGTGAACGAAATGACACTGCATTTATCAGTATTTAGAACCATGCCGTTGACTCTGCACCATTTATCTAAGATATTCATATTAAGTTGGAGAGTTAAGTCATCTGATTGATTTCGGATAGAAATATAGATTTTCAGATCATCCGCAAACAGAAGGAAGTTACAGTTTCGAAGTTTAAGTGTTAGATCATTAATAAATACGAGGAACAAAAGAGGTCCCAAATGACTTCCTTGGGCTACCCCAGATGAAACATAAAATGAATCTGAACAAGTGTTGTTAATCCTTACAAACTGTTTACGATCTCTCAAATAAGAAGCAATCCATTCCAGAAGCGCACCACGTACACCAAATTTGAGAAACTTGTGAACTAGCAAGCCATGATTAACTTTGTCGAACGCTATGCTGAAGTTTATGTGGATCGCGTCAACTTGGTATCCCTTCTCCATTTAAAACAAGATAAATGAGGTGTAATCAGAAAGGTTTGTAACAGCTGATCTTCCTCTCATGAAGCCGTGTTGGTGGATGGAGATGGAGCTTAGCAGGTGGTCATAAATTTAATTTGTAATTAACTTTTCAAACAGTTTAGGGATTGCTGATAAAATTACAATACCTCTATAGTTTGTTATGTTGGTTCTATCACCACTCTTGAAAATCGGACATATGTATAGACGAGGTCTTCCAACTATCTGGAAAAATTCCTGTCGCTAATGATTTGTTGAAAATCTCTAATAATGGTGAAACTAATACCAATTTCTTTTCAGACACACTTTCTTACACCCTCCATGGTGTAGAAAATTTTTGCGTTCTTTTGACTACACCTTCTACACTTTCTACACTTTTTTTAAATCGGCGCTTAGAAAACGTGTGCACTTTTCTATACTTTTCTACACCCTCAAATTTGAAGGTGTAGAAAGTGGAGATGTAATTAATTTTTTTTTTAACTTTTTAAGGTGGAAATATATACTATTCGTCAATTAAATAATGTTTTAATCACAAATTATGAAAAAAAGTATAAAAATTTAAAATTATAATGAATTTTGTCAGAGTGTAATAAAAGTATGTTTTTTGCATACCTTACACTTTCCTACACCACCGATTTTTGACAATTCCCACAATGGTGTGGTGTAGAAAAAAAATTTCTGAAAAGAAATTGGTATAAAATTGATGCACATTTCTTTATGAATATCGGTGGGATGTTGTCAGGTCCAGCATTTTTGTTGCCATCTAATAAGAGAAGCTCTTTTAATAATTCATCAAGAGTAATGGTTATGTTATTTAAAATCCGATGTAAATATCAATGTAGTCAAACTTATCTGTGTCAAATGATAGTTTGTCCACATAAACGGATTTGAAGAACTGAGCGAACTTATTACTAATATCAGATTCGTTCGATGCTTCATCTCCAGACAAATGCATTTTATTCGGCAATCCTCTAGTTTTCTTTTTATAGTCGATATACGAATAAAACTTACGAGGATCGTTTTTTAAATCTAAACTAGTTTTAATTATAAAATACTAATAAAATATAATAAATAAATATATCTTTAGCATCTGGATTCTTGAATCTGGAACTCGAGTCTAAGCTTGTTTAATAACAATAGGTCAGATTTCAGCTTAGAATTATTCCACTTTCGATGTGCCTTGTTTTTCCGATTTTGAAGATTGATTAGTGTCTTATCATACCATGGTGGAGATTTAGTGACTTTTACCAATTTTTTTGGTACACATTCATCTAACACTTCACAGAGCTTATTGTGAAAAATATCCACCGCAGTGTTTAAATCCCCAGTATTAAAGTTCCACTCACAGTGTGTCAATAATGAAAAAATTTGATCATAATTTGCTTTATGAAAGTCATATTTCTCGATACCACGAGTCGGAGCCGTAAACTTGTCGTCATAAAAGTAGCTTACACTAAAAATCTTATGAAAAACGCTTGTTTTCGATGCTAATATTGGAGTACACTTATTTAGGACAAAATTATCTGCAACATTTGTGAATACCAGATCAAGGACATTAGCAAAATTGTTATTAAGACCACATATTTGATTTACGTCATACTCTGATAGATGATCTAGAACGCAAGCTTGTTCGTTAGTTTTGATATTGACAGCATCCCAGAGAGAACAATTTTCCTCATTTTGAGTCCATGTCAAATTAGGTAGATTAAAATCTCCAAATATAAATCATCAGTATCATTTAATTTGGATAATAGATCAGTTGGAATTTTCATGTTATTTTTATATACTTCGTCATTTGAGCTGGGTTGAATAAAAAGATCCAATTAAAATATTTTTGTGTTTAGTTGAGACATTGATCCAAACTTGTTGCGAGAGATTGAAGTTTATATTATATCCGGATATATCTATTACCCTACATGAGACAGAACAATGGATGGCTACAAGCATCCCCCCCTCCTCTATCCTGATTGTTTAATAAGGATCTATCGCATCTGAAAATATTCCATGAGGAGTCTAATATTTCAGAGTCTAGATGATCGTTTTGCTTTAACCATGTTTAAGGATTACGGTAAGGATTAAAACATTATATTCACTAGAGGATGCTGCTCTATGAAAGTCAACTAAGCAGCTACGTATTCCTGACATGTTTTGGTAATATATGCGCAACTCATCACGAGGTTTTGATGTAATAGTTGAAGAGGATGATAATGTTCTATTAACTCTCGGTAAAAATTCACGAACTCTGAAACTCTTTGGCCATTTATCACTTTTCAAACAGTTTAGGGATTGCTGATCCGATGAGTGTACCGTAACTATAAAATTAGTATGAGATACATTTCGTATTGTTTTATCCCATGGCGCCATTACGTTACAGTTTTTAACAGTACATCCGAATGTTTCTGTTATGAAATTTTTTATGTTGACTGAAGTTGTTGAAATATGAGCATATTTAATATAAATCTGGG
This sequence comes from Empis stercorea, assembly GCA_949752835.1. Classification (NCBI taxonomy): domain Eukaryota; kingdom Metazoa; phylum Arthropoda; class Insecta; order Diptera; family Empididae; genus Empis; species Empis stercorea. The sequence goes on from OX457085.1 coordinate 39,516,552, forward strand.
CGAACTGTTTCGTGTTTCTACTATTAGGCAGGCAATAATCAGGTTCATCATTTTGTCCTATGACATTGGTAGGACCCGATAAAACTGGTAAGTTATTGACCTGTACTGATGAAAGAGAAGTACTTGTTGTTTTAGGAACACGGACGAAAGTACCTAAACTGGGCTTCTCTTTGTCTTTGTAAAAACTCCATTCTTTTAGCCGAAATGTGGCTGCGATATGCCTGTAAGTCAGCTGATACATTATCAGAAGATATACCAAAACTTTCAGGATATTTGTCATATAATGATCTGAGCTCAACAGTATTAACTCTTATTGTAACCTTCTTGTTCGATTAAAATCATGATGTTGGTCTTAGTTTTCCCATCGATACATACACTGTTATCTTGATCGTGAAGATATGCCAAAAATGTTCGAACGTTATTAAAAATTCTGTGATCCCTGAGTCTGGCGAGCAAATATCTTCCTTAACCTTGCTCGACTGAATTTTTAGTTAGTCTTACAATTGGTGGAATTAAAGGATCATCAACATTTGGAGATTTGCGTGAAACAATTGGATCATTAATCGATTCCTTATTTGAACTACTAGCATGAGTCACAATGTTTGTGGTATAACCAGTAAGGTTAAAATGAGGTATATCTTTAACTGGCGTTAGAGGATTTAGCGTTAGAATTTGGTCCCTGAACGAAGCTCTGCAATTTTTTAAACTTATTTGACAAAGTTTTTCTGATGTTGTTCTTATTATTATTTTTATTACTATTATTATTATTGTTATTGTTATTGTTATTATTATTAATATTACTGTTATTATGAATATTATTATTATTAATATTATTATTATTAGTATTAAAATTATGGTTAGTGTTCTTATTATTGTTATTATCATTAATATTATTATTATTATCACTATTATTAATATTATTATTATTATTATTGTTATTATTATTATTAATATTATTATTAATTTTATTATTATTATTATTATTATTATTATTATTATTATTATTATTATTATTATTATTATTATTATTATTATTATTATTGATCTTATTGCTATTTTTTCTATTTTTATATTTATTTATTTTATTATCATTATTATTATTATTGTTATTTTGTCTTTTTATTTTTTTTTTCTATTAAATTTATTAATATTATTATTATTAACATTATTGTTAATATTGTCATTAAAACCATTTGTAAGTGCATTGCGAAATGATATGGCACGAGAGACAGTTCGATAAAATTGTGGCAAGAAAGAAGAAGAGTACTGATGTGATGTAAGAGGTGAGATTTTTTGAGAATCTGTCCGCTGCAATATAAATTCACCATTCAGTCTTTTACTATTTTTTCCCCAGATAATTTTAACGACTTTATAGGTATTAAATTTTTTGCGTTCGTATTGTTATTATTATTCTTTTTATTCTTTTTACTTCTATTAGTTTTCCAGTTCGTAGCAGTAGCATTGACATTCTGCCAAATTTTATCGTTTTTAAGTAAAATTATGATTGTATGAATTGGTACATCAACCTTAAAACTAGAAAACTTAATTTTAGAATTTTAATGAAACGTGGTGTTACACGTTTGCAAATTACATCAGTGACTCCAAATTGAGTTTTGATGAAATTTGTTAACGAAACTTCGTTGAAATTACCTGTCGTAGTTCTAATGTTGAGCACTGCTGAACCACCTGTACTGTAGCATATACATGCGGTGGAGTAGGTTCGTCATTAATTTTATTATTACTACTTTTATTAATACTGTTACTAGTATTAACAATGAGATTATTGGTATCAGTATTAGTGATATGGTGAGTAGTGATATGGTGATTACATTTTCACTGGTATTAATCTCCTCAAATATCGATGTGCCGTTAACATTTAAATTTGGCTGTGTCTCAGGTACAACTTCTTTGATTGGATTTTTGCTTTTCAATTTGTCAATAACATCAGTAAAAATTAATCTCGTAGAAGCAAGTTCATTACCATAGTTTGATAATATGGTCTTTAGTTCATGCGGACTATGTATTTGAAGTAGTGCATTCTGAATCTTATTTGAAAACTCTAGATTCTGAGATTCGTTTTTATCAAATACAGATTGAAATTGTACTGTATAACAATCGGATGAAGTTTTCAGTTTTTTTATTGCTGAAAGTAAGTTGTCAAATTGAAAGTTTAATTTTTCAGCCAGGGAATCTCTAATTCTGTTTTCCATTTCTTTAAACGTATCTAAACTAACATAAAGTTTATCAACTTTATTTGAAAATAGACTAAGATTATCTGTTTGAGATTTACACTTACTATCAATTTTATGTACATGGCAGCTTATATCGTCTACATGTTGCGATATCATATTAATGTTTTCATCTGCTTTTGATAATTTTGTTTCATTTTTGCGCATACCGATTTTTATAGAATCTAGTGTATCAGTCACTGATTTCAATATGTCATTGTTTGATTTAATAGCAAGCATGACATGAGAAAGATTTATTGATTTACATTCATTGCAAAAGTATAGGAATGAACGATTATACTCTATTAAATATTTTTTAGCTGCACGTGAAATGCCAACACATTGAGGATGGTAAAAAGTGTTGCAAATGCCGTTACATGCTAATACGTCAATTTTTTCGCTATTAGTGTCGTTAATTTCAATACAGCAATTATTACTGTTACATTTATACATTATAAAGACCGTAAAGATATTAACACTGGACCAAAAACAAATTTAAATATTATAACTTTAAAAGTCACAAAGTCAAAAATAAAATATAATATATTCAGAAACAGATGATAAAATAAATATTATTTAATTTATATTATTTATTTGATATATCGTATTTCATAAATGTAGAACAAATGGTAGACAAAAATAAAACACAAATTTAGGTAAATGCACTTTTTAGAATTTGTAATTTGATACTTTAGTTTGTTTATTGTATATAAAGTTAATGCACTTTAAATATAAATTAAAATTTTAAGTTCGAATTAATATTTTTAGTTCAAATTAATATGACACTTATTAATTAGGTAAATAAACTTGTTGATTAATTAAATTTATGCAATTTGTTAAGTAAACAGAAAAATAATAAAAATTATAAAAATTAAAATTTGTGGAGCGATCTTAAAAGACGTCCGAACTGTTCAATAATCAATGATATATATACTCATTCAGATAATTACAATATACCTGTACTTTATTACCGGTCCATGAATCCCATATAATTAGTTTACCGTCTAATGAGCCAGTTACACAGTGCCTTGAGTCTCCAGCAAAATGGACCGAATTAACTTTGTTAATGTGTCCCTTAAAAATTTTTTTACATTGTAGTTTAATTTTCGGAATATCGGTCATATCCCCACATTTTTCTGATAAACTAATATCTGCTACTATTTTTTGTGCATCCTATAAATATAAAAAATGTTTGATTTTGGAATAAAACTTTGTCTCTTTGTAAATTCATTTGTTTTTATAAAATATGAAAAACAAACCCGGATTTGTCAAAAGCACATTTCCTCAAAATCGCCTCATGTAGAACTATGAGGTATTGTAAACCAAAGGGAATTCCTATATAGTATTATTCAAAAAAAATATATAGGTAAAATATGTTTAAATATAGGTAAAAAAATTAATATTGTTCTTTTCTTTCCAAGATTATTATTCCAGGAAAATGAATTATTAAATGTTATTATTTAAATTTTCTGTAATTTTTCTTTTAATGCAACATAATTACATAATCTGATATGAAATATATATCCAAAATTAAATTTAAAATCCGTTGTTTGCAATATTTTATATAATTAATTATATGAGTGAGGCAAATGCTTTTAATTTATTTACTTATGCACTTAAAAGAAATATAATTTTGGAAAGTTTTCTCAATATGTGTTTTTAAAAATATTTTATAGTTAAGAAATTACAAGTCATTAAAAATGTAAATTTTAGATTTTTGAAGGATCACAACGGAAAAGAAACAATTTTTTCAGAGATAAATATTTTTTAGATATCTCTTTAGAATATAAATTTCAGGCTTCAATAATAAGCCGTTTGGAAAATACAGGGTGGTCCAAAAATTGTAAAAATCTGAGGGAAATAAAGTTATTTTTTAACAGCAATGGATTAAATTTTATATAATTTGTAACTTTAACGCCAAAGATAAAAGATCTCATATCTTAGAGCTTTTAGAGACCTAGTCACTTGTACTACAAGCTCACAGCTGTTATAATTTTAATTTAAACCTGTATTTCGATTAAGATTATAATTTCATTAGGAGAAATTGAATGGTATATAAACGAATCGAAGACAAAGAATTGTGTCGAGCATGGAGACCTTATCAGTATTAAGTTTTTTAGCTGCAGTATTTAGCTAGATCTAGAATGAAACTATTTAACAGCAGGCGGCCTAACAATTTTCAGGCGGAAGCGGAAGCCTAGGTTCATCAAAGAAAACTACACAACAACTGGTACAATTAAAAAGGCTAGAATGATAGAAGGTTTCCTGACAGCACACTGCAAATTAAATAAACACTTACATTCCCTCGGACGGCTAATCACATATAATATGTGAATGCGAGTTACAAGTAACACCAGCAATTACGAAACTATATCGCCACATACCTCGGAAACATAGAACATATTGATATTATTCAAGAAGCTGTATAACTTTATAAGTGGCCAGTAAGACATAAATAACAAGAAATGAAAAACAAACCCCAGGTTTGTCAAAATCCCATTTCCTGAAAACCGCCCCATGTAAAACTATGAGCTATTCTAATCCAAACTGTATGGGGAATTCCCATACAGTGTTTTAATTTTTTTATTAGTTTTTTTCAGGGAAAAATATAATATATAAACTTATCATTGAAGTTTTCTATAATTTTGCTTTTAATTGAACATAATGTGATATGAAATAATATCCAATATTCCACTTATATATAGCACCTAAAATATGCAAAATATTCTATTTTTGCAAAATTTTACATAATTAAGCATTTTGATTAATTATAAGAGTGAGCTAAATGATTTCAATTATATTAATTAATGCACTGCAAAGAAATATGATTTTCAAAAGTTTTGTTTTAAAAAATATTGTGTAGTTATAAAATTACAAGTAAATTAAAAATATAATTTTTTGTTTTTCTAAGGACCACAACGAAAAGGAGGGGAGGTACGGATTCAATTTCTTTAGAGACTCCAGTTATTTTTTAGATATATCTAAGGAATTTACCAAATGTTCTCAAAAATAATAAATTATACAGTTCCTTTGCTAATAAAATGTTCTTGTTGAGTTGCTTGGTGGTTATTTTGGGGTTTCTTTGCTTCCTTAAGGTATGCACAGCATTTCTCTTTTTCATCCTTTGGTTGGACCATACTCTTAGTTGTATGGCTTTTTCCGGCCACATCTCGTCCGATCTGAAAATTTTTTTTTATTAAGGACCCCTTTATTTTTTCTTCTAAATTTGTATCCACGGGATCGTTTGGACGACCACTTCTTGGTTTATCTTTGATGTTTTGGGTCTCCTTAAACTTTTTTAATGGTTCGCCAAGCAACGAAATATGAAGTTCCAACTAATTTGGGTCACTTTTTTATAGGAAAATTGGAATTAAAAAAAAAAAAATTTTTTTTTGGGGCCCTAATTCGTTTTGATTCATGTTTACATGAGCAATAATTTCACAAAACTAATTTGTTAAGCAATGAAATTTACATACTACATAGAAAAGTTCCAGTCCTGGTAAATGACGTTTCTCATAAAAAAAGGGCAAAAAAACTGCAATTTTTCAATTTTTAGAACTTTTCGGTACAGTCCTTATGGTTATTTTTTTTAGATATTTTCGAACTTGTAGGGGGAATTACTCGGAGGGGAAAAGATATAATAGAAAATTGTGTTCTGCAGGACCTATTATTTTATTACTATCTAATTTTGATACTCTATCGTCTATCTTAATTGATGTAGAAGTTTGTGTAAACTAACGGAGAGACAGACAGAGTGAAACTAATATACACATTTCTACCAAATTGGTTGGAAATATGCTAAAAACGATATTACAATAAACCGAAAGGTTGCAGTGACATGGACAGTTTGATTCTATACCCTAATTTAACTAACCAAAAGTGGCTAAGTTATCACAGATGTTGTCACATATCAATCGAATTGCCTGTTTCAGTTGACGGTATACGCCCAAATGTGCGAATTGTACACAAGTTTCAGACGAAAGTAAGCTTTATATGAAGGAGATCGCTGGGGAAAAATACTTCCTAAGACTTCTCGAATTTCGAATATATGATCTATCCAAGACAGTTTATTTAATATTTGTCCTTTTATATTCAATATATATTAAATCCAATTATTTTATGGTCTTTAAAAAACTAAATTGAGTTGCAACTTTTAAATTACTTTTACGATCACAACTGTATATTGTTTTACGACAAAAACTTACTCAAAAATATTCCACCTCTACACAGAAGTAACAATATTTTATCTATGGATCTATATTTTCTATGTTATTTCTATTTTATCTATATTTGCTACGTCATTTCTATTTTATTATAAAATAATTCAATTTTCACAAACTATGGAATTACATGTTAAGAATATAATGATATGAAATCATGTTATAACCTTTTATGTATTCCACTTACCTTAAATTTGGCAATAAGGCCATTCAATTCTTCTTTTAAAGCAGCAGTTTCTGGATCATCCTTAACCATACTTAAGCAGTACCTACTATATTTATTAAAATAGTTTTAAAATATATATATTGCTTCTTGAAATGTTATAAAGCAACTAAATGAAAGCTTCAATTTTGGTTCAATAACAATATTATTCATACTTAATGTAATTAAGTAATTAAATTAATTTGAAATATACTTTAATACTTTAAATGGAGAAACATAAATTTCCCCTATTACACATTGTTTACATATATATTTATATTCAATTCTTCTACCTCATTGTATATATTGTATATACATATATATATATATATATATATATATATATATATATATATATATATATATATATATATATATATATTGTATATATATTATATATGTAGATATATATTATTAAAATACACTAATATAGTATACACTAATTCGTGCATATATACAGGGTGTCCTGGTTTGGGATGCTAATCCGTTAAGGGGGGTTCCTTGGTTCATTATAAACAAAAAATCGTACGGAAGGGGGGGAGGTGCATTTTAAAAACCCACTGAGCTACAGGGTGCTCAGTGGGTTTAGTCCTTCGGAGAAGTAGATACAAGCACTTATTATATTATAACTTCTAGCTTATTGAAGCTAGAATATCCAAACTAGGCACGTTTGATAGACAATTAATTTACCTTTATTTCGATGTTACGGTTATTTTCACCGTTTGCTAGCTCTGCGTTAAATTGCGTTAAAGTTATGATTTTTTCAAAAAAATAATAATCAGATTTTGGAAAAATGCCAGTTTTCCCAAAATTTTGCCGGGTTAAATTTTTTTTTTATTTTGATTTGGATGCGTCATAGTGTTACCTTACAAAGCTTTTAGCTTTTTTTAATCGCCATACATAGCTTTTACCTGCAACTTCTGGTTTGCCCAGTAGAAAGGTAACAAAAAAACGTCCTTTAATTGTGTTAAAATAAAAAATAATAAAAAGAATTGGTTTCGATTAAAATAATTTTATTTCAAGGTGTTATTTAAATAATTTTACCATTATAGGATTATAGTAGTTGCTCAAAGTGACCTCCTCCCACCTGAATGCAAGCAAGTGCTCGTTTTTGTTTTGATCTTGTCATATCAAGAGTTGGTAATTTGTTTCTAATTTTTTGCGCTGCTACTTCAATTCGTACTTTCAATTCTTCTAATGTTGTTATTTCGGTTGCATATACCTCTTCTTTTATCGTCCCCCAAACATAAAAGTCCATAACATGTAACAGGATGAGTAATTTTGTTCAAAAAAAAAAGGTTACCACCTGTTAGCTATAAGGTAAGTCGGAGGAGTTAACTTCGGAGTTCTAGTGAAGTGGGCGCCAGGTCTAGGGTGACCAACAGCGCATCACAAGAAAAACGCTAGACCAAAATTTGTATACTAGAACTCCTTGGATCACTGGGATTTCCTCCTAAGTTTTGCCAGCTACGCTCAGCCTGTGGGGCGTGAGTCGACCAGTGATCCAAACGGCAATCAATACTACAATACGATGATGCTTTCACTAATAAAAATTTTCACAAAAAAAAATCTTTAGAGTGAAGCACCATCGCTTAAGGAATAAGGAGAGAGAAGGACAAGCAATCCATTGCGATCCATCCTGGGGAAGTTACTGAAAAATCAACCAGCCATTATAAAAAAAAAATCAACGAAAAAGAAAAAAATAAAACCACAACACAGCGATCAGAAACCCAACACAGCAGCCACTCTTTATACCAAAATAATAAAAAAATTTTGGAAATTTCAAAAAAAAATAATTAAATTTCCAAATAAATTATATTAAATAAAAAAAACGATTAAATTTTTTTTCTTATAAGGCGGTTGTTTTTTTGTTTTTATTTTATTAATAAAAAAATTTAAAGAAATATATTTAGATATAATTAATAAATTAAGAAAATATATATATATGTGGTGTACGTAATATTTCCTACTTAATATGCTTTAAAAAAAATCTTTATCTCTAGCTAATTCTATTAAATAAATTATTAATAAATAACACAAAAAAAATTTACTGTACTAAAAAAAATTACTTTACAACAAAAAAATTACTTTAGAAAAAAAAAATTACTTTACAAAAAAAAATTACTTTACAAAAAAATTACTAATAATTTAATACAAAAAAAAAACAAAGCAAAAGCAACTAATATAAATAATTTTAATCGTACACCACCAATAAATAAATAATTTAAATAAACAATTTTACAGTACCTGGGTAAACTGCTTCCTGCTCCGACATGTCAGGACGGGAACCAGCAACTTGTACCTACAATTTTAACCAAAAATTTACACAAAAAAAAAACAACCAGAACAACAAAAAAAAATTCAAAATGTCGATTAACGCTGCCGCCGCTGCTCTGCTATTACTTTAATTTTCTTATTCTTCCTCTATTTTTTTCTCTGGTGAAATTTGTGGATCACACCACAATGCCGGTTTAATGGAGAGTTTGGACAATTACCTTTACAAAACTATTTAGATAATTTTTTTTCTTCTGCTATTTCTTTATCTTTGTCTATTCTTTTTTCTATTATCAAAATTTAATTTCACTAATTTTATCCGCGAATTTTTTTTTTTTTTTTTTTTACTAGTTTTCTTGGAGAATCGTTTTCTTTTTCTAAATTTTTTTTTTTTACCACAAATTCTAAGTCAAAATTTTTAATTGTTTCTCGGTTTATTTAATTTTTAAAGGTTTCTTGGCTTATTTTTTTTTCTTATACTTTTACTTTGCTACAACTAAGCAATTTTTTATTTCTCGCAACCATCATCCAAACGAATTTAAAAAAAACTTTTTCCCAAAAAAAAACTTTTTCAAAACAAAAAAAATCTCCCCCAAAAAGTCCGACCGATCGGTAACAAAATTCTTTTTTCGACTCCCCGAAACAAACAATTTTTCAAAAAATTTTCATTTCCAAAAACTATTGTTTCCTCGATCACGCGATCTCTTGACTTTCGGAATCAAAACATGGCCCACAAGGGCAACAAAGGTTGTCTATTGTTTTCTGTTCCGAAAATCAAGAGACCGCAGCGCTGACGGGAATTTCGACTTACTACTAACATGGCTACCCACCTCCAATTTACCCCCGCGCCTGTCTACTAACTGACATCTGAGATGTGACAAGCCGGCATACAAATAACATCAAGATGGACGCAGGCGTAAACAACTAAACAAGGTATTTCTTTAAATTATTTTAATTTAATAATTTTTTTTATTTCCTTTTTAGGAAAATATATTAAAAAAATACACGGTGTCACAAACTGTTAGGTCTAAGGATCTTGCAGGCCAATGTATTGGGTCATTTCTTCCTATCCAACGATTTCTGTAGTTTTCATTTAACCATTCCGTAACAATTCGGCCATAGAGACTTGGAGAGCCATCTTGTTGGTATAAATGTGTTCGCCTTTGTACAAGGGGAACATCTTCTAGCAATCATGGCAATTTATTTTGCAAAAATTGCAAATATTCTGCACTGTTTAATCTTGGTGGCAGAAAAAAAGGTCCAATGAACATATCACCAATCACACCAGCCCACACGTTTATGCTAAATCGATGTTGAAATGATTTCGTTCTTGTTGTATGCGGATTTTCACTTGCCCATTCGTGTAAGTTATGAAAATTTGTAATTCCACTTCTGGTAAACTTCGACTCATCGATCCATAAGATATTTGATGTAAATGTGTAATCGTCGATATGTCTTTCCATCAACAAGTTGCAAAATTCCACTCGCTTCGCCTTATCTGCTGGTAATATCTCCTGCACAGCTGTTGTGTGGAAAGGGTGCAATTTCTCCTGGTGTAATACTCTTGAAATTAGTTGTCTTGACAAATTTAATTCAGCAGAAGGTCGGCGTATACTTATTGTAGGATCTGCTCTTACTGTTCTAAGTATACGGTCATCTAATTCTACTGTCCGACGTTGTGTTGAATGACCTTCATTACGATTATATGTTGGTCTTCCTGTCTCTCGTAATCTTCTGTGAATACTTGAAAATACTCTAGCACCAGGAACGCGTCGTGCAGCATATCTAATACCATTTCTCGTGCAGCCAAAGCATCACCATCAGACAATCCATAGAAGTAGTGTATGTCTGCATACTCCAGATTTGAATATTCTGCCATTTTAATATTGCACTTCCTTGTTTTATTTTTATAATATCGCACTTGTTTGTTTAAATTTAAACTGAATAAGTCACATAGTAAGCACACTTGTTTTATACACAATTATTTTATAAATAGAGGTAATCGCTTACTTCCCAGCAAAAAAAAATTGACGTTGATTATTTGACGTGATTTTGACTTACTATGCTAGCAATTGCAATTTTTGTTCAGAAAAGTATACTAAATAATAATTAATAATTATTAATTAAAGAAGTTTATTTTATATATAACTTATATTATATATAAATATAATAAAAGTTTTGACACGTGTGGCCTCAGTGTATCTCAAGTAAGTCGCCTTTTATTTAAATACATATAATGATATAATATTCAAACATATTAATATAATATAATATTTATATAATTTTCTCTACACTAGATATTAAAATGACAACAACAACAACAACAACGACTGAACGTAGGTTAGCAGGTTTGGAAGTCGCATTTAAGCGGGTAGTTCTAGCACTTGAGGCATAACATATTCATATTTTATTAAAGTTATGTTATTATTATTTAGTGTCATATGGACTGAATATTTTGTGTTAGTCAATTTGACGTCATAAATCGTTAGTCAATTTGACGTCATAAATTGTTAGTCAATTTGACGTCATAAATTGTTAGTCAATTTAACGTGAAACATTGCACGTTAAAACACTAAAAGATTCGTAGGATATCGTTAATTTTTTTAACATATACTTTTAATTACGAGTTGACTATATGAAAATGTTATATGAAAATGTTAACGTTACGTTTTGACGTGATATTAACGTACTGTTGACGGTAATTTTTTTGAAGGGTTTATTGCAAGTTTACCAGCCTTAAAACTTAAGTTTTATTTTTTTTAATTACTTAGAAATTAGCGTCGGCAAGTTTTAAAAGCGTAATTACAACTACCTCCAATAAATTATTCTAAAACAACCCACATTTAACTTAAGTACCTGAATTTTTCAATTCAAATACCTGATTTGGCAATTAAAGGACGTTTTTTTGTTACCTTTCTACTAGGCAAACCAGAAGTCGCAGGTAAAAGCTTTGTATGGCGATTTCGTAGGTAACACTATGACGCATCCAAATCGTATTAAAAAAAAAAAATTTTAACCCGGCAAAATTTTGAGAAAACTGGCATTTTTCCAAAATCTGATTATTTTATTTTTGAAAAAATCATAACTTTAACGCAATTTTACGAAGACCTAGCAACCGGTGAAAATAACCGTAACATCGAAATAAAGGTTAATTCATTGTCTATCAAACGCGCCTTGTTTGGATATTCTAGCTTCAATACGCTAGAAGTTATGTTTGTACATACTTCTCCGAAGGTGTTGAAAATGCACCCCCACCTTCCTTACGATTTTTTGCTTATAATGAACAAAGGAACCACCCCTTAACGGATTAGCATCCCAAACCGGGACACCCTGATATTCACCCACTAGTGTATACACTAATTCGTGCATATATAAATACCAATTTGGAGGAATACTTCCTAATTAAGGTATATAATATACATATATGATCACATGGAATATGTATATATGTATATGATTATAATATATGTATTATCTACCATCTTAAACCATCTATCGGGTAAAAAAAAAAAAGAAGAAGAGCTTGAACCGAAAATATGGTAATGGTGTAAATCATAGCTCGATAGCTACTCTTATGGTTCCGGGGAGATCATTCGTTACAAAGTTATATAAATTAAATTATATATAAATATATATATTTATTTATTTATTTCTTTAGTCTACTAATATTAAAAGACTACATAGCTGTTAAGTAAGAAGAAAACAATTTAAAATTTAAGCAATTATTTAAATCTTTATTCTAAAATCAATTTTAAATTAAACAATTAATTAAATCTTAATGAAGTTAAAATGCAAACATATTATTATAATAATTTTGAGTTGAATCAATAGCACTTCTTTTCGCTTATGCATTTAATAAGCGAAAAGAAAAACTAAACCAAAATGATCATTAATTGATACTTTATCATTTTTACCAATTAACATTGTAGATCTTAGAATAATTGTGGTATAATATTATACTGTCAACATTGAATCATCGATTATACAAAAAGTATCTTATCTTATTCAAACAGCAATCTCATTGTAATGAGGTAGCTATTAGCTCATTGTAATGAGGTAGCTACTAGCTAATAAAGTTTGTTAGTGCTTCAAAATAATTTGTACGGTGAAATGGAACAAAAAGAAAACGATTATAACGAAGCACTATTGATGGATCATTAGACCAATGAGATTCAACAGTTCTGCACATTTAATCCTGCCATTCAATATTATGCTAGAAATATTACTTTATTAGACAGAGATTCCAAACCTAGTAGTTTACATCTACAGTCACAAGATGGAAGGGATTCAAAGCTATAACCTTATTTACAAGGAACGAGAGAATGATTTCTGGACTTTTTGAATTCTATCTATATGCACTTGATAATATGGAGCTCAAATTAGACTACAATATTCAAGAACTCTCCTATCTAAAGAGTAGTATAAGGTTTTTAGCGTATTAATAATGCTGAATTCTCGTGAATTTCTTTTTAAAAAACAAAGCATAGCGAAGGCTTTTGATGAAATATAGTCAATATGAAAATGAAAAGTTAGCTTTGTGTAAAAATAACACCTAAATCCTTTGCCTTAACACACCTTGTTAGTATAGTACTGTCTAAAGAAAATGTAAATATTATTGGATTTAGACAGCGATGAAAGGAAATAACTAGACATTTGGAAATATTCAAAGAAAAACCATTAGATTTAAACCAATAAGGGCGAATCAGTATCACTTTGAACTAAGAGACAGTCTTCCATACTGGCGATTTTAGCAAACAGCTTAAGATCATCCGCGTATAATAGAACAAAACAAAATTTAATAAATAACGGAAGATCATTTATCATTAGAATAAATAGTAGCGGTGGCGGTACTAAATAAATAGTAGCGGTACTGCCCTGTGGAACACCTGAAAGGACTTTAAAATTATTTGATATAAATTATCCAATTTTAACATACTGAACCCTATTCGATAAATAGGATTCAATCCATTTTAATAGAAAGGAATGAAAACCTAACACCCAAAGTTTGTTAATTAATAATTTTATTGGAACTCTATCGAATGCTTTGGAGAAATCCATATAAATAGCATCGACATGGTAGCCATTTTTTATTAAATTAATAATTTTATTGATATATAGCATTAGATTAGTGCTGTTAACCTACCAGAAACAAATCCGTGTTGAAATATACATATGGAATTTTTAACATTTTTCTTTAATACTAGCTTCAAATAATTTTGGAATAACTAGAAGCTTATCAATGGCACGGTAATTTTTAATATTTAGCTTAGGACCAGATTTTAAAAGCTTCAAATAATTTTGGAATTACTAGAAGCTTAGCAATGCCACGGCAAGTTTTAATATTGTGCTTAGGACCAGATTTGAAAATAGGACTTATGGCTGATATTTTCCATCGATCCAAAGCTGATAGCATGACATTTGGCTACATTTAAATCTAGTTTTTTGATCGTGCAACAGTTTTTTAAGAGATTAAGCTTAGACTCTAAGTAAAATACGTCAGAATTTTACGGCTAAGTTGTGCAGTGGTTAGAGTACCTGCCTTCCAACTGAATGGTTCCAGGTTCGAATACAATTTGAAGCAAAAACTTGAATGTGGTTTTCAAATACTGGCTTAATTACCATTCGTCATTGGGCTAAAATTAATGACATCGGTGTAGGTTTTACGGACATAGCCCTAAAACAATGGATGAAATATACCAAAAAAATATGCCATTTTCCAAAAAATATTCCTTCAAATCCCTTTCCTTTAAAATCCCTTTAAATCCCTTTATATCACTTACCCATGATACAATTATACAAGATATGGCATTGCGCATATTATCGAACTTCACTCAGTTTTTTGAAACTATCAAATGACGTCAGCTGAGAGTTTAAAATTTTTTATATTAACCCTTTCGCCACTCTTGGTATTGGGGCAATACGTTCCAGCAATTTTCATCATAATACTACTGAGATATTTTCAAAGCAATGTGTATGAAATTAGTTTAATATGAAATTTGTTCTTAGTGACTGATTTTTGAATTGCTAAAATAAATTTAATGATTTTTATGAAATAAAATACTTTTATTAATTTTTTTTTTATTATTATTACATATTATGTCATCAGCCAAAATTTTGAGCGAAAGGGTTAAAGAATTCATTGAAAATTTGTTTGTAAATTTTGAAATATTTTCATACAAACTCAGCTGACGTCATATGCGCAGTACTGTGCCAAAAAAATTTATGGGAATGCCATATCTTGTATAATTGTATCATGTCACTTACCCACGTGTCCTAAATAGTGTAATAGTTACAAAGGGTTTAAGCGTCCCCTAAGTTTAAGCAGTGATTACACAAAGAAGAAGTAGCGGTTTTGATGATGAAATATATTTTAATATCGTCAGCGTATAGTAAGTGTGGAATATATCCAAGATGTTGCGATCAATACGCCGCCGCCCTAGTTAGACCAGTTGTATTATTGTCACGGTAGTTTCTGTACAGTGTCCATTCGTTACCAAGAATTTCAGTGTTATGGTAAGAGTCGTTCAACCACGTTTCGGTAAGGATAATGACGTCTTAGTGGGAGGAGTTAGCTTTTATATAGAATTTAATATACATCTAATACCACTACAATTATGATAAAAAAACGGAGAGCTGACAAAAATAGAGTACATTGTGTTCGAAATTTCACAAGTGTGATTGATGTTTTCACCTTGAGTATACGTATTTAAGATAGTGTTGGCAATAGTAGTTAAGTCAGCTATATTGTTGGTATTATTAGATGTAGGAAATTGTACTGAAGGTGTGTCGTCTATAATAACAATATTGTTTGCCTTAATTTTACAAGCCTTACCACTAAACTGCTTAGTTTTATTTCTAATCTTATCGGCCTTATGATTACATTTAATTATATATTTATTATTACTATTGTTTTTATTTGTATTTATTTACTATTGTTTATTACTATTGTTATATTGCTATTATTAATATTTATTATTAATATATTTAGATTTAGTAGCGTTAAACTACTATTAGTGGTTTTTTACTTAAAGTACTCCTAATTATATTATTATTTTTATTATTTTTTTTAGTTTGTTTTTTACTTTTCTTAGGTTTCCATTTATATAACTTCATGATGTTCCATTCAAAAAGATAATTAAAAACATCATTTAGAAATTGTAAGTTTGAAATTACTGGATTTGCTTTTCGATTTACATAGGACTTTGCATCAAGTGTGGGAAAAATGCTTTTAAAATAAGTTACATATCCAGGTTGCATCTGCATGCGTTGGAGAGTTCTTAATATAATAATCAGCGTTGAAATCAGTTTTTCTTTGCTGTTTATTATAGTATTATTCTTATTTCTCTCGGCAGTCCTTTCCTTGACGATCTCAGCGACCTAGCCATTATACGACCAACAGATATGGTACATTTCCTAACCGACACAGAATGGTTTTAAACAACCTTCCCTTTACCATACTAGAAATTGGTGGTTCACTAGTGCCAGTGAGTGGTATCAAAACGGTGCTATACTGTTGATTGGAGTCTCCTGAACAGCCGGGTCAGGAGGGTCGCCAGTTAAGCCAACCAACCAACCATTCTTATTTGCATTAATCCTCGTCGTTGATATGGTGGCGTCAAAAGGAGAGTTAGCAAGAGTTATTTTTAATAATCTATTGTCCCAATCCGATTGCTACTAAGTATTACCAAGTTTGAAAATGAAAATTATCATTATTGCCGTAATTATATGACTCAATTCTGCTAGTTAAAGAGTTATGACTGGAAATTAATTCACAGCAAATATTATTAACTTATTTTTGGTTTGTTAGTACTTTCATGAATTGCTGGTGGTATGAATGAATGAAAGGACGCTGCCCGTGCCCAGGCAGCGGAGCTATTGGCATTTAGACACCACTTGTATCCGTTGTACCACCTCTTCGCGTTCCCACTTCTACCCGTCACGCATTCCAAAACCATATTAGTTGTGGTCCAGGAACAAGAAGATGTGCTAGGTGCTTCGTCAGCCGATCTGTCCCAAAGCTGTGTACGAATGTTATAGGTTAATCTAACATACTTCCTTCCCTGAATCGGCCAGACTTCTTTATAAAAGTAATTACCTTACTCAGGTCCAGTGTGTGTAGGTCTGTTGATTCTATTAGGTATTGTCCTATTGTGCGATGCCTGGTGTGGATATAGGCCGGACATTTACACAGAAAGTGTTCTGCCGATTCATATTCTTCACCGCATCGTCTACAAGTGGGTGATCCCGCTACCCCGATTCTGTGGAGATGTTCATTTAGCATGCAGTGCCCTGTAAGAACGGCTATCACGTTTCTGAGGTCTTTACGGGATAAGGCTAAGAACGCGTTTTTCTATCATCCGGACCAGTGACAAACAGTTTTGTTTTCCATTGGGCCGTCTTTTGCCAGTATTTAAATGGTACTGTGTAAGCTTTCTGTTAGTTTCGTTTTTAATGCCTGCATATGATACTCCAATGTACGGCTCAGGACTACAGAAAGGTGTTTCACACATTGCTTTTGCCTTTTCATTTCCTGGAATACCGCTGTGACCCGGGACCCAGGAGAGGAGACCAACACTTTATTGCACTGCCCTAACTTATTTAGTCCTAAGATCGCAGGCTCAACCATTCAGGAGGAAACATGGTTTTACATTAGTTCCCTTATTTGGGCTTGGCTGTCGGAGAAGATAAAAATTGATTTCGCAATCCACCCCTCCCGTAGGGCTATGCTGGTAGCTTGTTTAATGGCATATACTTCCACATAGAATACAGTGGCATATGCACCCAGAGGATAGCTGGTGGTAAAGTTCAAATATAATTGTCCAATGTTGTGTTAATTTTGGTAAAAATTTGCATTAGAGTTTTACTATTTATTCCTTTAACGAATTACAATATTTCATCTGTTAATTTGCTTGACAGACTACCAAAACATTTTGCCATATCGTTAAAACAATTGCTGTTAATATCTAGTGCTGTTTTTTGTTGAGCCATTATGTCTTCCTTACTATTATTTAAACGATTAACATATCCCAGGGATGTCCAACCCAATTTTTAATTTCGAGGGCTAAAATCCTACACTTTTATAAAAGAAAAATATATTTATATTTAGTTTTTAGAAAAATTAAAATATGTACATATATGTATTTATTCATTTCATACAACTTTTACAAAAATAGTTTTTAAATCTGGTCTTCCTTTTGTTTGCATAATATTTCAATATTTGCAGATATTTTCGATTATGTTAAATATTTAAGGTGAAATCTGGTATTCATTTTGTTTGCATAATGTTTCAATATTTGCAGATATTTTGGAAGTACCAATTCTTAAAACGACGGCGAAATGTTTATCTGTAAGTGATGATCTATTCTTCGATTTAACATTTTTCATTCTCGAATAGAATTGCTCCCAAATATATGTGCTGCCAAATAATGCGGTTTGCTCAAGTGCAAGCTTTGACAAATTCGGTTATTTGACAAATTCGGTTAAAGATCATTTTCTGCATAAGCTGTATTTAGCGAACTGTTGCTTTGGATATCAATGCCATCACTGGTTCGTAATTCATGAAATCCAAAAATCTTTTATCAAATTCATTTTTTAAGTTGACAAGTAGTGATCAATATTTTGAAAAAATTTTGTTGCTTCGTTTTTGATTGACAACGTTGCAGAATGGACAATATTATTGGTACTCATCTGTGTCTGCAGCAAATCTAGTTTTGTAGTAAATGCTTTAACAGTTTCAAGTTGTTGATTGACAAGCGGATTTTTTCATGGTAATTTTATATTGATTTCTTAAAGACATTTTTTAATATCAACCAAGAAAGCCAAGTCATTTATCCACTGAATATCTTCAAAGTAAGAAACATCTTTTCCCGTACTTGTCTTGAAGGTTTCTATTTCAATCCGAAGAGACAAGAATCGAACTAATGTTGCTGATCTTCTGAGCCAATGAACGTGACTGAAGTAAATAATGTCATTATTTTCTGAACCTATCTCAGAAAGAAAAGCTTGAAATCATTCTCGAAAAGAATTCAGAAAGAAGAGCTTCAAATTGTCTATGATTGAGTCCTTTAGATCTTATAAAACAACGTTTTTCATTATATTTCCCATATAAGCATTTTTGCACAAAGTTGTCCTTGGTGTATTATACAATAGTGCTTACCAGTGACGAGGCGTGAAATTTTATCTTAGGGAAGCAACCTATTAAATCATTTTGGAAAAAAGAATTCACAGACCAAGTTACTGAAAATGTAGGACCTAGGAGTTGAAAATAATATTTAACGTTTTTTTAAACAAATGAAATTTTATTGCATTTTTTTATTTAATAACTAGTACTTATATTTAAGAAAAATTCTTCTGTCCTTTTGGGAAAATATATTAATTACGGCATCATAAAAATTTTCTGTGGATTTAAGTGTCTTAAGTAGTTCCTTTTCTATTGAAATTACGGCCAATGAACTTAATCTTTCCGATCCCATTTTGTTGCGAGCGTAATTTTTAATTCTTTTCATACTTGAGAAAACTCGTTCTGCTGTTGCTGTTGTTGGTGGAATTGTTAACACCAGCTTACAAAGTTTTGTATATTCATTAAAACAATTGTCTAAGTCACAATTCCTCATAAAGCTAAGAATTTCATCAGCATATTTTTTGTTCTTAATGTCTGAATCACAAAATATAACTTTGAGTTCAGTTTCAAGCTTTTGAATATCAAAATATTGCATATAATTAATTTTTAAGTTGTTTATAAGGTCCACAGGAAATTGTTTTTGAAAATTTTCATATCGGCTGGTATCAGTTAATTCAATGAATTTAATTTGTTTCAATGAATCAAAGCGATTTTCCATTTCCGAAATCATTTTTTGCCCAATTTCATTAATTAATACTTTATAATGCTGTGAAATATTTTTCCCAGAAAGTCCTCTTTTTTGCGATGCTAGTTGCAGAATATTGAGCTCCAAGTTAATTATCTCAAAATGTTCTTCGAATTTCTGAATCATTAACTCATCTATCATATTTTTAAACTCTGTAATTTTTCGAATACAGTAGGATATGTCATAGATCTTTGTTTGTAATATATCGTATAAAACTTCATATTGTGGAAAAATTTCGTTGAAGAAGTATAGTAGCACTAAAAAATCTGGATCTTTTAAGAACTTTAAGAACCCAGTAGCTAAAATAAGACTATCTTTATCCCAATCAAAATCGGATGTTTGATTTTTAATAGATGAGAAATATAATTTGAGATTCTGTAAGTGAGTGGAAACGGTTTTGACAAGCCTTGCATTGTACTCCCACCTCGTAGGAGAAACTTTTGGTAGTCGCTGAGAAGAATATTGATCAAATGCAGCTGCACGTTTTGATGATTTGCTGAAAAATCTTGCAAGACCAGATAAAGTGGTAAAAAAAACTTTGCATTGATTTTCCTTTTCGCATGATTTCTGCAATGTGAGCTAGGCAGTGAACGAAATTGGCTGATTTGATTACATTTTTTATTAACGCTTGAAGCCCTCCTGATTCACCTGACATTACTCCATCGTAACTCTGAGCTACTAATTTGTGATTTAATTTTTCATTCTCCAAAAAGGTCAAAATAAAATAATATCCGATAAAGCTTTAGCATCTCGAGTTAATGACACATCTATAAATCTAATGAATCGTTCTAAAATAGCACCGTCATTTGAAACATATCTTAAAACAATTGCTAACTGCGATTTGTTCGATGAATCTGTTGTTTCGTCCAGTATTATCGACACAAAATCGGTTTCTTTAATCTCACTCAATATTTTTTCAGTCACTACGTTAGAAATAGCATTGATTAGATCATTCTGAACATCACTTGATAATCCGGAAAAAACAGTGGCATTATCCAAATGTTCTTTTAAAAGCGGATTATATTCAGAAAGTAAATTTATGATTTCAATGTAATTTCCTCTGTTAATTGAAGCTGCTGATTCATCATTTCCACGAAAGGCCAATTCCTGTTGTCCAAGAAAGCACACGACATCAATTAACCAACTAAGGATCTGTCTATTTTTTTTAACTTTTTCATTAAACTGCTGCACAGAAATTTTTCTCATTGTATCCATTTGATTCTCAATTCTCTGTTGTGTGCCAAATTTTTTCAAAGCAATCATACACTGTAGATGTGAGGCTGAAGCTGCGTGCCTTTTTACCGCCTTTTCAAAATTATTTAAATCAGAAAACCCAACTTTGTCACTCCATACATTTTTCTCATGTTTAAATAACAAACATGACCAACAATATAGGGCACAAAATGATTTGCAACCTGTTAACCATTCAATTTGTTGATACTTATCTGTTGAAAAATGTCGGACACATTTTTTTGTTCTGGTTCTTAAATTTTCCAAAGATGGTGTTGGCTTGCCATTCTTAATTATTTCCATTTTATCATCAAACAATCTTGAACCAAATGATTGTTCCAATAACTTTTCTATTATGCAATTACAGTTATCATCCTCCACATTACTTTTATTCAATAAAGTTCTGTTAAATAGGGGATTATATTTAGTTTATAATATTATTTGCAGAATATTCAAAATGCTTACCAAAATCAATTTAACTTTTAAAATATGAATAACGATAAAAAACAATTAAAACATAAACCGTCACGAATCACGATTGCTACCAAAAATTAAAATAAAACTACCTTGCGAAATTTATTTTTCCTATCAACTCAAAACTGGAAGTAATTTCAAAATTGATTCCCTTGCTTGCATTTTGCATTGCATAGGAGAAACAAAAATGTACAGTTATTAGAATTATTACTTTTACTTATGTATCATTGAAATTGAATACACAGAGCCTACTTACAATATTTTTTCTGCGTATTAACAAAATTACTAGAAGTAATTTTAAAATTGATTCCCTTGCTTGCATATGAGAAACAAAAATATACCGCTATATTATAATTATTTATAATTAAATATGTACCGACCTACTATAAGAAATTTTGTTCTACGTATTAACTGACAAATCAGTAAAAGTAATTATAAAATTGATTCCTTTTTTTTTTCTTTACAAGTTCATCATGTTGTTCTTTCTGTGAAAATATAATTTGACCTATAACATTTTAAAGGAAATTAGGGGAAAAAAAGTTGGAAACGGTAAG
Organism: Empis stercorea; assembly: GCA_949752835.1. Taxonomy (NCBI): domain Eukaryota; kingdom Metazoa; phylum Arthropoda; class Insecta; order Diptera; family Empididae; genus Empis; species Empis stercorea. The sequence goes on from OX457085.1 coordinate 39,538,599, forward strand.
GGAAGCATTGCTTCCGTTGCTTCCATGGACGCTTCGTCACTGGTGCTTACGAATTTTATGTTTAATACACTTGTTCATTAAGGTCACAAACCCATTTTGATTTCCTACTATAGCTGGAGCTCCTTCGGTAGTTAAACCGGAGCTCCTTCGGTAGTCCCAAAAGAACTTTATTGTTGCCCATTCAATTTTTTTTAGTAAATTTATGTGATCAATTCTGATTTGGCCTGTCATAACCTCATGTTATGTTGTGACCCTATATGAAATTATATTCACCTTAATTATTTGTTGATTTGGCCTGATCATCTTCTTCAGTAATCTTCTTAATCTTCTTTGTGACTTTTTTTGTATTTTAAATAAAATAAAACTCGGATTGTTTTGTACTTTTAGTAAGTTCTTCGATTGGTTTTCTTATAAAGTAGGCTTGACCTGTTCTTTACAAGAATTCAAAATTCGAACCGAAATACCAATTTATCGCCGTCTATATATTCTAATATTGCTCCCTCAGCAATATTAGAATGTGCCAATAATAATTAATATATTTTATTAATTAAAGGTAAATTAATTCAAGGTAAATAATTTATAATTTAATAATTTATTTTTATAATTTTAAAATTTTAAATATTCAATAATGTATTTTTATATTATATAATATAATTTCCCAATTTTTATTTAAATTTTTATATATATGACTTATGAACATAATTTGTCATTTTTTTTATAATTTTTCTCAATTTTTCCATTATTCTTCACAATTTTTCATTTTTAAAAGTATATTTTTCTCAAATTTTCAACTTAATTCTAGTTTAAAATATTAAAAATTCAATTTATATATATATTTTTATTTTCATTTTTATATATGAGGCGTTGAGAAGCAAAGTGGTCCAACCCACAAAATCCAGATTTTGAGTTTTATTTGTCATTATGTGCATATTGAGCATAAATTTATGAAAACATATTTTTAGGCGCACATTTTAATATTTCTACCAAGGATTCACAGCAAATTAACATTTTTACATAGACGAATTTCAACTTTTTTAAAATATTAAATTCAATTTATCTCTAAACGTCATTTTTGGGGGTTGACCACTTTGCTTGTCAACGCCTCATATATAGTATCATAAATTATCTCATTGTATACAAATATTACAAATTATAATTTTAATGTTATTTTACATACATTTTTACTTTCACAACTTTTCAATAATATAACTTTGTTATAACTTTATTTGAAATTTTTTAATACTTTATAATTTGTAATTTGATATATGTATATTTTTCTTATTTCATTTTAATATTATGTATACATATTTTATTTAATATAATGTATACCTCCCAATTTTAAAAAAAAATTAAATTTTTAATTTAATTTTACATAATATTTTTTCCTAATAAGCCAATAGTTTATTTAAATTTAATAGTTTTATTTTGGACTAATTTAAATGATTTTCCTTTTAATTATCTTCTTTTTTTTGTTCTTTATAATTTCATTTCTTTCCTCTCCAATTTCACAAAAAAAAATCTTTTTAAGATTTAAAATTTTACCTTTTATTTTATGACATTTTCGTAGTATAAGTTTCTAAACAAAAAATTCCTATTCTTCTCTCCATTTTTTTATACTTTTATTTTCTCTATCATTAAGCATATGCTGTTAGTAAAACCTTTTACTCCTATCCTATGTTAGTAAAACCAATTACTCCTATTATGCTAATATATAAATGTTAAAAACTAATCATTAGTAATTTGATTTTCTCTAACCTTTTCCCAAATAATATTTCGCAAAAAAAACTAATCTAAATTTAGAAAATGTTGAACATTTTATATTATTGTAAAATCATTAGTTTTAATTTTCTTAATTGAAAATTTTTACTTCTACTTAACGGATGATATATCGCGACAAATAATTGTTCTATATAATTTTTTTTTTATTTTTCTGTACCCTGTTTTTAAGCATATTTACGGAAGTATTTATAGTTCCGTTGTTTTATAACGGGGAATGTACGTACATTAATATTTTTTATAATTTTTTCATTAATTTCTATAATTTTCTCCGCTCTTTTAATTATATTTTTATTTTCTTCATTTAATTTTCCATTTTTCCCTTGGAAATTCTCAAGATCCGCAGAACTGTTGTCTGCTCCTGATGAATTTTCCTTGGATTGTTCTTTTCCATTTTCTTTTGTTAAAATTGGTTTTATCTCGCTGCCTAGAAAAAGTTCACGATCCGCTGCTCTGTGGTCAGCTCCTGATTTTTCCGATTTCGAGTTTCCACCCATTTCAAACTCCTCGTTAATTAGTATTCTGATATCCTTTTTTCGTTTTTCAAAATCTCCTTTTTTAATTTCATCATTATTTTCCAACGTTTCAAAACGAACTCCCTTTTTAAGCACGTTATTTCTCTCTGTTTTACCATTATCAGTTTTTTCAAAATTTTCAATTTTATTTTTAAATTCATCATTTCTCTCTATTTTATTATTCTCTAATTTTCCAAAAAATACGCTTTCTTTAAATTCACTATTTATGTTTACTTTACTATTATATATATTTTCAAAACTATTAATTTCTTTAGTTTTAAACTCCTTATATCTCTCCATTTTATTATTTTCAAAACTAAAAATTACTTTATTTTTAACCTCCTTATTTCTCTCCATTTTTCGTAACTTAATTTCTTCGAATTCTCTATTTATTTCTGCATTATTTCTAAAACTCGTATTATTATGATTATAGAAGGGAATTGAAACATAATTTTTATTATTTTTCATTATGGAAAAATCCAAAGTCCTATAATTTCCCAGGCTTGTATCATGTAGTAACGCATTTTCATTTAAATCCTCATCAATTTTATCTTTCTTCAATAAATTTATTTGAGCTCCAGTATCTACTAAAAATGTGGCATAGCTACTAGGGGCTCGTACAAACGATTTCTCATTGATACACCCTCCTTCTTAAAACTACGGGATGAAAATTGGGTTTTTAATCCATCCCTCTCTCGTTTCCCTGATTACACCAGTTGCAGTTTCCTAATCTAAAAGAGCCGATTGTGTGTGTTGTTACCTCTTCCCAGGCTTTTTCCTTATTAAATGGACAGTTAGTTGCAATGTGTCCCGTATTTTTACATAAATAGCACTCCATACGAGTCCAATTATTTTCTCTATGTGCGTTATTGTCTGGTGGTGAGGCAGTTTTGCGAGGTGCCCTACACTCTTTGCTGTAGTGGCCCGTCCTGACACAATTAAAACAGGTTACTCTTTGCCCATTATTATTGTTTGGTATAGGAGTTACATAGGAGTTATTTATTGGCCTAGCTGCAGTTACAGGCATTCTCATTCGTTGCGGTGCTTGTTGCATATTTTGTTGTCTGAAAAATCTATTATTATCCCTATTATCTCTGTTATTGGAACTTATTTTCAGCTCCTTTATCATCTCCATGAGTTGTTTTGTAGTATCATTCATTGCGTTTTCAGTTGTTTTGTCCAATTGGGTTGGTCCCAACAATTCCAAAGACTCCCTAGCAAATCGTATCGCTTTTGTAAGGGTCTCTTCAATATTAGCACAATTTTGCGAAATTATATAATGGTTGATGGACTCTGATCGCAAACCTCTGATAAATGTTTTCCGGGCAGTTTCTTCAGCATCCTGTATGATACCTAGAAATCCATTAGGGAATGTGTGCGTGGCGGCCATTTTAAAACATCCTAATTTTCTTTCCACACGATCTCCAAATTGTTCCACAGATTCATCAGGAATCTGCACGCATTCTTCGATTTCTCTTCTTAATTGTGTTAAGTCCTTGTAAGGAATGAAAGCGTTCTCTAAGATTGCTTTAAAATCTCTAAAGCTATTAACTGCCCGCTCGAGCGCTACAAAATTTTGTAAATCTAATATCATACGATCTCCCTCTCCGCAAAATGTTGGAATTCCCTGAAAAATGTTTTATACGTTTTTTCTAGGGGCAATGTTGTATTCATTGGAGCTTTTATTCCGAAATCATATGTATTGTCTTTGTTTAAAAAATTTGTTGATCCTATGGTTATTTTTTTGTCCTGATCCGTTGTTTTGCGGAATTAAATCCTCGTACAATCCGTTAGGTATGTGTAAGCCGCTGTTTGTGCGTGGAATTGCTCCCTGCATACACAATCTATTTGTATCCATTTCCAATTTGTCAAAATTTTTATTAATTGTAATTAATGTTTCGTTTCTTTCCTTATTTAAATTATTATTTTCTACTGGCCTCCTACGGCACCTTCTTCTTCGCTCTCGCTGCTATTACTTTCAGAATTTTTCCTAACGTTATTTTAATGTATACTCAAATTAATACCGTTTAAATTAATTTCTGTTTCCGACCCGCTTTCGTTTGATATAGTGTCGTCTGAAGTTTCCGGCGCAAAAGTTACCGAACGTCTTCGTTTTGTTAAATTCCCTGTGGTGTGGATTTTATCAGTGATAATTCCGCAAAATTAAGATTTTCCGGTAAAATAGTAGAATCCTCTAGTATTTTCTTTTGTCCGCGAGTAGTTGGTGCCAACAAATTATAACAAATTATTATATTATAATTTTCCAACAAATTATACCTAAAATTCTACTATTTTTTGTTATTATTATTATTATTTTTTTTAAAAATACGCCTATACTTCCGTCAAAATAATACCGAAATTATTAAAATTCAATAACATTCAATAACAAAAATAACTCGCATTCAACTTTTTATTGAATAAAAAAAAAACTCCCTTTTCCTCTACGGCTATGGTTAAATAATACTTAAAATAATAATATATTCTCAATACAAAACATATATACTCTCAAAAACGACCATTTATTGTATCGCATACATAAACATGAGTATAACACAAAAAAATTCTCTCATTAATTATACATATAACATATGTGTTATGCACAAAAGCTTTAAAGAGTTTTTTTTTGTGTATTATTTTTTTTATGCACAAGCTTAAAGAACGATTTTGATAATTGCGAGAGAAAAGAATTAAAGCTCAAACCTCTTAAATTTTTTTTTTTGTGAGCTAATTTAGAATTATTTTACTTTTAATTTTCACTCTTTACTTATTATAATTTATAATATAATGTAAATCCCGACAAAATTTTCTCTTCCAATACTGTTGTACCATATTATAAAGTTAATTTATAATATAATTACAAATAATTGTATTTTATTTCGAGAGACAACAAGTGAAATTAGAAAACGACAAAACTCCTAAGAGAAAATAATACAACAAATTAAAATTTAATACAAATTTGATAAGAGAAAAAAAAAAATTTAAAATACAACTATAACTTTGTTTTTTATTATTTTTATTAATTAGTCATTGTATTTTTTAAAAATTATTACATTTCCTCTCTCAAAAATCAATATTAAATCTTCTGAAAAAATAATTAAAAGAACATATTGGCTCATGTGGCTTGAAATTTTCATTTTAATATTATATATATTCTCTATTTTTTTTGTGTGATTCTATTTTCTTTAAATAATATTTTTTACTTTGAATAATATTTTACGTTACTTTATATTACAAAATTACAATTTTTCTACTATTTCCTCAACTGTTTTAATGCAATTTTCAAACAGCTGATTAAAATTTTTTTTTTCAACTTTTTCTCTTTTTGCTCCTTCCTTTGTGCTTTTCGTAGCTCCTTTATTTGTCTTTTAAATAATTCCTCCTGTTCCTTACTGCACCCCAGTCTTAAAATCCTGTGCAGATCTTTGATTTTCTCTCGTCTCCATGCTGCCACGCCGCCTCTAGTTTTTGTTGGTTCTATCGATTTTGCTGGTGTTGTTGTTGTTGTTTTTTGTCTTTTTCGATATTCTTCGATCGAAATTGGCTTAGGTCCAGCGGTCGGTGATTTTTTAATTTTCTCCTTTAATTCTATTAATGTCTTTGACGACATTTACTTTCTTTTCCTTCCTTTTCTTTTATATAAACAGATAGTGAGACCTAAGCCTGTTCACTATGCCTCATGCAAACTGCAAGTAGGCACCAATGTTGTATTGTGACCCTATATAAAATTATATTCACCTTAAATATTTGTTTATTTGGCCTGATCGTCTTCTTCAGTAATCTTCTAAATCTTCTTTGTGCTGATGACGCATTATACTTTATTATTATTAGTACAACTTATGTGCTTTCTTTTATTTACTTTAGGTTTATTTACCTTTTTTATTTATATTCTTTATTCTACATTTTATACATAATAACTTAAGTGTGTCATTATGGTTTGCATTATTTGTATACAATAATATATTATAATACGATGACGTATTTTATTATTGTTTTGATTTAAACTTTATATAGTATAATGCACTGCCGATATAATTCATTTTTAGGCAATGACGACATAAATGTATGAATGTTGTCACACAACACTCATATTTGGTGGAATGTTTTGAGGTATAATGCCTCTTGATAATGTACTCTTATTAAACACAAAATGCTTGAATTCTGCTCTATCACAAAAAAACCATCATCTCCATCAACAAAAATAATATAGCCGCTATACCATCGAACATGTTTTTTAGCATATGTTCAATTTGTTGGCAGTCACTACAGATGAAGTATTCTTCAAGCGCTGGATGGTACCAATTTCTTAATGCGCCAATACACGCGCCATGTAGAAACCTATTGCAAAAGGCTCTACATTTCACCATGTTGGCATTTTTATAGAAGTTGGTACAATTTTCCATATTACATTTTAGATCCATATTAAATAATTTATTTGTATCATCATATGAATTAACTTGAATTTAATATAAATATAAGTATATAAATATAAAAAAAACACAAAGCGAAAAATAATTAACAAATATTATATTTATGTCAGTATTATAAATTTCTTAGTATAAAATAAATAAATAAAGAATTTTGTAAAACCGATCATAAAAGTTTTGTTTTGGATTTTTTTTTAATTATTATTTATTTTAAAAGTATATACATATATAAGGAATGTCCCACAAAAAATCCGACCAAGTTTGTCAATTACCTGCGCTTTCAAATATAGGATAATTTGATTTATCATTACCAAAATAAATCATTATATTTTAGATCACATAATCTTGAAATAATATTTTGTTAGTAGTCGATTATTGCGCAATGTATACATGGAAAATCCCAACATAACTCAAAAAAAGTTGTCGCACGTGTTAAAAATTCCAAAAACAACCGTACAAAATGTGTTAAAAAGATATATAGAGGAGCATACTGTATCACGAAAAAAGGGATCTGGTAGGAAGAAAGGCTCGTACAAGGATATTGAGAAAAAGGTTAAAATGGAGTTTAACAAGAATCCTAATCGATCTATGTATTAGAGATGTAGAAGACAGAGCCAATATTTCTAAATCAACTGTTTATAGAATAAAGAAAAGATTGAATTTAAAGTATTTTAAAGTACAAAAAGAGCTAGATCGAATATTGACTCATTTCTAGCCATGGTGGATTCTGACATGGCTAAACTTTCAGATAGATAGAGCTGAAAGAAAATTAAGGATTAAAATAATGAGCTTAGTCGATGAAGCCTTAACTGAATATAATAAATAATAAAAATTAGTTATAATTTAAACTAATTTAATTCATTATAAAAAGTAATACAATAAAATTAAAATTAATGTTATTATAAAATTATTACAAATTATTTAAAATTTATTATTCAATTATAATTTTTTTATTTTATTATTTTGCAAAGTATTTTATTTTATTATTTTGCAAAGTATTTCTGAATTGGCTTTAATAGTTGATCGAAATATTAGCCACTTTCAACTGAGAATTCCAAAACTATTTTCAACTATTCGTCGCGCTCTACTGAGCCTATAATTGAAAATTCGTTCTGGTATACTTAAATATTTCTTGTTGTATGGTTTCATCATATTGATGGTCAACGTAAATGCATCATTAGCAACAAATACAAATGGTACATTTTTCAAATCATCAGCTGCATCACATGACTCTGGAATGCTAAAATAAAATTATTATAATAAAATGAAAAATAAATATAAAATATTTTGTGTACTCAAGCGTATTTGAATAAAAATTTTCCCCAAATTGACTATGTCTAAATATTTCTCCGTCACTGTGGCGTCCAGCTGCTCCTATATCGCACATTAAAAATTGGTAATTTGAATCAACTATTGCCAATAATACAAATGAAAATGTTTTTTTATAATTAAAAAATAGAGATCCTGATTTTGCTGGAGCCTAAAAAGTAAAAAATAAAAATACATATGTATCATAACAAAAACAAACACATATAATATTATTTTACAAATATTTACTTCAATTATAACGTGTTTCCCATCAATGGCACCTATATAATTTGGAAAATTGCATTTGTTGTGGAAACCAGTTGCAATATTTTTATAATAATCATTAATTAATCTAGGAAGAACTTTTGTTTTCAAACTAGCTGTAATTGCTGATGGAGTTTCCAATATGATATTGTGAACGGAAGTTGGAGAACATTTGTAAGCAAGTGCTGTGATTCTCCTGTACCCATAAATCTAAAAAACATTTTATTATGAAAAATATACATTTTTATTATGAAAAAGAATATTTCTTTACATCACTGTAATTATCAGCCGCAAGCTTGCACTAATAGCCTCCCTCGTTATAGTTTTCTTTGTAATCTGCGGACAAACAGCGCATCAATTCTTCTAATTGCGTTGAATTCATACGGATATATCTATAATTATAGAATTTAAACAATTGTGGATCTTCCAAATTTTTCAATATTTGAAAAATATATCTATGTACACCAGTTTGACTGCGAGATTTGGAATAATCACGAACCCAATATTTTTTTTGATATTTTCTGCTTCAGTTTTTTTCTGTTTTTTGTTAATGCCAAACATTAAAAACCATATTAAAATTAAATCTTCGCTTGAAAACGGCATTTCTATTTAAAATTAAAAAATATAAATGAATAAATTTTTTTCTATATACCTATATAATTTTACTAATGCCCGGTTTCACAGTGAGAGTTTAAACTTAAGTTTAGTTAAACTTAAACTTAAGTTTAAATGTTTCCCTTAAACTCTTTTCGTTTCACAGTCTAAATTTATGTTGGGTTTAGCTAAACCGAAGATTGACAATTATTGTGACTGATTTATAGAAAATATCCATTGTGAATGAAAATAAAACAGCTGGTAATGAAAGTTTATTTGACATTTTCAAATGTAAGTTTTGAAAATGGATAAGAAAAAAAGAAGTAATAATTTTACTATTTAAGAAATTGATATATTATTAAAAATTATAGTAAAATATAAAGATATAATTGAAAATAAAAAAACTGATAGATTCCACTGGACAGAAAAAGAGGATGCATGGAAAAATATAGACAAGGATTTTAATTGGGAGAGCGGAAAAATTTAACTTTAAAAAAAAGATACCAACAACATTAAAAAAACTTCAAAAAAGAAGTTTTCTGAAGAAAAAAAAACAATTTATTTAACTGGAGGTGGTCCTCCAGAAAATATTAAAATTGACCATATAGATGAAACAATCCATGATATACTTGAGGTACAAGTAGATGTTTTACCTGCCATATATGATTGTGATGCTGAGCCCAAAGCAAGCGGTAATTAGTATTTAAAATATAAAGTAATGAAATTAAAAAAAAATATATATATGTTGCATTCCAGGTTGGAAAATAACGGAAATGGATATTGAAGAAACATGTATTGAATTTGATCCTGATGGTATTGAAAATTTGGATGAGAAAGGTAAAAACATAGATTTAACAACAGTAATTATTTATATTTTTAATATTTTTTTTATACATATATACAGAAAAATCAAAATTGCAGTGGAATAAATATACACCAAATAAATTAATGAATAAAAATATGTGTATGCGACCACGAAAAAAAAATGAAGTTGCAGATAAATGGCAGCTATTAGCTGAAGAAAAATTAACTTTAGTGAAGGAGCAACGAGATTACCAAAAAGAAAAACATATTTTAGAAGTAAAGGATATGAAAGAACACCATGAAGTACTCATGCCATTTATAAAAAAAGAAAATGAATTAAAAACACAAATTTTAGAAACTGCTGCAGTACTTATTGTACACTATTCACATAATCAACTTGTTCTCGTAAGGAATCATTTTCTAATGGAGGCACCACTTCATTATTTTGGCAGCAAATATTATGTAGTACAGCCGAAGCTATGATTATACTTTGAATAGTCGTCAATTTAAACCTACTGCCAAAATAGGAAATCTTCTTTTCCATACACCATAAGATCTTTCGATACAATTTCGTGTTCGTATTTGTGCTTCATTATATAAATGTTCCGCTGGTTGATTACATATTCTTAAAGGCGTCAGTAGGTAATTTCGAGCACGAATGCTGGAATTGTTGAAAATAGTTGAATCATGTTGATCCAGGCCATCTTGCTACAATATCCAATATTTTCAATTTTGAATCGCACAATATCTGAACATTTATTGAAAAAAATCCTTTTCTATTTCGAAAAATTTATGCATTATTACCACCTATTAATATAAAAATTAATAAATATATATTAATATATTGTATATATATTCAATTAATACCTGGAGATTGTATTCGAACATGAGTACAGTCTATTGCAGCAATTGTCCGAGGAAATTTTGTGATTTTGAAAAAATCAAGCGCAGTTTTTGTTCTCTCGGAACCAGTAGGAAATTTTATATATTTCTTCCTCAACATAGCAATGTGATGAGATACCTTTTTTATTATTCTGCTACCTGATGATTTATATACCACAAAAATCTGCACATGTAAGTAGCATTCCACCGCATGCATAAAACCTCAATGTATATAAAAACATTACTTCAGCAGATATTGCATTGTTCCTAAATTAAATTCAATACAAAAATAAATATTTAAAATTCTAATATGTTAATAAATTGTGTTACCAATTTGTGGGATGTTTAATCTTAGAGGACATTTGTTCTAAAATTGCAAATGGTGATTGCTTCGACATCCTAAATCGCACGAAAAAAAACAAACGCATACTTTTCATTTTTTGTATATGTGTTATAATTTAACCTCCACTAAACTTAAACTTAAGTTTAAACCAAAGAAATCTACCGCTTAACTTAAACTACACTTTAAGTGAAGCTTAAGCGTTAAACTTGAACTGTGAAACCCAAAAATAAGATAAGCCGAAGTTTAAACTCTATCTCTAGTTTAAGCTCTCACTGTGAAACCGGGCCTAAATATTTTTATATTTGTACTAAATTGAATTTCTGAAAGCACAACACACAATTTAAACTTAACCAAGTTTCACTACAAATTTTAAAAAAAAATAGGAATTTCTATTTTATTTTCATAAATTTAAATTTCTATTTATTTAAATATTTCTTGGTTATGTTGAAAGATTTATGTCAAAATCTTTACCATAAAATTTGGTATAAAAATTTTGATACCAAAGAGTTGTCTCTTTTTGTCTTACATATGTTTATTTATTTACCAATACAAGATTTATTACAATATACATATTATAAGAATGCTTAAATATCTAATATATAACATAGTATTATAGTATTTTATACAATAAGAATAAGGTAAGTTTAATTCAATACAAAACTTCTGTCTTCTTTTTATTTTATTTACAACTTCATTACAATGTTAAATAAATTTAAATATAAGATTGATAAAAATTTTTTTTTTACATTTAAGTAAAAACTTTAAAAATAATAATAATGATAAAAGCAAAAATATTTTAATTATGTGCAAGATAATAAGTATATTTAATAGTGGAAATTATATTATTATTGTGTTTATTTATGTATAGGATTAGGTTGGGTGAATAGGTTAGGTTAGTGTGAAACAGATTGTCCTTTTAAATGTGAATTTGGAAGTGGATGGTGAAAAGTGCATACTGAAATTATTGAAAATACTGCAGCATCTATTTATTGGTTCGTTTTTGCCGTAGTCTGTACGATGTGCAATGACCTTCAGCGTTGGTGTTTGCCTAGTTTGTCTTACGTCATTATTAAAAATTATTCTTTGCGATATGTAAGCAACGTTCATAAAATTTTTTGAGACGTCAAAAGTAAGGCAGGATGTTAATAACGCTCGTCGTGAGGATAGTGAGATAATGTCGATTGCTTTAAGTTGTACTGTATAGGACAGAAGGATAGTGTAATTTCTTGGGTCGTATAGGTCTCGTAGGGCGAAAAGAAGGAATTTTTTTTGAACCGACTCGATTCTATCTTTGTGCACCTGATCATATGGATCCCAAATAGGGCAAGCATATTCAAGTATAGGACGAACTAGTGCACAGTATAAACTTTTAGTCACCCATACATTTTTTAACTCTGCAGCTCTCCTTGTGATAAAACATACAGATGTTACATTTCTGTCGTAAACTGCATCTAGTGTAGATATATTTGAACTAACATGTTATATCTCTTCAATGGCATCTTTGACAATTGATTTAGTTGATATAAGCTCATCACTAAAGCAAATTAGATGAGATTTTATTACTTCCATATTATTATTGGTTTTTAACTTAGTTAATTCATTAAAAACATTGCGAAAATTTAAGGAATTATCTGATAAGTTTTTGTCCAGTGATGACTGAATATTTTGTACGTTACTATCGGCAATAATTTTTAATTTTTCCAGAGATGAATTTATATTGTCCAATTGAAATTTAATTTTGTCAATTATTTGTTTTAATATTTTCATTAACACATTCGATATTGGCGTTAAACTTGTGAATTTTCTTTGATAAAATTCCAAAATTTTCTATTTGTGAATTGCATTTTTTGTCAATGTTATCAATCTGAGAGCATAAGTCATGAACATGTTGTAGTATAGATAATGTATTTTCCTCAACTTTGTAAGCTTTCTTCTCATTATGCAATTTTTTTTTTATTAATTGATTCAACCGAGTCAGAAAGAAGCTTTAAAAGATCTTTATTAGATTTAATGGCTAACATAACATGCGAAAGACTAATTGATTTGCATTCACTGCAGTAAAAGGTGAAAACTTGGTTGTATTCTTTTAAAAATTTGATTGCGGATCGTGAAAGACCTAGACAATGCGTATGAAAGTATTTTTGACATATAACATTACAGCAAATTTGGTCACTATCAGTTGACGAACAATGAGTACTACTGCACTTGTTCATATTAAAAGTTTTTCTTTTTTTTTATGTAAGTAAATAATTTATTTATATAATAAGTTTCAATGTCAATGGAAGTTATTGCACCTTATTATTCTATATTCACATATGTATATATATAAAAAAAAAAACAACATATAAAAAAAACACACAAAAAATTAAAACAATAAATTTTCTTTTCTTTGAGTAATTTGATATATGCACAATAAAATTAGTCTTTATAATTTAATATATTTAATGTACTTTTATTTTTTTTTGTTCTTTTAATATTTGCATGCACACGCGACAAAATTGGGTGAATGTACGTTGTGAAGGTGAAAGATTTAAATTAAAAAAATTGTGAATATTATTAGAAATTAAATTAAAAATTTAATTAGTGGAGCGAAATTTAAACACATCCGAATAGTAAGACAATTATGAAGTTATTCGATTTATTCTCATGAAGTTGTTTTTTATATCTATCTTGTTTTAGTTTTCTGTAACTTCATGGTAATTAAAATCAGCCTTAAATAGAAATTAAAAAAAAAAAAAAATTTAAGCGTGTCATATTTACTATATTGAGAATACTGAGTTTTTTGTATACAAAAATCGGTCAGTCACGGACATTTAATTAAATATATAAATTCAAAACAAAATATATATATATATTATATAAGTTTAAAAAAATAATTGATTTTAAGGACTTGTTATTAAAAATTAGAAAAAAAAATTAAAATAAATAAAAATTGTTATAGTCGTAGATATCAAAATAAGTTATTTATAAACTAAAATTAATAATTAAAATTATGTATCTTGTGGTGTTTCTTATCTGTAGATCGACTAGATTTCTTAAAATCTGAAATCAGATTAATCTGTCTAGTGAAATAAGATACAGCCAGATTTTATTCAGATCAAAAAATGCTACAATGTTGCCGGGTAAAATGAAAATATTCGTCGGCAACTATGAAATTCACAAATTTACGAAATTTATTTTCAATTTAAACAACAATAACTTTAATTTTACCATTAAATATTACTTTTTTCAATATTTTATTATTATTAATTTACAAAAAAAAAATTATATGTGCAAATTAATTAAAAGTAAATTGTTATTGAAGATTTGATTTTAAATAAATTAGTTAAAAACTAAATAAATTAAATGGTTTTAGCATGTTGTATAAAAATCAGTGCGGACATCTAAGACAAAATATACATTTACGATCAAAACTTCGAAATGGTTTCCATAATTTTATCGTAAAAAGAAAAAAAAAATTGCTAAATTATAACTAATTAAAATGATGTATATACATATATGTAAAAATATATAAATTCGAAAAAACGAAAAAAGAAACACAAGTGAAAATTAAAAAAAAAAAAAAGAAGAAAGAAATAAAAATATCGAAAATATTAAAATGCAATTTAAAATAAATAAAAATTGATATAGTCGGGGACGTTTAAATAAATTATTTAAAAAAAAATTAAATTAAAATAATTAACGAATACCACCAAAACTAATGAATGAATACCACCAAAACTAATTATTACACAAAACAAACAAACTTATGCGAAAACAAAGCAAAAAAAAATATTACACGTTTTTTTTTAATGCGAAAAAAAAGAAAAGCTTTCATAAATTTAAAATTTTATATGGATATTTGGAAAGGTGTGTTTAATTTATCGTTAATAACTAATAAAATATGAAATTAAACAATATACTACCTTCTACTTTTGTATTGATAAAATAATACCCTTTCCAAATATGTAAAAATAATATATTATTTAAGTGATGAAAAGTTTAAATTAAAAATTTTTTTTTATATTAATTTACAGAGTAAATGTTCTAAAGCTCTTTTGAAAGGACATGTGTGATATCGATAGCAGAGTTTTCAACCCAATACTAATCGATGGTACTGCCTCTATAATTTTCTAATCTCGGCGGAACAACTCAAAATATACCTTGATTGGACAACTATAAGATATATAAACAATGATATTATATAAAAACGGTACAGTCACGGACATATAATAAGATATAGAAATTGGAAACAAAATATAAACAGGAAAAAATAAAATAAAATGTTATCGTTGTTTTGATCGTGAAATAAGAGAATTTTGATCATAAAATAAAATAATTTATAATTTAAATAATAAAATAATAAGAAATAAATATATTTTTGTAAAAACGCTTACATAAAAATATTTTTGTAATTAAAATATTGATACATTTTTTTTAATCCTTCTGTGGTGCCTTCAAATGTTATTTATTTATAAATTATTACTTATGTGACGTCAAATGAAGTATATCAAAATTTATTTTCTCTTTTTTTTTTGTAAAACCTTGAGTTAATTTAATTAAATGCAAATTCAAATTTTATTAATTACGTTTTAAAATTTTAATTGAAATTTTAATGATTGGCAAACTTTTCAGTAGTTGGCTATTCAGATTTTTTTTGTCTTCGTAGTGTGTATACCGTGTGTATATATATATATAGATAGAAACAAACAAAGGTAAATTCAGTTATTGAACATAAGGTAAATTCAGTTATTAAATATTTTTTCAGTTATTTTTTTTATTATAAGAAGTTTCGTATACAATAAGTTTCTCATGACACTCACACATATGAATACTATCAATTAATGATAGAATATATTAACATACATTGGAATAAAATCTCTAGTCAAAATAAAGTTATATGAGAAAATTATTGATGAAGATTCCGTTCCCCTTGGGTATACCGTTGAAGTTTATTTAGGCATGCAGGTTGAAGAAACTGTCATCAATTTAACCATGAAGAGGACAAGTCTTGATGCCGGTGAAAGAATACGAGCTCCAGAAGTAGCTGTCTATTCTCAACTAAAACTACCCAAAGTTACTATGCCAAAATTTGATGGAAATCACTTACGGTGGATGGAATTCAGGAATTTGTTCACCGAGGTAATCGACAAACAAGCCATTGAAGCAGCACAAAAGATGTGGTTCCTCAAAACAAATTTAATCGGTGAAGCGGAGGCTCTCATAAAGCACATGCCTATCTCTGATGCAAACAACGGGCCTGCTTGGCAGACGATCCAACAGAGATTCGATAACAAACGCTTGCTGGTAACATCAATACTAGATAAGCTACTTCAACAACATGTACTGCAAGTAGAATCGGCAACAGCTTTAAAGAATTTACATGACATAACTCAAGAGTGTCTTCTTGGCTTAAAAGGGCTAGAGATGGATATAAAAACCTGGGATTCAATTATATTTCTTCTACTGTTGAAAAAACTTGACAGAACTACGCACAACTTGTTTGAATCCTTCTTAACATCACCACGTGAGCTACCAACCATCGAAGACTTTTTGAAGTTTTTGGAACTTCGCTTTCATGCGTTAGAATCATTAGGTAGCCATCCAAGAACTAGTAGTCAAAGAAATCAGCATATCAATCAGAGAACTGCTACGCTAGTAACCAAAACAGCAACCAGAATGCATTATGTGCAAAGCCACCCATCCGTTGCATACATTCAAAACCTTTGACAAATTATCCACGAATGAAAAATGGACCAAGGTTAAAACATACAAACTATGTTGTAACTGTTTAAGATCTGGGCACTTTGCTGCATCCTGCACGTCAAGGTGCTGCCTAAAGTGCCAAAAGAAACATCATACCATGCTGCACGGATCATCTGAGCAAAAAACAATTAATAATGCAAACAATGTCACATCAGCAACGGTAGGACTGCTTAATTTTGTAATAAATTTATTTTAATTCATTGTTTCAAAACGCGAAGACGATAAAGGCATGAACTATATTTTCTTAGCTACAGTAGTAATACATGCACAAGGTACCAATGGAAGACTCATAGAATGCAGGGGGTTGCTAGATTCCTGATCAAAGGTTAATTTTATTACTGAACAATTGCAACGCAAGTTTGGTCTACGCAGCCAAACCGACAAACACAACATTATCGGCATTAGTGCTAAGAAATCAGAGACTCACGAAAGAGTCAATATAACAATCGCTTCAACGAACAAGAAATTCAGCACCCAACTTGAAGCAGTGATTTTATCACAAATTACTACTCATCAACCCAGTGAGATAATCAACAAAGACAACTGGAACATACCAAAAAATATTCAACTTGCAGACCCAAGCTTTAACAAACCACGCCAAATACGTTTTGAATATCATAGTGATAAGACGTGTTTTCTTCTTCTTTTGATTTTTTAATAAATTTATTTTAATTAATTGTTTCTCTTTTACAAAGTTTTCTTTAGTATTTTAAATTGAAATTGCATAGTGTTTTTTTTTATATAGATATTTTTTGTTATGTGTTTAAAATATCTTAATAACTTAACATTTTGAAATTTAACACTTAGTGATATAATTTATAGATTGAACAATTGAATGACTTTAATAAGAAGGAAATAAAGAACTGGCTTTTTATGTATGATCATGATGATATTAAAAATTTAACTATGGTTGTTTCTTGATCTCCTAATTTTGATATTTTTTCACCGTTATAATTTTCAAACTTTTTATTTATTTTTTTTATGTAACCCCAATATATATTATTATTTTTTTGCTTAATTTAAGTGTAGGGCACTCAACACTAGTTTTTTTTACTAATGAATGCTCCTAATTATTTTTCTTCAATTTTATTAATTATGTATTTTATATATGAAGTTAAATTTTTTATTTTTATTTTTTGCCTTAATATTGAAAATTATTAAACTTTTGTATTTGTTACTTTTTTGGAGAAAAATAAATGAATTATTATTATTATTATTATTATAAAAAATTGTTTAATTTAAAATACTGATATGTTAAAGAAAAGATAATACTTAAGTATATTAAAATATTTTCGCATAAGTTCATTTTAAATAAAAAAAATATATATAAATTTCATCTTAACTAATTATAAAAAATAAAAACAAAACTACATTTATTTCATTAAATTATAATCAGATTATATATTTTACGGTTGTGGTATTTATTATTTAAAATCTATTGATACCTATAATCTGTTTTAAACTGTTTTCTTTTTAACAAGTTTCGCGATATAAACATACACTAAATTCTTATTTGTATTGTTGTTGGTTTTAATTATTATAGTTGTGAATTAATATTGGGGTCGTCCAAAAATAACATTGAACATTTTTAATTAATTGGGCCCATCTAAATATTACGTTACATATGTATTATTAATTTTTGAATTAATATTATATAAAATGTCGATTCAAGACAATTCTGGTGATTTAAATGAATCTATTTCGCTTTGTGCTGAGTGTGGTATTGCAGTTGGTGATGACGACAGTGCACTTTATTGTGAAGGTCTATGCAAACGTTGGTTCCATTGTGTATCCTTGAAAATGTCAAAAACCGATTGTGATCATTTTACAGCTCTTGCTGAAAAAACATTATGGTTATGTCAAATTGATAGATTGCAGTTCGAAAAATGGAAGCAATCGAATGGAGTGGTATCACTGGACTTAAATACGTCCATTAAAAAAGATCGTAGTCTTGCGGAAAAATTTGATATTTTCAGTATAGAGATTAATAATAAAATCATATCCTTGGAATCCACTTTAAAGTCAGCTCTTGTGCAAATTAACAGCTCTGTTTTTGCTGCACGGCCTGTTTGCGATAATTCACACATATCAAAACTGAATAAGCAGTCAAAGCAAACGGTCTCAAATTCAGCTGTAACTCCTATAGCTGACGGAAATAAAATAAATACCAAAAAGAGGTCTGACAGGAAGAAGAAGCATCTTGGAACTGAAGCATTATCAAAGACCATCAATAATCCGTCATTATCAATTAAAGAAAACGTTTCTGATATAGCTGCAATATCCGATAATAACTCTTCTACTGAAAATATCGCAAATGATATTGTTTATCATGATCCAGCTAGAATTGCAATGTCGTCAAGTTCGGTTAATGTATCAGAAATCGCTGTTTTACTGGATAGTAATAATAATGAGGTTATAACAGATGACAATGTAGGTGTCTGCATTCCTGAATTTAAGACTTTCAGCCCTATTATTAGTATTGCCAGTGATAATTCTATTGAATTTGCTGCGACTCGAAGACTAACGTGGTTACATCTCTCTAATATTAATAATACTATAACTGCTGATCAATTAAATACTTTTGTGTCAAATAATCTAGGCATTAGTGATAATTCTGTTGCATGCTTTTGCTTGATTAAAAGCAGTGTTGATCTATCTACACTGAATTACATATCTCTTTAGATTGGAGTGCCTACTGATCGCCTTGTTGATGCTCTTAAACCTTCGTTTTGGTCTATTGGAGTACATGTGAAATTATTTTCACAATCAAAAAACAAGAAGCTCCAGCTGAGAACCTCACTAAGCTAAATGTTCCAAGATGCTTAATTTCGGATACTGTACCAGTTAGTTCTGTTTCTTCGGTGGCTGATCAGTCAGTTGTCATCGATAATTCTGTACACACTGTTTCTGGTGAGTTGGAATCACCAGCTCATCACTGTGCTCTCTCAATAAATGTATATTTTCAAAATGTTAGTGGAATGAGAACGAAATTTCAAGATATCAAATAAGCTATACTAGAAAATGACTATGATGTTATAGTTCTCATTGAAACATGGCTTCAGCAAGGAATTAATTCTTCTGAAATCTTGGATGATTATAATCTTTTCGTCGTGACAGATGGTCTAATGATAATTTAGTTGGTGGCGGCATAATACTAGCTGTGAAATCGAAGTTTGCTGTGATGCCAATCATTTTGATAAACATTAACATTGAACAACTGGCTGTTAAAATTATACCGCCTTTTTTTAGTGGCTCATTTTTAAACATTTTGGCTCATATGTTCCTCCTAGAAGTTCACTGGACATATACAACAAGTATCTTGATAATATTACTGATATATCTAGTAGATGTGCTGAGAATGAATCAGTAGTAGTTTTAGAAGATTTTAATTTACCTGATATATCTTGGGACTTCTTCACGGATGAACAAATTCTTTTACCATCAAACGTAATAGCTGGAAAACTATTCATTGATTCGCTATTAGCTAATAATTTTATTGAAATTAATAATATTTCAAATTTTTTTGGTAAATTTCTTGACTTAATTTTTGTCGATTCTGAATTAAATGCAATTGTCGATTTAGTTGAATTTCCATTATCACCAAATGGCACACATCATAAAGCCTTATTAGTCAAAATAAATTGTTATAATTTTGCTCCATTTTATGCTACTAAAGTAAATTATATAAATTTGTATGAATTTAAATTTCTATAAGCTAATTATGATGATATGAAAATATTTCTTGATAATGCTAATTGGAATCAATTATTATTGTGTGATGAATTAGAATTAAAATATAAATATTTCTTATATATTATATACACGGCATTAGATTGTTAAGTTCCGAAAGGTAGGAAGCCATGCACTTTGGATTCACCATTTGTAAATAAAAGCTTAAAGAGACTAAAAAATGCCAGGAACAAAGCACATAAAAAATCACTTAGTAATCCTAATCTTTTTCGTGAAAATTTTATAAGTTGCGAAGGGACTATGAATTTCTTAATAGATTTCTGTTACGAAATTATTTATCATCTATTGAAGATGGCATAAAGAATAATAGTTCTTGTTTTTGGTCATATGTTAATACTCTTAAAAAATCATCTGGCATTCCAAGTCAAATGGAGTATGATGGTAAGTGCTCTGTTGAAATGCAATCTAATGTTAATTTATTTGCTGATTATTTCTATGTCTATGCAAATGTCTCGGTTTCTGATAATGTTGATTTTGGTTACCTGTTACCAATAACAGATCTTGGGAAGCTTCAGTTTACTGAAACAGATATACAAACAGCTCTAATTTCTTTGGATAATAATCATAAACCTGATAGTGACAATATTTGTAATTTATTTTTAAAAACTGTAGTTCTCAATTCCCTTGTTAAATATTTTTAATTATTTTTTATCTCAAATTGAAAACTATAGAGGCATTGCAAAACTTTTAGTTATTCCTAAATTATTTGAAAGCCTTGTAAAAACAAAACTATATTTTGCATTAAAAAACTATATTACACCCCAGCAACATGGTTTCGTTAGTGGTAAATCTACCACAACAAATTTATGTTTATTTACAAATTATGTAATTAGTAAGATGGAAGCTTATTCTCAAGTGGACACTATTTACACTGATTTCTCTAAAGCGTTTGATAGAGTTGTAATTTCAACGTCCGTAAAGCTGGCACCCCCACTTTATAGAAACAAAAAAAAATTCTATTGCAAATTAGGAGCTAATTAAGAGCTAATTATGAGCCAAACTTAAAAATTTTGAGCTGCAATAGTATAGGTGAAAATTGAATTTTTAATGTGAGGGTTCTTACTTGACGTCAAGCTAGCACCCCCACCATATAAATATAAATAAAAATATAAATTTAAGTATGTAATAATTTTGAGCTAGTTATGAGCTTCCAAAAATACTAACTTTCAAGTTTTGAGCTTCAACCGCTATATGAAAACTCACCCCCTCGGCATATATTTTAATACAAATGAATTCCTAACTACTTCAATCTTACATTTTGAATAACTAATATGAACACAAGAATTATGAGCTTCCAAAAAAAGTAACTTTCGAGTTTTGAGCTTCAACCCCTATATGAAAACTCACCCCCTCAGCATATATTTTAATACAAATTAATTCCTAACTACTTAAATTCTACATTTTCAAAACTAATATGAACACATGAGCTTCCAAAAAAACTAACATCCGTGTTTTGAGCTACAACCCCTATTTGAAAACTCACCCCTCAGCATTTTTTTAATACAAATTAATTCCTAACTACTTAAATTCTACATTTTGAAAAACTAATATGAACACAAGAATTATGAGCTTCCAAAAATTCTAACTTTGAATTTTTGAGCTTCAACCCCTATATGAAAACACACCCCCTCAGCATATATTTTAATACAAATTAATTCCTAACTACTTAAATTCTACATTTTGAAAAACTAATATGAACACATGAGCTTCCAAAAATACTAACTTTCAATTTTTGAGCTTCAACCCCTATATGAAAACTCACCGCCTCAGCATATATTTTAATACAAATTAATTCCTATGTGAGTTATTTTATAATTTATTTAAAATTATATATTAATTATATGTTTAATCTATATGGAAAAGATAATAATGAATGCAATCGTCATATGCCTACAGGACCACATACATGTAAAATATGCAACAAAAATGTACATGTATTACCTGGATGTTCTGTTACAATTCCGGGAGAGAATGAAGGATTTGGTGAACAGTGTTTATGTTTATCATGTCGCGTTATCAATAATAATGATATTAAGGGAAAAAGAAAATTGTATAGGACAAGCAACGGAGCCTGTAATACGGAAAAATAAGGCCAAATTCATTAAGGGAGACTTTGTCAGCAATGACTTCGTTGTTAATAAAAAATTAAATAAAATACCATTGCTCAAAAATGGTAATTTACTAAGTCTACAGGCAGTGACAATCGGGCAGAAAAATTATATCTTGACATCCACTTGCGCATTGAGTTTACATATAGGGGTTGAAGCTCAAAACTCGAAAGTTAGTTTTTTGGAAGCTCATAATTCTCGTGTTCATATTAGTTTTTCAAAATGATAGAATTTAAGTAGTTAGGAATTAATTTGTATTAAAATATATCCTGAGGGGGTGAGTTTTCATATAGAGGATGTAGCTCAAAACACGAATGTTAGTTTATTTGGAAGCTCATGTGTTCATATTATTTTTTCAAAATGTAGAATTTAAGTAGTTAGGAATTAATTTGTATTAAAATATATGCTAAGGGGGTGAGTTTTCATATAGGGGTTGTAGCTAGAAACACGGAAGTTAGTGTTTTTGGAAGTTCATAATTCTTGTGTTCATATTAGTTATTCAAAATGTAGGATTGAAGTAGTTAGGAATTAATTTGTATTAAAATATATGCTGAGAGGGTGAGTTTTCATATAGGGGTTGAAGCTCAAAACACGTAAGTTAGTTTTTTTGGAAGCTCAAAATTCTTGTGTTCATATTAGTTTTTCAAAATGTAGAATTTAAGTAGTTAGGAATTAATTTGTATTAAAATATATGCTGAGGGGGTGAGATTTCATATAGGGGTTGAAGCTCAAAACTTGAAAGTTAGTATTTTTGGAAGCTCATAACTAGCTCAAAATTATAACATACTTAAATTTATATTTTTATTTATATTTACATGGTGGGGGTGCTAGCTTGACGTCAAGTAAGCACCCCCACATTAAAAATTCAATTTTCACCTATACTATTGCAGCTCAAAATTTTTAAGTTTGGCTCAAAATTAGTTCATAATTAGCTCCTAATTTGCAATAGAAAATTTTTTGGTTTCGATAAAGTGGGGGTGCCAGCTTTAAGGACGTGTAGTTTCAATTTTAATTCAAAAATTGGCTGCTTTAGGATTTCATTCGTCATTATTAAAATGGTTTAAATCCTATCTAATTAATAGATATCATTTTGTTCGGATTGGTTCTTTTAAGTCTAAATTATTTCATGTTTCATCTGGTGTCCCTCAAGGAAGCCATCTTGGTCCTTTATTGTTTTTATTAATGATAAATGATCTTCCCTATTTTCCAGGATCATATAATACTTATTCAATGTTACCACTATTAAATAACAATATAATTCATTCTTTAAAATAGTCATTTGTTTACTTTATGCTGATGATTTAGAGATGTTTGCAACTCTTAAGTCGATAGATGACTGCTACGCAATTCACAAAGATCTTTTAATTTATCAACCTGGCGCGAATGTAATGGGTTTACTTTGAACGTTTCCAAATGTTTCGTTATTACGTTTTGTCATGGAAAAAATCCGATAATTTTTGATTATTTGCTGAACCTTTCTCCCATAAAGAGAGTCAAGCAAATAAAAGTCTTAAGTGTTATACTTGATTCCAAACTTACTTTTTACTTATATTGCACATTACGAATATATTTGTAGTAAAGCTCTCCGTATGCTTGGGATTTTGAAAAGAAATTCAAAATATTTTAACAATATTGACACATTAACATGCCTCTATTTCAGCATGGTTAGATCAGTATTAGAATATTCATCTGTTGTTTGGTTTCCTTATTATAACGCTCATATAAATCGTATCGAATCTATTCAACGTAAATTCTCTCGCTACGTTCTTTTTAAAATAAAGTTTTGTAATTCATGGGAAAATATGCCTGAATATAATGTACGTTGCAAACGTCTAGGACTGGAGACTGCATGGCAGAAGAAAATTATCATGTATATTATTTGTTCATGATATTATAAATTATAATATAAGTTGTCATATAGGCATATTCGTACACGTGAGCTGCGCTCTTCTTGTTGTTTTTATGTTCCATCACATAGGACGAACAATGGTTCACATAGTGCGATTTCTAACTGTATGGCAATTTATAAAAGCGTTTACCATTTAATTGATTTCAATTTATCAAGAAATAATTTGAAAAATATTGTAAAAATGAATTTTTATTTTCAAAATTAATTTAATTTATATTTTATTAATACTTTTAATTAAATTCTAGTCTGTATATATTATATTATAGATGAAACAAATAAAATAAAATAAAAAAATTAAAATAGACATACTTATTGGTGCAGAAATTTACGCAGATTTGATGTGTGTCGGACAAATTCGGCTTCACAAAGATTTGCCCACGCTGCAAAACACTCAATTTGGATGGGTTGTGCTAGGCAAAATAAAAGGAAATGGTACTTCAAGTGCCTTTTGTGGAATAAGTACGCTAGAACTAACAAAACAAATGCACTAATGGAGGAAATTTGTGAGCCGTCACAACCCATGACTGTTGAAGAGAGAAAGTGTGCAGTATTTTTTGGTAAAATTTGACGCTCCAGCTAAGACAACATCAAATAAATCGTTGAATGACATCATGATGACAGGCCCTATGGTACAAGATGATATATTCAACCATTCGATTAAGATTCCGTCTACCCAAATATGCCTCTACAGCGGACATAGCAAAAATGTATCGACAGATCTTAGTGGATGATCAAGATACTGTTGTGACTCTATTTTCTTTATTATTTACGTTGTCTTTACCGTTTGTTATATCACCTTTTTATTTATTATAATCCTCTTCTGGATTATTCTTTTTGTTCAACGAATAAATTTTACTTTTAGATAAACTCAACGACTAACAATTACTTTTTAAATAAAGAAATACTATTTTCTGTTTTATTATTCAAGTTCTATTATTGGTTTTCTTCACTATAGCTTAACCTGTTTAGTTGAAGAGTTACAAATTAGAACTCCCCGAAATACAATTTTTCGCCGTTTATATAATCTTATATTGCTCCCTCAGCAATATTAGAATATTCCAATAAATACAAATAATTAATATTTTTTATTAATCAAAGGTAAAATTGTGCAACAATAAATTCACACATTAATTATGTTACCATTGCCCATTGTGCTGATAACGCATTATACTTTATTATTATTATTAAAGCTTATGTGCTTTCGTTTATTTACCTTTTTTATTTATATATTTCGTTCTACATATTATACATAATAACTTATGTGTGTCATTATCATTTTGCTTTACTTTTATACAATAATATTGTAATACGATGACGTATTTTATTGTTTTGTTTTGATTATTGTTTTGATTTAAATTTTCATTGTTTTGATTTAAACTTTCATTGTTTTGATTTAAACTTTCATATAGTATAATGCGCTGCCGATTAATGCTGACGATTATCTTCACACACATAAATGTATATTACAAATGACGCCATAAATGTATGAATGTTGTCACACAACACCTCGCTTTCCCAAGACAAAAAATATCTATATTTTTTAAGTTAATGGTATTTCGGAGTTTTCCAATATAAATTTCCAATTTTTAGAAAATTCTTTATTTAAAAACATTACAAAACGTACAAAATAATTTTAATCTTAATCTAGTTACATTATTTTTTTTTTTATAAGTTTCCATTTTCAAATAATTTGATAATATATAATATTTTAAAAGACAATAGTAATTTATAATTTTATTATTTTAATAATTTTATATTCAATAATATATTTTTCTATAATATAATATAGTTTCCCAATTTTTTTTAATATTTTTTTTTTATTTTTTTTTTAATATTTCATTTTTAAAAATTTATTTTTTACCATTTTTCAACTTAATTCTAGTTTTAAAATATTAAAAATTTTTTATAAATTTATTGATTTACATATTTATTAATTTGATAAATTTAATTTATGGTATACATTTTTATTGATATATTATCATAAATTTTCTTATAGTATACAAATATTTAATAGAATATATAAAGTTTATATATAATAATTCTAAATTTTATATATATTTAAATTAAACCCAATTTTTTTTTTGTTACATACAAATTTTTTCAAGTTATAATTTTAATATAATTTTTATAATTTTAATATAATTCACAAGTTATACTTTTTATAGTGTAATTTTATAACTTAAATATAGCTTTGTTATAATTTTATTTTTAATTTTATAACACATAGTTTAAAATGTATATACTTTAATAATTTAAATAATAATTTTTGTATATATGTTATTTCATTTTAATATTATGTATACATAATGTATACCTCCAACTTTTTTTTTAAATTTTTAATTTAATTTTACAAAATTTTTTTTTCTCTAATAAGCCAAATAGTTTATTATAAATTTAATACTTTTATTTTGTTCATAATAGACTAATTTAAATTTTTTAATTATCTTCTCTTTTTTTTCTTATAATTTCATTTTTTCTCCAATTTCACAAACAAATCCTTTTAAGATTTGAAATTTTACCTTAAAATTTTTTTTTGAAATTTGAAGTATTTTACCAAAAAAAATACAATTATGCTATAATTTATAACAGTTTTATAATTTATAATTTTGTAATTGCGTTAATAAAAATCATTCTTTGTGTGGTGTTACAGTTAAGAATTAAAAAAAAAAAAACAAAAATTAATAATTAAATTTCCTATATTCTCTTTTTTTTATTTATCATTTGCATTTCTAACTTTGCTTTTAGTATTAATCCTAAATTTATGTTAATTTATTAAAAATTCTTATTTATTATTACTACTTTTAAAAGTATAATCTAACCTAATTAATACTAAAACCCTTCTATGTACTTTAATCTAAAACACTTAATTGGTAATAATCTTTACTAATAATAAAAAAAATATTTGCTAAACTTTATTGTAGCTAAGTTTCACAGCTTTACTAAACCTGCGCTAAATACTTTCCTAAACCTGCGTTACATACTTAAACGATACTATCGCGTAATAGATGACATAAATTAAATTTTAGTTATAAAGTAAATTATCCGTAATTTGGATTATTTTTATTATTATGTAGTCTTTACCATCGGTGAAAATACAAAATAATTATTTTTATTGTTAAACATGTTATTAATTTTTTGATAAATTTTATTTTTATTATTTATGTACCCTGAATTTAGGCATATTTACGGAAGTATTTATAGTTCCGTTGTTTTATAATGAGGAACGTACGTACATTAATATCCTTTATCAGTTTTTAATTATTTTCTAAAAAAAATTTAAAATATTGCATAAATGTTTTGGTTTGCAGTAATTGTCCTTGTAGATTCTCTAGTCTATTAACAATAACCACATTTGCATATACATGAGTTGGTGTTTCATGTTCGTAAAATTTTTTATCGGTATGACGTTCAATTTCTTTATTATTTGCTGATTTTGAATTACAGAGTTCAATTAGATTATTTTCATTATTATTAACTTTGTTTAATTCAACATTAAAATTTACTTTATTATCTTTAAATACTTCATTACGAATTTCATTTTTCGCTTCTTTAATTTCTTCAAATCCTTCAATATTATTTTTATCTTCCTTATATACTTCAATTTTATTAGCTTTATTTTCAATTTTTCGTCTTTAAACAAATCGTTAATTTCTATTTTCATTTCTTCTAATTTTGTATCAGTAACATGATCACTATACATTTTTGTTGTATTAATTACCGGAACGTAATTTTCCCATTTCGTCCTTTACTTAATAATTCCCCCTTTTCTTCTATAGTTTTCTCCACTCTTTTATTTACATTTTTATTTTCTTCATTTAATTTTCCATTTTCCCCTTGGAAATTCTCAGGATGCGCAGCACTGTTGTCTGCTCCTGATGAATTTTCCTTGGCTTGAACTTTTCCTTTTGTAAAATTGGTTTTTCCTCCCTGCCTGGTAAAAGTTCAAGATCCGCCGCTCTGTGGTCAGCTCTTGATTTTTCCACAATTTCAAAATGAACTCCTTTTTTAAGCCTGTTATTTCTCTCTATTTTACCATTATCAGTTTTTTCAAAATTATCAATTTTATTTTTTAAATCATCGTTTCTCTCCATTTTATTATTCTGTCATTTTTCAAAACATATGCTTTCTTTAAATTCGCTATTTCTCTCTTTTTGCTATTATCTATTTTTTCAAAACTATTAATTTCTTTAGTTTTAAACTCATTATTTCTCTCAAATTTTCGTAATTTAATTTCTTCAAATTCTCTATTTATTTCTGCATTATTTCTAAAACTCGTACTATTCTGATTACAGAAGGGAATTGAAGCTTCATTTTTGGTTATATTTCACTATGGGAAAATCCAAAGTCCTATAATGTTCATGATTTTTATCATGTCTAGTCTGTAATATTGTATTTTCATTTTAATCTTCATTAATTTTATCTTTCTTCAATAAATTTATTTGAGCTCCAGTATCTACTAAAAATTTTACTTGTTCATCGTTGGCGACGTCCAACGGCACAGATACTAGGGGCCCGTACCAACGATTTCTCATTGATACACCCTCCTTCTTAAAACTACGGGATAAAAATTGGGTTTTTAATTCATCCCTCTTTCGTTTCCCTGATTGGCTTGATAATTTTGACGTGCTGGACATGTTAATTCTGTATGTCCTTCTCTTTGACCTCAGTTGCAGTTTGCTAATCTAAATGAGCAGATTCTGTGTGTTGTTACCTGTTCCCGGGCTTTTTCCTTATTGAATGGACAGTTAGTTGCAATGTGTCGGGAATTTTTACATAAATAGCACTCCATACGAGTCCAATTATTTTCTCTATGTGTACTATTCGTTTGTGTTGGGTTTATTTTGCGAGGTGCCAGCAATATTTTCTGTAATGGCCCATCCTACCACAATTAAAACAGTTTACTCTTTGCCCGCTATTATTGTTTGGCACGTAAGAATTATTTACTGGCCCAGCTGCTGTTCTCATTCGTTGAGGTGCTTGTTGCGTAGTTTGTTGCCGAAAAAATCTATTATTGTCCCTATTTTCCCGGTTGTTGGAATTAGTGTTAGGTGTTTTATAATCTCCATAAGCTGTTTTGTGTTATCGTTCATTGCTTGTTCAGTTATTTTTTCCGGTTGTTGTGGTCCCAATAATTCCAAAGATTCACTCGCATGTTTTTTTCTAGTGGTAGTGTTGCATTCATTGGAGCTGTTATGCCGAAATCATATATATTGTCCTTGTTTAGAAAATTTGTTGATCGCCTATTGTTATTTCTTAGTTATGTTCCGTTGTTTTGCGGAATTAAATCCTCGTATATCCCGTTACAAAGTTTTTGTTAATTTTAATTAATGTTTCTTTTCTTTCCTTTATTTGACTATTATTTCCTACCGTTATGCCTCCTACGGCACCTTCTTCTTTGCTTTCACTAGTATTACTTTCAGAATTTTCACTAATGTTATTTGAATGTATACTTAAATTAATTCCGTTTCCGACCCGCTTTCGTTTGATGTAATTTTCAGGCGCAAAAGTTACCGACCGTCTTCGTTTTGTTTGATTCGATACCAAATTGTTCGAATTACCCTGTGGTGTGGTTCGAATTACCCTGTGGTGTCCTCTTTTTCTTATTTTTTCTTCTGGTGGTAATGGTAATACAATTTATTGTATAATAACAATAAATTGTATGAACAAAATGTATAAATGTATTATATGATTTTATTACTGATAATTCCGCGAAATTAAGGTTTTCCGGTAAAATAGTAGAATCCTCTAATATTTTCTTTTGTCCGCGAATAGTTGGTGCCATGTGTTAACTGATACCAAAAAATAATTAAAATAAGTTTCTAACAAATTATACTTCTAAAATTCTACTACTTTTTGTTATTTTTTAAAAATATGCCTATGCTTCCGTCACAAGTAATACCGAAATTACCACAACTCAATAATATTCAATAATAAAAAAAAAATAATCCGTATTCAACTTTTTATTGAATAAAAAACAACTCCCTTTTGCTATACACCAATGGTTAAAAAATATTTTTTAAATAAAAATATGCTCTCAATTCAAAACATTAATTTTACCGAATACATATACACAAATACAACACAAAAAAAATGACTCTTATTAATTATGCACATATATGTTATACACAAAGCTTAACAGATTCTTCTTTGTATTGCATTTATATTAAGCACCTAAGCTTTAAGAAAAAAGTGTATTTTGTAACTATGAGAGAAGAACGAAAAAGAGTGTTTATTGTAACTATTTGACTTTAAGTATAGCTTAAATTTTCTTTTTAAGTGAGCAGAAATAAAAAAAATTTTCTAACAGAAATATTTATGATATTTAAAATTTATGTATAATAACAATAAATTGTATGAACAAAATGTATAAATGTATTATATGACCATAAGTAAAAAAAAAATTTCCAAAAAGAAAATTATTTCTTTGTATATACTAATTCATATATATCTTTTTTCTACGTACATAGTTTATAAAAAAAGAGCGAAACAAATTGTATGAAAAATTTATGGATGTATTTGACGATATACGAAATGAAAAAAAACACCTGTTTTTATATACTTTATTTTTATTTCAAATTAACATATTAGCATTTCAATTTGTATTTTTTGGTAAAGTTACATTTTAAATTTAATCCTCATACCTCCTAAATATTATTACGCTCCCTCTCTCTATTATTATATGTATTAATATTTTCCTCTAATATTATTATTAAAAAATATTGCGAATAATAACTAGAAATACTTAACATAATTATTTTTTTTGTAATTTTTTTTGTAAAATCATATATTATATATTACTATTAAAATTTAACAATTTGCTTTTTATTTGGTTATTTTATTTTTTTTGATAAATTATTATGCGCTGCTTCCGCTGCTCTGCAACAATTTGAGAAAATTTTATCGATTTTTTTCTTTTCTGCTTTCTTTTTTCGTTGTTCTGACCTCTGCTTTCTTTTCAATTCTTTAATTTTGTGTTGGAATATTTCTTCCTGCTTTTGAGTGCATCCCAATCGTAATATTCGGTGTAATTCTTTTATTTCTTCTCTTCGTTATGCCGCTTCTCCTCCTCTTTTTCTTATTTTTTCTTCTGGTGGTAATGTTTGTGTTGCCGGCGGCTTCGATGTTTGCCGTCTTTTGTATTCCTCCAAAGAAATCGGCTTTGAGCCCGCTGTTGGTTCTTTTTTAATTTCGTTCCTTATTTTTTCCAACGTCGACATTTAAATTTTTTATTATATATTTTTTTCAAAATAGTGAGGCCACAGCCCGTCCGTTCACTATATATCTTCAGGCAGTGCCTGTTGAGGGTTTTGAAAAAAATAATTTTTATTATTATTGTATTTTAGACAAGTAGACCCAGTCTTTTTTTTGGAGTGTACTCCAAAAATTGGTCACGGTACCAATGTTGTGACTCTAATTGTTCTATTATATACGTTGTCTTTACCACTTATTATATTCACCTTTTTATTATAATCGTTGTTGGTCTTGTTATATTTCTTCCTCTAATCTAATTTACGTGTCAGTTAACTTTTGAATCTAATATAAAACTTTTTCAGATATATCTTAGAGTATATAATATCAGGAGATGCTATAGTGATTAAAAATCGTCCATTTTTTTTTGGGGGGGAAGAGAGAATTTTTTTTTGGTGTAGGCTTCAGAAATGACTGCCCGTGTGCAAAAGCTATTTTTTTTGAGAAAGCTCTTTTTAAAAATATAGTTATGAATATTTATGAATTTGAAATAAACTTTATAAATTTTTATTTTATAATCTTATATTTTAATTTTTTCTGTATTATAAATATAAAATTGTGTTTAATAAAAATGTATTTGAAAATAAATAAATAATATTTTAGAAATTAAATATAAAATGTATAAGAGTATATATAAGGTGTTGAGTAGGAACTACAGTTTTCCTAATATATCCTTTTCCAGGATTAATAAAATATTGTGATCTGAAATGTATAGAACACACTTTATAATATGTACATACAATAATCCTCAGGTAGTATATTTACTGCCTAATACCATTCTAATCTTAAATTATTATCCTTCAGAAAGCTAAAATAATAATTATTTTTTAATAATTCATCAAAGTAATGTATACGACTCAAGTGCTTCAGGATACAAATTGTTTGACTACGACCCTGTCGACAAATTGATGTTCATTGAAAGCTCTTTTGAATATTTTAGCACAATAATTTACAATTTTAATATTCAATTTTATAATGTTATTTGAATTAAGCATATTATATTATAACTTGAATTCAAGGAAATAAGTTTTTATTAGTTCAAAAATAAAACCGCATTCACGAATACCTTCATATATTTTCTATATTTATCTGTAAAAAGACACTTCCGAACATTCGAGTGATTTATGAAATAAATGATATTTACACATTTTAATTACACAATAAGTCATCACAAAATATTGATATAACAAATACTGTTTTAATTTAATACTTTTTAGTACAAATCTTTATGTTTTTCACACATAAATTATCAAAAATGTTACAATTTCTTTCAACTTTTTAAAAAAAGCTCTCGCTGTAATATAAATGACAATTGCAAATCATTTGACAAATTAGCTGTGGATTGATTGACAGCAAAAGAGCTTGTTCTGTAGATGGAATGACAGCAAAAAGAGCTTTATTTATTTGACACAGTTAGTAGGTATAAAATTATACTATAGCATCTCCTGATATTATATACTCTAAGGATTATTGATGTCCGGCCTGATCTTCTTAATTCTTCTTTTTGTTCAACGAATAAATTTTACTTTTAAATAAACTCAACGACTAACAATTACTTTTTAAATAAAACACATACTATTTTCCGTTTTATTATTCAAATTCTATTATTGGTTTTCTTCACTATAGGCTTAACCTGTTTAGTTGAAGAGTTATAAATTAGAACTCCCCGAAATACCATTTATATATCCTAATATTGCTCCCTCAGCAATATTAGAATATTCCAATAAATACAAATAATTAATATTTTTTATTAATCAAAGGTAAAGTTGTGCAACGATAAATTCACACATTAATTATGTTACCATTGCCCATAGTGCTGATAACGCTACCATTGCCCATTGTGCTGATAATGATTTTGCATTATTTTTATACAATAATATTGTAATACGCTGACGTATTTTATTATTGTTTTGATTTAAACTTTCATATAGTATAATGCGCTGCCGATATAATGCGTTTTTAGGCAATGACGACATAAATGTATGACTGTTGTCACACAACAATACAAAGTTTCAACTAATTGTATGGCGCAATAATCCAAATGAGCAACTTCGGTACTTTGAACTAAGAACAGTAACGTATGGAACAACATCAGCTCCATTTGTTGCTACCAGATGTCTCAAGCAACTAGCTATAGAAAAACAATCTCGGTACTCCTCGCTTCAAAAGTAACAGACCAATATTTTTATGTTGACGACGTAATAGCATCGAGTTAGCCAAAAATTCCTAAAGGGAGCTAATCGAGATGCTGAATAACGCAGGTTTTCAACTTCGAAAATGGTGTGCAAATCACCCTAAATTACTAGAAGCAGTACCAATTGAACATAGAGAATCGAATTGTGCATTAAATGAAGATCATAAGATCAAGACGTTGGGATTAATTTGGCATCCTCCAACTAATCGTTTTTCGCTTCAGACGTCATGGAAGACACCAAAAATCGTCACCAAACGAACAGTTCTTGCCGAAATATCCCAAATATACGATCCACTCGGTTTAATCAACCCAGTGGTTGTTATAGCGAAAATATTTCTTCAAGAACTTTGGCACCTAGGATTGGATTGGGACGAAGCTCTCCCACAACAACAACATACATACTGGTTAAACATCCGATCGCAGCTACCAGAAATCTCAATTTTCTCAATACCGCGGCATGTAGTAGCAGACACATATAAGACCGTCCAGCTTCATGGTTTTTCTGATGCGTCTACGAAAGCATACGGTGCAGCCGTATATGTGAGAACAATCAACTTCAAAGGAGAAATAACAGTCCAGTTGATGTGTGCCAAATCCAGAGTTACTCCAAAGAAAAAAATCTCTATAGCGCGACTTGAACTATGTGCTGCCAAACTATTAAGTGAATTAATTAATAAGGTCTGTCAAGCTACCAAGATAAATATAAAATTAGTGACATGTTGGACTGATGCAATGATCACACTTGCTTGGATAGCCATGACATCATCCCCAAAGGACGTATTCATAGCAAATCGAATCTCAGCAATTCAACAAATCACATTATCACACCAATTGCAACATGTTGGTACAAAGGATAACCTAGCAGACTACATTTCACGCGGTATGACATCATAAGAACTGATCAACTCCAAGTACAGTCAGAACCAAGTACAGAATGGCCACGTCGACCAACATCAGCACCATTAGAACACATCAATCTTCAAGGACAAATCGAGATACCACTAAAGGTATCTCTAGTGACTCAACAAGAAACCCACGAGTCGCAAGACTTATGGAAAATCATTAACCATAGAAATTTGTTCAAGTTTCTGCAGAAGACGATAGCATTTATTCCCCGCTTCGGATACAACTCTAAACCAAATAGCACACCAAAGAAAATAGGAATGTTTCCAGACGCCGAAGAATTAAATAGCTAATAATAGTTCAGAAAATGCAAGAAGGTTTCTCAGGAGAAATCAACCAGCTACGCAAAGGCAACAGAGTAGGAAATTGTAGCGAACTAAAAAATCTATCATCAGTCCTAGACGAGCAAGGAATAGTTCATGTCGGAGGAATATTACAAGCATCTAACTGATGTACAGATTCCAAACACCCAATGGTGTTACCCACTAAACACCCGTACACAAAGCTATTAATAGAAAAAATACATTGGGACAATCTTCACGCCGGGCCCCAGGCTCTGTTGGCTATCACTCGGCAACGTTTCTGGCCTGTTCAAGGTAGGAAGTTAATTCAACGAGTATGTCGTGACTGTTTTCTATGCTTCCTAACAAAACCAAAAGCTATGCTTCAAATGATGGGAAATCTACCAGCAGATCGAATACAACCAGCGCGCGACTTTACCACGTAGGAGTAGATTTCGCGGGCCCAATGCAAATACATTACAAGCTTCGAGGAAAGAGACCCACGAAGGCATACATAGCTGTGTTTGTCTGCTTTACAACCAAAGCAATACACATTGAAGTAGTGTCAGACCTCACAACGCAAGCATTTATAGGAACTTTCGTCGCTTTCGTCGCTTTCGTCGCCAGAAGAGGACACCCGCCCAAAATATACTTTGTTGGCGCTCGAGCCAATCTTGAGGAATTACAACAGCTGTTTTCAACGGCAAATCATAAGAACGAGGTGCTGAAAACATGTTCTGAACAAGGTATGCAATTTTTACAAATACCACCCAGATCACCGCACTTGGGAGGGCTATGGGAAGCCGCTGTTAAGGCAGCAAAAAATCACATGAGATGAATCATTAATGCAGCGTCAGTCACCTTTAAAGAATTGTCTACCATAACGGTACAAATAGAAGCCATATTAAATTCGCGACCACTAACACCACTGTCAAATGATCCCAATGATCAACAAACTCTTACCCCTGGGCACTTTCTCATCGGAGAACCGCTGACAACCATAATAGAGCCAAATCAAAAGGAAAGAAAAATAGGTTTATTAAAGCGTTGGGAGGTGATTCAGAACATACATCAAGAATTTTGGCGCCGATGGTCAAAGGAATATTTAACAGGCTTACAAGTACGCTCAAAATGGTTAGAACAAACAGAAGATATTAAGGCCGGAAGGTTAGTATTACACAAAGATGACAACTTACCACCGTTACAGTGGCAGTTTGGAAGAATTGTTATACCTATAAAGGATGACGATGGTTTAATTCGAGTAGCAGATGTTTCAGTTTCACTTTCAATTTTAAAAAAATTAAATTTACTACACCACAATAAATTCACGCATAGTAACTTTTTTCTCTTTTTTAAAGCAGTTATATTCTGTCAACAATATCTTGTTCTATACATAAAAAATTTAACTATAAAATATAAAAAATCTAAACAAATTACTCCATGGGTAGGCCATCAAATTGTTAGAAATTTGAATGTGAAACAATTTATGTCCATTTGTTTTGGTATTATATTTACAGCAGTTGTATAATTTGTGTTTAAAAATTGGATATGCAAAACGAAAAACGTTTTGCATATCCAATTTTTTTATTAAGTAACGCTTAATTTAATAACAATAATTGTAGTCATAAATTGTAAATTCGCACTTGTTGAGGTTTTTTACGTATTTTTATCACTTGGAAATTTAAAAGTAAGTAATAATTTTTAATTTTGTTTGTATGACAATATCATTTTTTATTTTTATTTTTGCACTGACCCTGTTCATCCAAGTAATAACAATGAAAAGGCAACAGTGTTTGATAGATTTTTTCACCAAAAAAACAAAAACGGATACCGTTGCTTCCGAAACGGCATTAGGTGATACAAATCAGTTACAATCAGAACCTCAAACTGCTCAAGAAGGCAGCACGTCAATAATTGAAACAGAAGAGTGTAGTAACTCTAAAACTGAAAGTAATCTTCCTGCATGCTGGTCTGTTCAACAATATAAAAACTTTAAAGAAAAATATGACGGATTGATAATTACAAATAAAATGTTAGGTTGCGAATATTGGGCACAACATGATTTTATAAAAGTAAAAAGTGTTCATGTTGCAAAAGAATGGAAAAACTTTCAAATTAAGGCATCAGGAAAAATGAAAATGTTCAGCAATTCGGAAGCAACGGTAGCTTCTCTCAGAAAAAAAATTAAAGAACATTTTTCATCAAAATTCCATAACATTTGTGTAGAGAACTTAAAACAACTTAAGCACGATTCCATGGGAAAAGTAATTGATACGATGAATTAAAAATATTTGACAACTACTTGTAGAGTATTTAATACAATTTATAGTCTGACAAAAAGATGTAAACCATTTTCAGATATAAAAGATGAAGTTGAGCTACAAATTAAAAATGGATTAGATATGGGAATATCATTACCATAGTAGATTTTATTGCAAATGACATTAGAAAAGAAATATTTAATAAAATTATTGAAAAAAAACAGAAAATATGTTTGATTATTGATGAAGCTTCAACAATATCCTGCAAACCAGTAATCATACTTTTTTTAAAAGTAGAAGATTCTGTTCCACCACCAACAATTTTCGTTGCACTAGTTGAATTAGAAAAACAAGTTGAAATTTGTTCAGCTTTGTTTAAACCACTCTCGAAACAGTAAAGTTTTGTACAGAGTTAATGTTTAATAATAAAGCTATTCTGAACAAATAAAGTTTTAAATTATTAAATAAATTTGGAGTTTTATTTATTAATAAAAGATATTATTAACTGGCAAAAGCCAAAAAACAATATTTTACTTTATTCTTTTTACTATAATTATTGAAACAAGCGCTTCTTCAAAAAGGAATGGCTTGATCAATAGAATAATCAGAATAATAATGATAATGAACAATGAACCATATGACAATCAATTAAAGCAACTTTTTTGAAATTCTAAAATTTTTCCCTTGAAAACATTGACAATACATATGATATAAGACATAATATGATTTTACACTAGCACAAGAAGCATACTACAGGACTGACGACATAGACAAAGGTACACATTGTTGAGGCAACTATTCGTGGAAAATTAAGAGGTAGAGCAGCGGAATTATTTCAGGACAGGACAGTAACACTGTTCGAGGAATTTAAAGAAATCTTAGAGGAAAATTTCGTACCAAGGAAAAATATAGCACAATTAAAAACGGAATTGGAAGGTTGCTTCCAAACAATAGACGAGTCGGTCAATACTTTTGGCGACCGTCTAAAAAGCAAATATCATTGCTTAAAATTAGGGATTCAAAGGAAATATTTAACGGAACCATGATCAATGTTACAGGATGCAGAAGAAACTGCACAACGAATATTTATAAGAGGACTTCGGTCGGAATCTATTAAGCAATACGTTTTGGGACAAAATTATAGGAGATTGGAGGATTTACTTTGAGGAGCCAGGTTATTTCCGGAACAATTAGAACAAGTTGCACCCATAAGGACACAAAATAATAATATGGACAGTACAATGTTCCTACAAATGTCCTCAATTTCATAATAATAATAATAATAATAGAAATAACAATAATAATAACAATAATAATAATAATTATAATAGAAATACCTATAATAATAATAGCAGGAATAATCCACAAAATATTAATAATAATAATAACAGAAATAATTTTGGAAATAATAACAGAAATAATTTTAATAACTTTAACAATTATAATGGAAATAATAATAACAGATTTGGTAACAGAAATGGTTACAATAATAATAATAATAATCGAAACAATTACAATATTAAGGGGGCGAGTGGCGACGACCTCCTAGTGTGCGTGACATGTCCATCACGCCGGTTCGCTCTGGGCAATGCGTTTCTACGTAGCTAACAGTCGCTTCCTTTCTTACCCCAATCCATATCCTTATCCATTCTTTCCCGTCAATTATACCAGCTTCCCATTCCCAAACCTAATGTCAGTGGTGGTGTGAGCGCCGTGCCGAGGACTGAAAGGCTGGGGGTCAAACCAGCCGCTAACGAGCTCCCTCCGATGCCCGGGCAAGGTCGGTTGTATAAGTGCCTTATCCCAGTATGTCGGCTCTGCTGGGACGGACTCCTCTTTCCGGACATTCTCGTGGGAACAAAATATGAATTACAACAATAAAAACAACAAAAAACAACAAAACCAACTTAACATCGGATCGTCTTCTGAAGATGATCTTCTGGCCTCCAGTCAGGAGACAGTTAAAAGAACCAGCCACAGTACTAACACAAATCAAACCAAAACCAAGCCTGAGAGTACCTGCCACAGTGCTCCAAGAGAACAAGTTTCTGGGGGCAGCGGTAGTACCAGCCATAGTACTCCAAAGCCCTCAAGTTCTGGAAGTACCAGACCTAGTACTTCCACAAAAAGCAGAACGGTTAGAAGCTCGGGGTCCATTCTCAGAAGACGATACCTGAAAGCCAAGTTCATTTTGAACAAGATTGTTCAGAACGAGGCCGAAGGTAGAGGCAATGAGAGGGACGAAGAGGACCGCAAGAATTGCGATGATATTATTAAGCAATATGAAGCTCATGTTGCTAATAGCGTCAAGCCGTCCATACCAGCTAAAAGGGAAAGATCCCAGGATGAAGCTAGTATGAACAGACCAAAAGCAAAACTTGCAAAGACAGAGGCAAGTAAAAATACGTCGCAGCAGCGCAAGTTTAGTGATATAGTCAAGGATCACTTGGCGCTTGCCATAATCAATGAGAAAGCAGAGTTTCGGAAAGTCTCAGCCGAACTCTGGGTAAAAATAGAAACAAAGCTGTCCGAGATGGTTATGGATCACGTCTTGGAGTGTAAGGGGCCTCTCCCTGGCTATGATTCATCCGAGGTAGTCAGGGGCTACCGGGTTATCCGTTGCGTGGACCTGTTCTCCAAGGATTTTCTTAGCGCCAGTGTTACTAAGATTAGTAACGCATGGGAGGAAGCCACGATTGGCCTAATCCCCGCTAAGGAAATCCCAGTGAGACCCAGGGCTCGTATATGGTTACCCAGGATGGACATAGACGGGGAGAAGCTTCTTCGGTGCCTGCAACTGCACAACCCTGATGTGCCCATGACCAACTGGGCAGTGTTAAAGAAAGAGCCGGGATACGTGGATACCCAGAAGAGTAGTGTCTCGTTCCTCCTCCTGATAAACGAGGAGAGTCTCCAGCCTCTGGAAAGGCTGGAGTTCAAGTTGCGTTTTGGCATCAGGCTGGCTAAATTAAAAGTATTTAAAGATGCGCAGGAGGTCGATGGCCTAGATGAGGCCAACGATCTTCTTGAGGAAATGTCTCTAGACACAGAGACGGAAACATTTAACACTAAAGATGGCGATGTTGAAGGTGGTTCAGGTCAACCTTAAGCACTCCAAAAGTAGTTGAGGAAGACCACGACATCGCCATTATTCCAGAACCGTGGATTAACACCTCCAGAATTAGAGGTCTGTCTTGCCGAAATTATAACCTATTCTACAAGCCTGTGGAAGTGAACGGTGGTAAGCCCAGAACATGTATTCTGGTTAAAAAACACATTAATGCCTTTCTTTGCTCTAATTTCAGTTCTGTAGATCTGACCGTTGTCAAGATTGAACAGGAGGGTGGTAAGGAGCTATACATCAGTTCGGTGTATATGGCTCACGATAAACCTGCCCCGCCACTGGAATTCCAGCAACTAGTCCATGACAAAGGAAACAATCTCCTAGCCGGCTGCGATGCGAATGCCAGACATACCCTGTGGGGAAGCTCTGAAATAAATGACAGAGGTGAGTCACTTTTTGATTTTATATTAAATACTAACCTAATAGTTGCAAATAGGGGTAATACTCCCACCTTTACCTTCCGAAGTTCGGACAGTTGTCCGGGATGGGAAGAGGTTATCGATATTACCTGTATTAGTAATAATGATTCCCTGAAGCTAGAAAATTGGAGAGTATCGGAGAAAAAATCTTTTTCAGATCATAGTTGGATACTCTTCAATATAAATTACATGCGCGATAGCCCTAAGCCCTTCAGAAATCCCAAAAGTACAAACTGGACGACTTTCAGAAATGTACTAAGACAAAAATTATCAGCCATAGATAATTCGGATTCAGATATAAGATCCATTACCCAACTAGAAGAACAGACGGACAAGTTCGCAAAGGCCATGCAGGTATCTTTCAAAGTTTCATGTCCTATAAAGCGAAGCAAGAAATCGTTCCCAGTATGGTGGAATGAAAATCTGACAAGCCTAAGAAGGGAGACTAGGGAAGCCTATAATTTCTGCTATAAAAGAAACACATGGCAACTCTATAAGGACCGTTTAAAAGAGTACAAAAAAGCTATTCGCACAGCTAAGAATCAATCTTGGCAAGATTACTGCGAATCCATCGAAACCTCGAAAGACACGGCCAGACTTAGTCGGGTTCTTTCCAAAGAGCACTCAAATCCATCCTTTCTGAAGACTTCGGAAGGAACATGGACGGAGTCGTCCTCAGAAACTCTAAACTTACTAGTGAACACCCACTTTCCAGGCTGCTCGGAGGTTGACGGAGCTGCTCAGACGGGCAACCAGGAAACTATATCGCAGTCAGGGTAATGGGTCAAATCATTGGTAACAGATAATATGATCGCCTGGGCGATCGACAATTTTGCTCCATACAAATCCGCAGGTCCAGACGGTATTTTTCCTAAGATGTTACAGGAAGGTAAGGAGCTTATTATTCCAATCATTAAAACATTATTTACAGGTAGCCTTGTGCTTAGCCATATACCACGGTCATGGAGGAGGGCTAGGGTAGTCTTCATCCCAAAAGCTGGAAGGAGAGGGCACGAAACAGCAAAGGACTTCAGGCCGATCAGCCTCT
Source organism: Empis stercorea (assembly GCA_949752835.1). Lineage (NCBI taxonomy): Eukaryota > Metazoa > Arthropoda > Insecta > Diptera > Empididae > Empis > Empis stercorea. Next base: position 39,580,499 of record OX457085.1, read on the forward strand.
CTTCTTTCATGCTAAAAACACTGGAACGCCTACTCGAAGTCGAGCTAAGGAAAGTTCTTGATATTACTCCGCTATGCAAGTCACAGCATGCGTACTGTAAAGGTAAGTCCACTGACACTGCTTTATGTTAAGTGCTACGTAATGTGGAAAAATCGTTGTACTACAAGCAATACACCCTTGCCACCTTTCTAGACATAGAAGGTGCCTTTAACAACATACAAGTAGAAGCTATCCAAGAGTCCTTGAGCGAACTAGGGGTTTGCCCAGCTATGTGCAGCTGGATTGTAAAGATGCTTCAATCAAGACAAATACAGGCGGATCTTGGTAACAGCCATATTACCAGATTCGCCAAAAGAGGTACGCCGCAGGGGGGCGTGTTGTCTCCCCTACTGTGGCTAATAGCGATGGATAAGATTCTTATGAAACTCCAGGCGGAAGGAATTATAACTATAGCGTACGCGGATGACCTAGTGATACTGGTCTCTGGCAAATACCTTCACATAATAAGCGAAATTATGGAAAGAGCTTTGCTAATGGTAAGCAATTGGGCCAAAGAGTGTGGCCTTAATGTTAATCCGAAGAAAACGGAATTAATGCTGTTTACCACAAAAACAAAATTACCCGCGTTTAACCGACCTAGACTGGACGGGGAAACTCTGAATCTGGCCTCCAGTGTACGGTATCTAGGTGTAATGTTACACCCGAAACTGAACTGGAGACTTAATATTGAGGAAAGAGTAAAGAAGGCCTGTATAGCCCTTTATTCATGCAAAAAAATGCTGGGAAAAAAATGGGGTCTGAAACCACGGATGGTTCTATGGCTCTATACTGCCGTTGTACGACCTATCCTCACCTACGGTTCAGTGGTGTGGTGGCCTGCTGTCGAGAAACAATATATCAGTGTCATGCTATGCAAAGTCCAGAGAAGTGCTAGTTTAAGCATCACTGGAGCGTTAAGAACGACGCCAAGTGCTGCCTTGGACTCGCTTCTACACCTTCTCCCCCTTGATAACCACATTAAGAACCTTGCTACTTGTAGTGCGCTCAGGCTTAAAGAGAACAAGCACTGGCAAGCTAAACCCTACGGACATGGTAGAATCTTAGGCACTACAGGAAGCTAATTAGAGACAATAACCACTGATTACACTATTCCAAGATTTGAGATCGACAAGAAATTCAAAGTCAGATTGCCAACCAGGAATGAGTGGAAAGCTAATAACCCACTTGCTAACATGGACACAGTGCTATACACAGACGGTTCCAAAATGGACTGTGGTGTTGGCGCTGGAGTATACTCGGATTCCCTTAAACTTGCACATTCCTATAGGCTACCAGACAGATGTAGTGTCTCCAGGCGGAAATGCTAGCAATCTGGAAGGCATGCCAAGCACTTAGGAACGACTCCACAACTAAGCGGAATGTGGCAGTAGTTACAGATAGTCAGGCCGCTATCTTGGCTCTTAACTCTGCCGTCATATCCTCGAAACTAGTTAGGAACTGCTACGAAGAACTCACATACCTAGGCAGTCATCTCAACATTACACTCTTTTGGGTTCCCGGTCATAGGAACATTGAGGGTAATGAACGTGCAGATGAATTGGCTAGATCGGGCTCGGGCTTAGACCAAACATTGGCAGAACAGGTGCAGCTACCAATGAACACGGTAAAAAGAGACATATACTTGCACTATCTTTCCTTAGCCAACTCCAGATGGGTTGGGTTAAATAACTGAAGTACGGCGAGGAGTACCTGCCCGTCGTACAATAACAACAGAAGTGACGAACTTCTTAAACTACCACGAAAGGATCTGGCTAGAACAGTAGCCGTACTTACGGGCCACTGGCCGATTGGCGTGCATGCCTCCAGGCTTGGTATCCCATTTAATCCTTCGTGTCGCAGCTGCCTTATAACAAACGTAGAAGAAACAATAGTGCATTTCGTCTGCGACTGTCCAGCGCTGGCCAGGGCCAGACTTTTTTCTCTCGGCAGTCCCTTCTTTAATGCGCTAAGCGATATAGCCGGGAAAAAACCTGTTGACATAACCCGTTACTGGAACGCCACGAAATGGCTCTAACAAACACCCCACTTGCCATATTTACTTGCCTTTTGGTCGCGCGAATGAGTGGTATGAAAACGGCGCTATTGCGCTAATTGGAGAACATGGACAGTCGTCCAGGACTCGCCACTTACACCAACCAACCAACAATATTAAGAGTAACAATAATAACAATAATAGTAATAATAATTATAATATGAATAATACCAAGGGTAATAATAATTACAACTCCGGTAATAATAATACTAATGCAAGGCCAAGGAATAATGAAGCAATAACTTGCTATAAATGTGGTGCTATAAAAAACGAGTTTTTAAATAAAATAGATTTTGAGAAAATTAGAAAAGAAGTTACGAAGAAAGTTTATGAAAAAATAAGTTATTAACGAAAAAGAAGAAACAAAAAAGGAAATTATACAAAAAAAAGAGGAAGAAGAAATTACAATACAAGTCCGCTCAAATCATGGTATTTTAGAACCAAAACAGAAGTTAGATGTTCCAACTACATAAGAAAATACAAATGAAGATGATATACATTTTACAAATAATGGAAAAAATATTACTGATAATAAAGTAGGAGAAATGAAATTAAAAATTAACAATTGTTTTAAAGAAGAAAAAGATATTAATAATATTATAGTATAAAATAATATTGAAGTAAATGAAGAAATGAGAAATGAAATACGAAATGAAATTCGTAGTGATGAGGTTGAAGAAATTAATGATAATTATTATAATGAAAGAAACAAAGTTAATAATAATGAAAAGAATTTAATGAAACAGAATTTATTGAAAATCAGTAATTGTAAACGAAAGTAATGAAGGTATTAAAAAATGTAATAACGAACATAAAACACCACGACACCTATACGCAAATGTAGTTATTGTAAATAGAGTAGAGATTCCGCAAGTAAAAACCAAAACATTAAATCATAGTTTTGGAAAAACAATGTTAGAAAATAAAGAATCAATGCGAAACAACGTAATAAATAAATTAACACATCAATTAAAAGAATTAAATCCACGTTCGTTCCCTAGCGTAATACAAAGGAACTACAAGTACTTTCGTAAACATGCCTAAAACAAGACATAGTAACAATAAAATGGCATCAAATTCACGGACTTATTTATTTAAAGTTTAATCGTAAATCAATAAAATTTTGGGGTAAAAATTTAGGTTTTTGTAATACATAAAAAAATATATTAACTTAGTAATCATAGGATGTAGATTAAGTTTTAAAAAGAATTGGATACTTTTAGGTGTAAAACAAAATCTTTGTTTAGGAAAAATGTAAAATGGAGATTTCAATTACTAATAATTTAATTGTTAATTTAAGGAAATAAAGGAAAGAATTGTAACATATATATAAAAAAAAAAAAAATTAAAAAAAAAAAAAAAGGTATAAAAGGGGAAGGAAGTGGAAGAATATTAAAGTATATTAATATTAAATAAAACAAAAATATTTATTGAAAATAAATAAAACATTGTTTTGTAAATTATATTAAAGAAATTAAAATATTTTATATTGTTAAATTTATAAATTGTAAGAGATATTATTCAAAATAAAAATGAAGAAATATTTAATATTGTTTAAAATGAAAATGAAGGAATAAAACTTGTATATTTAAAATATCAATATTGTTACGAAAAAATTAACGAGAATATTTAAAGTTGTATATTTAATATTGTTTGAAAATGAGAAAATGAAGAAGTGTTTAAAGTTTTAAAATTGAAGATGAAAAATGTAAAATGTATATTGTAAAAGAAAAAAGAAACTGTATATTGATGAAGAGTTGAAAGTGTAGTTGAAAGGAAAATATTTAAATTATGAAATTATGTTTTAATATATGAAAATAAAGAATTATGAAAATATAGTTTAAGTTGAAAGAATTGTTTAAAAATGAAGATTGAAATGAAATGTAAAAATGTTCGGTTTTTAAAAAAGAATATTATATTTTTTTAGTATTTAAGTGGAGTCAGAAAAATAATGATAATGAACCATGTGACAATCAACTAAAGCAACTTTTTTGGAATTCTAAAATTTTTCCCTTGAAGGTGATGTTCTCTTCAAGTTTCTTAAAAGGAGAGGAATATTATGTGTAAAAATACACATAACTATTATGTAAGAAAAATCCCGACATAAAACATAAAAAAATTGGTAATAAATACTTTATATGCAAAATTAAAAAGTTCAAAATACAAATTGTAATAAATTATAAATATTTATTACACAATAATTGTTTATTACAATATTAATTATATCGGTCAAAGTAAAATTAAGTTAAATTATTAAATATCGGTCAAAATAAAAAATGCTTGGTCGACATTTTTGTCGAATAAGCAAAATTAAATTTAAATTAAAATATTCGATGACGAAATTCACTTAAAATAATTAATAAAATATTGATTTGTATTTCTTACGCAATTTTGTTTAGTATAAAGAAATTTGTGTATAAAAGACATGGAATGAAAATGGAAAATTGTCATTATTATTCTGACTATTGCATTGAATAATTAAGCCATTCCTTTTGAACAAGTGCTTATTTTCAATAATAATAGTAAAAATAGAATAAAATTGTAATTGTACCGTAGTAACATTGTAATTTAAATTTGGAATTAAGAAGTAAAAATATTTTAAATTATAAAACAAGTATTTGAATTAAAAGGTGCATTGCATTTTAAAGGAAAAAATATATTAAAAAGGTAATTGTAAAAGGAATTTATGTTAGAACATAAGAACAAGATGCAGAAACAATATATTGTTCAGTGATAGCAACTTTAAATAATATTGGATTTACTAATAGCTACTTATGGCCGTATGACAATGGCTTGACAAAATCCAAAAAAAAACTAAAAAATTTCTCTTTGTGCGACTGAAACACAAATATTTTTCAATTAGAGACAACTATAGTGTAGTATTGATGCTGTCAAATATATTGTTTTTGTGTTTTAATCTGTCAAAGATATTTCGCTGCTCGAATACTTGTTTGCTTCATACGCCTCTGACATTTTCACTTTGCTCCATATCCACCCTAAATTTGCAACTTACAATTTACACATGTTAGACTTCTTGGTCCGTGTTTCAAGACGGGTCCCGAAGATAACTGGCACGGCTCCATGTCCATCTTATAATATAATGACTATGAAAATTACTATGGATATAGCAAAAAAATAATTTAATATTAATGTTAATGTTTCATGTACATTGCTCATTTATATAGAGCAAAAAAACATTTAATAAAAATAACTTGAAAAATGTATAGAAAAGTTGCTCTACGTGCTACCTTTTTTCTGATTTTTGAGAAATGAGGCAAGCAAGCATTGAAAAAAAAAGAATTGGATGTGGAGCAAAACTGCTACTCGATATCTCAGTAACTATTAGAGATAAGAAAAAACGAATTGCAGTTTTAAAAAGAGAATCTCCCAAACACTACAGATATGGTCCTAACGCAAAAAACTCTAAAATGGCGTATGAAGCAAACAAGTATTCAAGCGGCGATTTGTAATAAAATAATAAAAAAAATGCTTGAATATTGAAAAAAATCAGGAATGTCAAAAAATATACAAAAAAAATCCAAAAAATTTTCGATTTTTTTTGACAGAAATGGTTTTGTTGCTGCTACACAGTGACAAATCATTAGCGACATGGATTTTTTTTGGATTTTTTTTTATTTTTTTTGACTTTCAGAATTTTTTTCAATATAGCGTGTTACTCGCACTCATATCTTTTTCTCATATAAGAAATATTACCTCTCCCTCTAAATGGATAGTTTCTGAAAAATTGAAATTTTCAAGCCATTGTCATACCCGCATTAGAAAATAATTTGGTTGGATTTTGTTCCGATGGCGCAAGCGTTATGTTTGGATGAAAATCTGGGGTGAGCACGAGGATTACAAATCTGTTTCCAAACATAATAATATTGCACTGTTTAAACCACCGTCTCCAGCTTGTTCTAGATGATGCTATAAACTCAGTAAAGCAAGTAAATCATTTTAAAATATTCATAGATAAGATATATGCAATTTTTCATCAGTCCAATAAGAATCAAATTGAACTTTCCAAAATATCCCAGAAACTTGAAATTGTTGTTATAAAGATTGGTCGAGTGTTAGGACCAAGATAGGCTGCCTGTATTTTAAGATCAACCATTGCTGTTTGGCGTGCTTCACCTGCACTACATCAATTTTTTTATTCAAATAAAAAGTACATAGGTATGGCTACACGTCTTGAAAATATTTTTTTTTTTTTGAAGGATTTGTCATTGATGATTGATACTTTCAAATGCGCTACAGGCAAGAAATTTAGATATAATAAAGGCTGAAAAACTGGTAATACGATCTATTAAAGCATTTCAAATGCTTGAAAAGGATAAGGTTTCATATGAAAAAAAAGTTGATGATTTAATTACCTCAGAAACCTTCAAAAATATCAACTTTGTAGAAAATCATAGACTCGTCGGACTTCCTCGGCAAACACTTTTAGAAAATATAGTACTGAATTCGTAATAATACTGAAGAAAAGACTAATGGACTGCGATAATTTAAAATAAAGTTCTAACGAAATTCATGGCTATAATAAATTACAGTTTCTAAATATTTTAGAGCCAGATAACTGGAATATTGAAGAAATTCTTATTCCGTGGAAAGCAGCTGACGAACAATTGCCCGCATTTAATGAAATTTTTAAGTACAAAATAGATACGAATGATCAATGATTATCGAGATTTCGTGGAAAATGTTTTAAAAAACTCCCAGAATTATGCAATTCCTGAAAGTATCCAAAAACCTAAAAATATAGTAAGAACCATTGCTGTAAGTTCTGCAGAAGCAGAAAGGGGCTTCTCAAAAATGAACTTAATATGTTCAGATAAAAGAACTTGCTTAACTGGATAATATATCAAATATCTAAAGGAAATGGGATCCCGTTCCCTTAGTTAATAATTAATCACTCAGCCGACGATACTCGAGTAAAAGCGAAGCAAATTGCAGAAGAAGATGACAATCAAATAGCAATATGGAAATATCTTTTTGTTACTTAATATTGAAATTAAACTTTTTTTCGCAGCGAACCGGTTGTTAAATTATTTGAATCCCACCACTGTCTACCATATAAATATGTTCCTTCTGGACCAGTATTTTCCATACAAAATACAAATTTTTTTGAAAATTTAAAATTCTCAGTTGGTCCAGAAAATCCATATACTTTTCAATATAAAATCTTCACAACACAACTTTTTTTCATTTTGCTTTGTCCCAATATCCACATATATTTTTTGCACATTTCACGCATATACTTTTTCGAATTCTCTTCGACGGTATATAATCCGAATATAGGTTTCACTTTCAATTTAAAAAAAAAATAAAATTTACTACACCACAATAAATTCACACATAGTAACTTTTTTTTCGCTTTTGTGGTCTACCATGTAGATATGTTCCTTCTGGACCACTATTTTCCATACAAAATACAAATTTTTTTGAAAATTTAAAATTCTCAGTTGGTCCAGAAAATCCATATACTTTTCAATATAAAATCTTCACAACACAACTTTTTTTCATTTTGCTTTGTCCCAATATCCACATATATTTTTTGCACATTTCACGCATATACTTTTTCGAATTCTCTTCGACGGTATATAATCCGAATATAGGTTTCACTTTCAATTAAAAAAAAAATAAAATTTACTACACCACAATAAATTCACACATAGTAACTTTTTTTTCGCTTTTGTGGTCTACCATGTAGATATGTTCCTTCTGGACCACTATTTTCCATACAAAATACAAATTTTTTTGAAAATTTAAAATTCTCAGTTGGTCCAGAAAATCGATATACTTTTCAATATAAAATCTTCACAACACAACTTTTTTTCATTTTGCTTTGTCCCAATATCCACATGTATTTTTTGCACATTTCACGCATATACTTTTTCGAATTCTCTTCGACGGTATATAATCCGAATATAGATTTCACTTTCAATTTAAAAAGAAATGAAATATACTACACCACAATAAATACACGCATAGTAACTTTTTTTTCTCTTTTGTGGTCTACCATGTAGATATGTTCCTTCTGGACCACTATTTTCCATACAAAATACAAATTTTTTTGAAAATTTGAAATTCTCAGTTGGTCCAGAAAATCCATATACTTTTCAATATAAAATCTTCACAACACAACTTTTTTTCATTTTGCTTTGTCCCAATATCCACATATATTTTTTGCACATTTCACGCATATACTTTTTCGAATTCTCTTCGACGGTATATAATCCGAATATAGGTTTCACTTTCAATTTAAAAAAAAATAAAATTTACTGCACCACAATAAATTCACACATAGTCACTTTTTTTTCGCTTTTCTGGTCTACCATATAGATATGTGTGTTCTGGGACATTATTTTCCATACAAAATACAAATTTTTTTGAAAATTTTAAATTCTCAGTTGGCCCAGAAAATCCATATACTTTTCAATATAAAATCTTCACAACACAACTTTTTTTCATTTTACTTTGTCCCAATATCCCCATATATTTTTTGCACATTTCACGCATATACTTTTTCGAATTCTCTTCGACGGTATATAATCCGAATATAAGTTTCACTTTCAATTTAAAAAAAAATAAAATTTACTACACCACAATAAATTCACACATAGTAACTTTTTTTTTCGCTTTTGTGGTCTACCATATAGATATGTATGTTCTGGGACACTATTTTCCATACAAAATACAAATTTTTTTGAAAATTTAAAATTCTCAGTTGGTCCAGAAAATCCATATACTTTTCAGTATAAAATCTTCACAACACAACTTTTTTTCATTTTGCTTTGTCCCAATACATGTATTTTTTGCACAATTCACGCACATACTTTTTCGAGTTTTCTTCGACGGTATATAATCCGAATATAAGTTTCACTTTCAATTTTAATAATATAAAATTCACTACACCACAACAAATTCACGCATAGTAACTTTTTTTGTATTCTCTTTTGTGGTCTACCATATAAAACTCACACATTTGGTTTATTAAAAATTATTTCATTTCAATTTCATATAACGAAAAACTTGTTTTAATTTGTATATTAAAAAATTATTTTCCTGATTTTGAACTTGCATTTAAAAATTATGACATTGTAATCAATATTATCTCATATATATATTGATTAAAAAAATTTAAATTTTTCGTGTTTGGTCCATGGCAATATACTTAAATTATAATTTTTGTAACGTTTTTATTCTGATTTTTTAAAAAAATTCTTCTCAATTTTTCGAAGTGAAAACTCTTTATGATATAGGTCAAATTGATCAACTTATCACCCAAATAATAAAGGTATGCAAGTTCAAAAATATTGATATGACAATATGCTAATTTTTTTCGGAAAGGTGAGGTTAACATAATAATAATATAAATTATTTATAATCAGGCAGATTTAATTTTAAAAATTCATAAAACTATTTATAAAAAACAGGATGCAATAACTTAAAATCATAAGTACCTACTTTTATTAATTTAATAATTTCTACAGTCTTTAATCCGAAAGGTAAAAAACAATTTATATTTTCGACAAAAATTTAATATTTTCCTTGAATAAAATTTATTCTTAAATGATTGCAATTATAATCCATTATCGATACAATGTATTAAGTAAATTTGTACTGAAGTTGATTTTAACTTAAACTTAACTATTTTTTTTTTATTTTTATAAAAAATGTATATAGTTTTATTGGAAGAACATAAATGTATAATTTATTGTTATGTTCAAATGTTTAGGATATATTATTATATTCTGGCTATAGCCAATCTATATAATATATTTTCCTATTGAACTGGGAGCGTAATAATTTAAATAAAACTTCAAATATTTAAAGTCTAAATTAACTATTTATTTACTCAAACTTATGTTAACAAATTAGCCTTGTACAGAACCTTTAATTCTGAAAGCTGTTAACTGTAAGCTGAATAAATTTCGACTCTCCGAATTACCATAAAAACCGCATTATTTATACACACTTTTTTACTTCTCAGCTTTTTGTTTACATTAAAAATGTAAATAGACTTTGTTCCAATAATAATACAATTAATCATTTTGCGTAATCATAATTATTTTGCGTCATCATAATTAGTAATAATTATTATTATTTGTATTTGTTGTTACCCAAAGTTGCATACATTGCATAAATGCGCACTAAGCATTATTTATTATATGCTAAGTTTATTAACTTTATGACATAGTTAATTAATATAAATAATATTTTTAATATTATTTCGCAATGCGTAATGCAAAATATTTTGGGTTCATATAACAAATATAACAAATATACAGGGACGGCGTGTTTTATTCCACAACACCTCCCATTTTGAAGTAAAAGAAATGTATACATTTTTTTTTATATATGGTAATTCAGAAATTCTCAATTTATTCAGCTTTTGTTTAAAAAAATTTATTTTTATATATTTTATTTTAAAATTTTTTTTTTTTTTACAATATTTAATTACAAAATTTTTTTTTTAAATTGGTTTTTTTAAATTGGTATAATTTTATATATATATATCAATTTTTCTCTAATTTTATACAATCCAAATCATTTATAAGTTTATTCTTTTGTATTTATTTTAATTTATATACTTTCTTTTCACATTTTGTTTTTAAATACCGAATTATACACTCTTAACAATTGGTTAAGAAATTTCACCTATCTTTAAGAGATTAGGCTCGGTCGTTTCCCTTACACATTTTTTTTTTTTCAAATCTTCTATTTTTATATAATTCCTTTTATATTTCAATAAATTTTTCATTTTGTATCTAATTCTCTCTTTTCAACGTTACTTTATTATTCAAAGCATTTTAATTTTATAATTTTCATTTTTATATTAAACAATATTTTTCACATATTACATTTATCTTTCCTTAATTTTTTTCAATTTCACTTTTCACAATTTTAATTTTAATGCTTATTTCACCTTTCTTTTTACCAACAATTTCCAACTTATTCTTTCCTTTTAACAATTCACAATTCATTTTTTTCTTCAATATTTTTATATACTATTTATTTCTTTATTTTCAACATTTTACTTAATATTTTTAAGTATTATATTAGATACAAAACATTTTCTTTAATAGTTACAAATTATTACTATTTTTAACAATTTATTTATTTTTATTCATTACAATTTATTATCCTTTTTTACAATTTTACAACAATTTTACAAATTGTATGTATACCTTTTAAATTTTTTTTTTTTTTTTTTTTTTTTTTCAATTCTAACAATTATTTATTAAAATTATACAAATTATTTAAAAAAAAATTTATACCCTATTTTATATATTACAATTCCCATATTAAATTTTTAGTACATATTATGTAATTTTCTAAATTATTAAATGAAAATTTATTTTATTTCTTCCTTTACTTTAAATATATCCATTAAATACATCAATTTTCTTTCATTTAAATTTCTTAATTTAATTTAACTCAGTATAAATGTATGCGAATTTAAATTTAGATTATTTTAATAACTTTCAACTATATATATATATTTTTTTTTTTTTTTTTGTGCATATATTTTTTTTTTTTTAAATAAAACTCTACTTCGTTTTTTAACTGTAATTGGCTAGTTAATTATTATTCTCTAAAAGTTAAAATTTATAATAATAAATTTACTAAAAGTTTAATTTTAAGTACTAACAAAAAATTTTTAAACTGAATATTATACCCCCAAAACTTAAAATTATATTTATTATGTTATATTACTAAAACTACATTAATTTATATAAAAAAAACTAATTTGATTTTAAATTTTTCTCCTAAAAATATGCACCAAAAGATTAATTGTTCTATCAAAGACAATAGTGTATTGTACATATAAGTATAGTATATTGTCTTTGGTTATATATATTTTTTTCTGATTAATGCTAAACTATTTTCCGAGTACTTATTTAACTAAGTTACTGAAATAGTTTTCCCAAATAATTATTAATCTAAATAAAAAATTAAACTAATTTTAGAATTTAATATATTTAATCTATAAAGTTATAAAAATTATTATATTTAATCTATAAAGTTATAAAAATTATTATTATTTTCGAGTTTCTTCATTTTATGCATGTTTCCTAAAATATTTATAATTCCGTGGAATTATTGTAAGACTATATTTATGAGTTTTGTGCGCATTTACTAGCGAACAATTTTTATTCAATTTTTCCTTTACTATTTTTATTTCAGGATATTGGGTTAAATTATTTATTTTTACAACAAAATTTGTATTAAAGTTGGTCCATACTTGACTCTTATCCTTTTGTTGAATCAATTCTGTTTCTATTTTTTCTTCGTGCTTTTCGATATACTTTTCTGTATTTTCATTAAATTGTATTATTTGATAATTTTTCTGCTGTGGAACTATACTCGGTTTAAGTTCCGAAATTATTTCTTCGTTTTTATCCTGTACTTCTTCATTGTTATATAAAAGTCTAATATGACTTAATGCTTCTTCCGAATTTTCTTCATATATTTGTATCTTTTTATTTCTACTTTTATTTTTTCCACATTGTTTTTTTACGTTGCTTATAGTTTCAGTTTTTTTATGCTGTATTTCTATAACAGTTCCAAATTCTATTTTTTCTACGTCCAAGTTTTTACTCTCTTCTACTACATTATATTCTTCTATTACTTCGGATTTATTTATTACATTGTTATTTTTTAATTTATTTTCTCCACAAAAATTTACTGGATTTAATTCATTTTCCATTTCTTTTAATTCTGGTTTTTTGAATGCCGAATTCATCAATACTAAATAGTTTGGGTAGTACCCAAGCGTGGTACTACTGCAAGGTTGAAATGAACATAAATTTGCTTCAGGTTTCCTAATTGGGGTTTTACCAAAAGGAACTTCTATCGCCTTTTGTTTATTTATGGTACTCGAAATTTCCTGTAATTTTGATGTACCCTGAATATTGCATTTTTTATATAAATTATTATAAATAGAACTACCATCTTTGGGTATTCTTTTCTCCATATTAATTACTTCATATTCATTATCTAAATCATTATTACTACAAAAATCTTCATTACTATTTCTCAATGTTTTACTATGCCCTTGTGGCGTATTATATGCAATATTTTGACTCCTTTTTTCCTCAATTTTAAATGAATTTCTATTCATTATGATAACCTGAGCTCCATTGTAATTTGAAAGCTTTGCTTCATCTATTTTTGATATATTCATTGGTAATTCAATATTTTCTTTATAAGTTTTTTCCTGTAAATTTTGTCTTCTTAATAACATATTTGTGGGGGATGAATCAGGGCGTTTTGATTCATCCCTTATTAAAGCACGCGATTCATACTTTTGCTTAGCAGGGCAGTGAAATATACTGTGTCCTGGGCTGTCGCACCAGTCACAATTTTGCGCCACTAAATTTTCTCTATATGCTATACAAAAACGGCTAGTATGGCCTAGTTCTCCACAACTATAACATTTTAAATTATTTTTATTTGTTCTATAATTATTATTTTTATTAGTTGCACTAAAATTTCTATTGTAGCTATTGCAGCTATTTATTTTATTTATTTGGTTTGGTACTGAGTGCCTTTCGAAATATTGTTGTCCCGTAGAATAATTTTCGTTATTATAATTATTATTATTTTCATTTTTATGATAACCTGTCTTTTGATCATCCATTTTCATTAATAGTTTCTTTAATAATGTGGAGATATCATTATCATTAGGCAGATTTTCTGTTAAATTGCTCCTTGTATAGTTTTCCCTGGCGTATTCGATCGCTTTTTGTACTGCTATATTTAAATTTGAGCAATTTTGTGATCTCACATAAAATTTTAATGGTTCCGAAAGTAATCCTCTTATAAAACTGCGTTTTGCTACTTTCATCATTTCCTCTTTTAGAACCCTACCCTCACCTGGGTAAGTGTTTTCTACCATAATTCTGTAGGCCTCCAGCTTTTGCAAGAGTCTACTTCCAAAATTTTCTACTGTTTCATCCTGTCCCTGATAACATTCCTCCAATTCCCTAGCTAATTGAGGAAGGTCCTTATAAGGTACAAAGTAATCACACAAAACATTTTTAAATTCCTCAAAATCTATAATATTTCTATGTTGGAAAAGAGCATTCGCTTTTCCTTTTAATTTACTTCTTATAAGATTGTTTAGGACAAAACTTCTTCCCCTAAATTCAGTTACATAATAAGCTTCTTCAGCCAGATATAGAAAATTTTGTAAATCCAGAGTCGGATTCTCTCCTGACCCGGAAAATACTGGTACTTGTACTAAAAAAGTTTCAAATGTCTCAGTGACGGACAGCATTCCGTCGCTAAAAGACATTTTTTATAAAAAACGAAAGCTACATAAAACACATAAAATTTTTGGAAAAACCCATATTACCAAACTAAAAGAAATTATACAGAGAAATTTCCTTAAAAAAACGCGAGACTCTTAAGACAAAATAAATCTTCCTATTCACTAACATTTTTTTTTTATATTTTTTTTTTTATTAACTAGCCAAATACAAAAAACTTAATTTCCTTTAAATTTAGATCTAAAGATCCCAAACAAAATAAACTGTTTATAAAAAACGATTTATATCAATCATGTATAAGAAAAAAAACTATAATTTTATTTTCATATATATTTTTTTTATTTTATGCTCTCATAATAATATATATATATTAGAAAAAAATTATTTATACATAAAAAAAATACAATGGTATATTATTACAAGAAAACGGTATATTATTTATTCTTTTAACCAAAGAAGAGTTTTATTACAAACTATACAACTGTATGGTTTTTTCTCGAATTTGGGATAAGTAATACTTTGCCAGTTGCGTATACAATTATTGCATACTTTACCGTGCTTAGTATTATGTATTGTCCCCACGGTATAAAATATTACCGGCATTACTTTGATTAAAAACGACAAGAAAACGGTATATGAAAAATTGAAAATGGTTATACTTAAAGTATATATTTTTTACCTTTTTTTTTTAAAAAAAAATTATTTTTTTTTTGCAAACAAACTAAACTATTTAAATCTACTAACAATAGTTGAACAATTCCAAAAAAAACATCGTATGATTTGTATTTTGATACCAAAAAAAAATTACAACAAAATAATATACAAATTAAACAGAAACTACGCAAAATTGCGTCGTGTTTGTCCCTTGTTCGCTTCACGCGAAGTACAAGGGTGTTTATTTGTATTTTTTTTGTGTTTCGTTGTATTTTACTGACGTAACGTACTCGTTCTCGTTGTAGGCTGCTAAAATTGCTCTCGACTTGATTTCCAAAAAAAAAAACTGCTTTTGCTCTTCCTTCGATTTTTTGTCCGTGAACAAAATCCTGATTTTTTTTGATTTTCTCAAAAATTTCCAAAAGTGGTCCAAAAAAAATTGTGGTTCTACCAAGAAACGTAGTACTTGGTTAACCGGCTGCGCCAATGTTGTGTTCAAAATATTCTATTATATCCTACCGGCTGCGCCAATGTTATGTTCAAATGTTTAGGATATATTATTATATTCTGGCTATAGCCAATCTATATAATATATTTTCCTATTGAACTGGGAGCGTAATAATTTAAATAAAACTTCAAATATTTAAAGTCTAAATTAACTATTTATTTACTCAAACTTATGTTAACAAATTAGCCTTGTACAGAACCTTTAATTCTGAAAGCTGTTAACTGTAAGCTGAATAAATTTCGACTCTCCGAATTACCATAAAAACCGCATTATTTATACACACTTTTTTACTTCTCAGCTTTTTGTTTACATTAAAAATGTAAATAGACTTTGTTCCAATAATAATACAATTAATCATTTTGCGTAATCATAATTATTTTGCGTCATCATAATTAGTAATAATTATTATTATTTGTATTTGTTGTTACCCAAAGTTGCATACATTGCATAAATGCGCACTAAGCATTATTTATTATATGCTAAGTTTATTAACTTTATGACATAGTTAATTAATATAAATAATATTTTTAATATTATTTCGCAATGCGTAATGCAAAATATTTTGGGTTCATATAACAAATATAACAAATATACAGGGACGGCGTGTTTTATTCCACAACATTATCAAGTATTCCTATTTTGGAATACTCAATCTTTTTTATGTCTGTGGATTCCAGCACTCATAAATAAAACCACAAATTGTCAATTTACTAATTTATTACAAAATTATTCTTTAACAAAAAACGATTTTACTACTTTGCTCTACAAATATTATTTTAGAAATTCTTATCAAAAAAAATTTTACACCAAAAAATTACTACTTTAAAAAACTTACCAAATTATTATTTTACTTTGATATATATGTACATATAAAACAAACTAGTCAACTCAACTGATCAATTATTTTTTACTGAATGAACAATTAGCATGTATTTAAAATTTTTCTTATTTAAATATTTATACAATTTAAATTACCAAAACTACAGGTTAGAATATCAATTTTTTTTATATTACATAGTGCATGTGTACTTAGTGAATATAACATTCCTTTGTAACATTATAATATTTTCATGGTCACAAAGAATTGAAATGAATTAAATTATGTGTGGGATTGTGCTGATATTGCATATCACACGAAAATTTATGAATATAATATTCGTAAAGTACACATGTACTATATTGATATACACTACCAAAATGTCAATAGGAATTACAATAGAAATTAAAATATATTTTATATTTTATCATACTCCCCCCTTTGAGCTCTGTGAGCTCAAACACCTGTTTGATTATCGATGCTTAAAGTAAAGTCAGGATCAGTGACAACTGCATATTTTCTGGGCGTTGGCACAGGCATTTTATTTTGGATACCTTGTTTATTGGATTTACATTTTCTCCATAATAAACCGATACCAACAATCATACCAATAATAACTCCAAGATATCCAATTGTGTATTGATGAACATCATGTGAGTCGAGCTGATCTGGTTCTGCTTGTTTTAATTTTATTTCTTGTATCTGGTCTTGAATTTTGATTATATCATCCAATTGGGTTTGCACGATTGGTTGCTTTGAGTGATTTTTGACCTCATGGACATTCGGTTCATTTACGAAGTTGTTTATATCTACGGTTGGAATGAATGATGTTCGCAATTGTGTTGGATGGACGTTGTGTGAAATTATTGTCAGCGAGTCATGCTTAATCACGCAATTCTTCTTTATTTTGAGTATTCCCATTCCGGACAACGTTTCAGCTGAAGACTCATCCTTGCATACGATCTGGATAGTAGTATTTTGGCTCAGTGAAAATATCCAGTGATTGGGATTGAACAACTGGATCCATTCAGCCGCTTCACGCGATTTGACCATCTCGCAAGTAGAATTAATTGGTTGGTGGTTAAGAAGTGCCATTTCACACTGACTGATTTTTGAGTTTCTATTGTATAGAGGATGTGATTGCTTGCATAGTAAACTGTTTAATTCTACCGTGATGCATGAAGCGGCTTCAGCTTCACTCATTGGATAGAATAGATCTCGATGTAAGCTAACTATTAAGTAAGAAGAAGATGGTTTAATGGTTACATAATTTTGCCTTACCTTTACTGGTATTGGGATCAAGCGAAATGTTTCAAATTGGTTATTTGAAGCTAATGGAAGCTGTATTCGAAATATAATATGTCCCATTGATAATCGACCTTGTACATGCAGTAGATCGACCTTGTACATGCGTTGGGTATGAGCCGAAAAATGGTAGCTTGAGATCTGGTGATAGATTGTCCTTTATTGTGAACAAAGCATTCTTTAGTTGTGTTGGTGTTAGCAGTAACGGATTTATTTTGCCTTGATGAGAATCTGTTAAAACATCAAATATACTAGTTTGAACTTTCTGATAATTGCTCATCACTAGCAGAGTTTGAACTGCCAATGATGAGAACATATGATGAATTTCTTGTTGGTTTACATAGTTTTCTATTGCAATGATTCTTTGATCAATTTCGTTAATATGTTATCAATTTCAAAATGCTGATTAACTTGTTGTTGTGTTTTCTTAATGACATTTGCCGTGGCTTCTATTATCAACATATGATTATTCAATAAATTTGATAATGTTTTCTCGTTTCTGCCAATAGTTTGGATTGTATTGCTCATTTCTTCTGCATATTCAGAATCCAACACACCGAACAGTTTATTTGCCACTGTTCCAATAATGTCAAATACTCCTCGTTTATATCTTTGGTTAGTTGAGTTAGAATTAAGCATAATGTCGTTATATACTCTAATCTCTGCTAAATTGTGTTCGAAAAGGGAAAGTATGTTTTACAATATGTTTCATTTTTCATCCTGTTACACAAATTTGGAAGTTTTTCAATACCACTTTCAAAACCTTTCAGCTCTTCCCAATAATTTTTCAAATCGTAATAAACAACTAATTGCCATTCATTGGTAACTAAATTTACCATGCCTAAACTTTCGAAATACACTCCAGGAAAAGAAGTGAATCTAGTTATATCTACTGATGACTGGATATTTGCGTTGACATACATTGGTAGAACCAAAAGCGTAAGTAATGCAGCCATTCCTACACTTACAGACTTTCGTGTGTTGCTCCGAAGGAAATGGTTTTTTGAATCTTGCGTCATGTTTTCATCCTCAATATGTTGATTTTCCTCCATGATGGTTTCGCTGTTTTTACTGCCACCATGTTCATCATCAATTGGCAGTGGACATAATTTATGAATTGGGCGTTTAAAAGTTCCATAGGCAGTTTTAACATCAACCACTCTAATTAGACCATCGTTACCCTTGTACGTTTTCTCAATTCGTCCCAGTCGCCATTGTGTTGGAGGAAGATTGTCTTCCTTGATCAGAAGCATTGCGTTTTGACATTTTGATTTCCATTTGTAACGCTGTTGAAGACTTGATATGTACTCACATTGCCACCTCCGCCAAAATTCACTTTTAATATGGCTGACCAATTTCCATCTCGTGAGACTAGCTATATTCCTGACTTCAAGTTCCGGATCAACCACAGTTGTCAACTGTTCTTCTATAAGAAAGTGGGCTGGTGTTAATGCTGCTATGTCATTTGCATTCGAAGAAATTGGAGTGCGAGGTCGTGAATTTAAAATTGCTTCAATTTCCGCTGTCAAAGTACACAATTCCTCATATGTAAGAGATGCAGCTCCCATAGTTTTATACAACAAATTCTTGGTTGTTTTAATTGCACTTTCCCACAGGCCACCGAAATGCGGAGCTCGTGGCGGAATGAACAGATATTCTACACTTCGGGCAATACATTCTGAATGTATTTTACTAGCCGATTGTCGTTTGTTAAACATTTCATAAAGTTCTTGCAGTTGGTTACTTCCACCAACAAAATTTGTTGCATTATCTGAATACATAGTTTTGCATCGAATTCTCCTACTCCAAAATCTTCGAAGAGCGCCAATGAACCCATCTGCTGAAATATCTGAAACGATCTCCAAGTGAATGGCCTTTGTTGCAAAGCAACAAAAAACTGCAATGTACGATTTTTGTGGTCTCTTTCCTCGCATTTTAAAATGCGTCCATATTGGACCTGTAAAATCAACTCTGGTATTGAGAAAAGGTCGACTGGGTTGTAATCTTGCAGTAGGAAGATTACCCATTAATTGTGACATTCGTGTTGGCTTTGTTCTGAAACACTGTATGCAAGTACGCACTATTTTATTCGCAATTCGCTTCCCACGTATCGGCCAAAATCGTTGTCGAGTGATCGCAAGCAACGTCTGTGGACCTACATGATGGTTCTGCACATGAATTTCGGTCATTATTAGTTGAGTTAATGCATGCTCTGCCGGAAGTAGTATGGGGTGTTTGTTATCAAAAGAAACATACGCAGCTTCAATTCGACCACCTACTCTCAATACACCCTTTGCATCGACAAAGGGTGTGAGAGAGGATAGTCGATTATTGTTTTCCAGTTCATCATTTCGTTCAAGGCACCGTATTTCGGCTTGGAAATAACGTTCTTGAAGTATCTTGATGATCACAACAAAAGCATTTTTAATCTCTGACATTAAAAGACACGAATTTTTTGGACGTTTATCTGATGTTATTTTTGTGAATCTTATTACGTATGCTGTAGTACGAACTAAAAATGAAAATGAATTTTTATGGTTAATTTGAAAAATAAAATGATCTAAAACCCTTGATGTTGTCAGCACCAATTTTGTGCAGCAATTTTCTTCCATCAGATCTTTTTTTACTTGAAACTTTCCAGGCCATTCTGCAAATGATCTTTTCAAAAAGTGAGGACCGTAGAACCAAATGTCGACGTTCTGCAGGCACTCTGGAGCGATTCCTCTCGATATGTGGTCCGTTGGATTTTCGGCAGAGCTCACATGCCTCCACTGTGACTGTGAGGTATGTCTTTGAATGTATGATATTCTGTTCGCAACAAACGTTTTTAGTGATGACAATTCTGAATTCACCCAGTGGATTTTTCAGTCCAGTAATATATGTTCATCTCGTTAATTTGTAAAACGGATTGCACCCTATTACATAATTCAGCTGCCAATTTTGCTGCTTGAAGCTCCAATCTGGGAATAGTTGATATTTTGGCTGGTGCCACTCGTGATTTTGAACATAGTAGTTTTACGACTATTGTATTATGTTCATCTGCAGATCATACATAAACCGCTGCACCAAATGCACGTTCAGATGCATCAGAAAATGCATGAAGCTGGATTTCACTGTCTGATGTTGAACTACGCACATGTGTGGGTATTATGATTTTGTCTAGTTCTATCAAACTCTTTCGAAAATGTACCCATTTAGTATGAAGATGAATTGGCAATGATGAATCCCAATCCAACTTCAGCTTCCATAACTCCTGCATAAAAATTTTTGCTGTGATAACCACTGGGCTGACTAAACCAATGGGGTCAAAAATGTGTGCTACATCTGACAGCACTGTACGTTCAGTTATTCTTTTCGGTTCACTCCAGGAAGTTTTGATTCCGATTACATCCGAACTAGGGTCCCACATTATACCAAGAGTTTTTATTTCACCGTTAGTAGTTTCAGTGATATCTAACGTATATTCAATATCTTCTGGTGGAATATCTTTAAGTAACTTTCTATGGTTTGCACACCATTGCCTCAGTTTAAGACTTGCTGAAGATAATAAATTAATTACCTGAGATTGCATATTAGTTGCATGGTTCAAATTGTCGCTACCGGACATCAAATCATCTACATAGAAATCAGTTTTGACCATTTTTGATGCTAATGGATATTTTGATTCTGTTCCTATTCCTAATGATTGTAAACATTTGATGAAGTCGTACCAGAGGTGACAGTTTTCAACTTGTATATATTGAGGTTTTCCTGGGGTTGATTTCGCCAAAAAATGAGCTGAATATTGTTATCTTGATCATTCATATGTATTTGTCGATACATCTTTTCAATATCGCTTGTAAATACATATTTGTATTGTCGAAATCTAATTAACACATCAAAAAGATCCTGCTGGATTTTCGGACCCTTGTGCAACAGCTGGTTTAGTGACACATTTGTTGATGTTTTGCAGGATGCGTCAAATACCACTCTCAATTTGGTGGTAGTGCTACTAGTCGGTTTCAATACACAATGATGAGGGATGAAATAATTTGGTTCCTTCACGTAGTTTTCTTTTACCAACTCCATATGCCCAAGTTCTTCGTATTCTGTCATGAATTTTACATACTCTTGTTTTAATAAAACATTCTTTGATAGCTTTCGTTCGAGCGCCATAAATCTTCTTTCCGCGATTTCCTTGGATGATTCTAGTAATGCAATGTCTTCTTTAAATGGCAACCGTACCACAAATTGACCAGACTCATTTCGATAGGTTGTTTTCTTAAAGAAATCTTCACATTCTTGCTCTGTTGATGAAATACTAGCTTCTTTTGTAGACAATTCATCAAATTCCCAAAATCGTTGAAGTTGCTCATCTAGAGTGTTAATTCCGCAGAATTGTACGGAAGTTCTGATGGTTTTCACCTTTCCCAGCACCACCCAGCCAAAAACTGTATTTTATAGTGTTGGTGCATCGTCATTTAGTGAGATTTGACCTACCATCATTAATTCGCTATAAAATTCCGCTCCAATTAGCATGTCAATTCGTTTACTTTCAAAAAATTTAGGATCAGCTAATTGAATGTTTTGAGGAATTTTGAACGTTCGAGGACTAATGTTATAATTCGGTTGATCTTCTATAATATTGTCTAAAACAAATACTTCCACCATTCTTGAATATGATGATGTATTCCATTTTATTGTAACTGTTGATCGTCGTTGAATTGATTGTTTACATCCCCCAATACCAGTTAATTTTAAGTCGCTATCGGCAACCCTTAACCCAAGTTTCTTGCTTAAATGTTTAGTTATTAAATTTACCTGAGATCGTGAGACCGCAGATATCATATGCTTGTATCACAGCTGTTGCCAAAAATGTATGACAATTTTTCTGAACACCAATACCGACTGTTGCATTTTCCTTCGATGATTTAGTATTGACTAATGTAGAACTTTGACCTTGATTTGAATTTGCTTGCTGGTTGACAGATGAGTTTCTTGAACGATTTACAATTGGTTTCTCGAAAGCACCATGTACCAACGTATTATGGTTTTTGCTGCAATTTTTACAAATGCGTGACATACAGTCTGGAGATAAATGCCCTTCTTTCAAACAATTGATGCAAAGCTTCAATTCTTTCAATTTCTTTAATCGTTGATCTGGTGACATCTGCACAAATTTTGGACAGTGATAGAGTGCGTGACTTTGTTGACACACCTTACAGTCCGATTGTGATGATGACACTACAAAAGAAGATTTTGAATTAATATGTTTTTGAAATTTATTACCTTTATTTTTATCATGCTGCTGAAGTCCTTTGTAATTAAGTGCATCGAGCGATAGAAATCTTAATTCTATAAATTCCAAAAAATCCTGCAACTTCTGAGGTTCATTTGGATTCTTTAATGATTGCTCGTAGAGGCTATGTGTAGATTTGTCAAGCTTTTTGGTAAGAATATGTAGCAATATAGCGTCCCAAGACTTCACAGCGATGCCCAATGTTTCTAATCCCAATGTACATTCAGTGGTCACATCATGAAGTGACCTAATCGCTGCTGCCGATTCACATTGAGACTTAGGTTGTGAGATAAGCTTGTTGAGCAATGCTGTTATTAAGATACGTTTGTTGTCGTATCTATTTGTTAAAAATTTTCCATGCTATGGTATAATTTTTATTCGAAATTGGCAAATGTTGTAATAATGATTTGGCTTCTCCACTCTGTTGTGAATTGAAGCACCCAGTACTTCAATTCACAACCAAAAAACAGCTAACTAAATTATTTTGAAATAATATAAAATTATTAATTAAATTTGCAAAATAATTAAAAATTAAATTAGAACAAAATTTTGAAGAGTTGATTGGCTAACCAAAATATCGCATGCGATATTTTGGAAAATCAAAAAGCTCTTCAACCAAATAAAATAGCTGTTTTTTGGTAACCAAAGTTAAGTTTAATTTGGGTGTCAAGAAGACACCAACTAAAAAGATTAAGTTTACTTGGAGGTGTCGAACAGACACCAATTAAATTAATTAATTTTTTGGAAGTGTCAAGAAGACACTAAGTAATTAATAATAATATTCAGTAAAAGTTGTTAAAATTAATAGTTAGAATTTTTATTAAAAAAAAAGTAAATTTAATAAAGTTTTATATAATAAGTTTAAATTACATAAGAATTAAAATTGAAATTGAAAGTTAAAAATAAAATGAACATAATTTAAATTATAATTTAAACATTAAAAGAAATAAGTTAACATTAAATAAATAAATAATAGTAATAAATAAAAGTTTATTAAAATATTAAAAATAGTGTTTTAATTGAAAAGAACATAATAGTAAAAGGTAATTTTACTACATTGGCGCTGCGGACAGGATAGGAACTACGTTTCCTATCCAAAAAAAAAACTTGTGTGCGGTAAAACGGTTCGAAATTTAAATAAAAAATTATAAAAAAAAATTTTTACAAATTTTACGAAAATTACAAAAAAAAAAACATACATTTTAACAAAAAAGTGAAAAAAAATAGCAGAACAACGAAGTACAAATAACGAAGTACAAATAACAGTAGCAGATCAACAAATAAGGCAGTGAAAAAACAATAACGTAAGAAAGCAGTATATCAACGCAAAGGCAATAACAACAAAAAAAAAAGTCAACATAAGAAGCAGATCAACAAAGTTATTATGTAAGTCAAAATCTAAAATAATATTAAGGAAAATTATTATATTTAATAATAAAAAAAAAATGGAATTTTGTGTAAATAAATCATAAAAGATTTTTCAATTTAAAATTCTAAAATTCAAATTGATTGTTTAATTAATTATCAAAAAAAAATAAAAAAAAATCTAATTCAAAATGTATCAAATTAAATCTTAAATAATTATCAAAAAAAATTTTTTTTTCAAAAAAGTTATACAAAAAATCAAATTCCTATATACGGCACATAAATATAAAAAAAAGTCATATTTTTTTTCGTAAAATCCAACAAAACTTGTAAACAAAGTTTTATGGATATATATAAATTGTATATAATTTTTTTTTGTTAAACAAATTTCCTAACCTTTCCCAATAGTTACCCTAATTTTTTTTTACAAATATAATAAATATTATAAATAAATGCATATCAACAAAGCACACATTAATACATATGGTGCAATTATATAAGTTTTTTTTACTATAAGTCGACCATATATACATATGTATATACATATTTATTTTTTCGTTGCATTATAATAATTGTGCGTTTTCAGCAATTATATAAAGTTTTTTTTCTGTTGCCTAAATTTTTATTAGCATTGAAATTTTATACTTGGTAGTGTATAAAAATATATAAGGTAATAAAAACAATGAAAGGCATTATGTGTTGAATTTAATTATAAAAATACTAGGGTTCGTTGATTTTATACTAAAACTGTGTAAAGAAAATACAAATGTACAGTTTGTATTAAGTTAACTCAGGGCTTTATAAAATCAAGTAACCTGGTATAAAGTTTTTTTTCTATGTAATAATGAAAAAGTGGGATACAAATTTTCTTTGTTACCCAATAATTTTCGTTTCACCCTATATAACTTTAAAAAAAAAATGTTTTGTCATCTTATGACAAAATAATATATATTCATACATACTTATAATTAAAATTTAGCGAATTTTCTTTGTTGAAAAGAAATAATTTCATAATTTTTTGTTTTTAAAATTTATAATAAATTTTTTTTAAAGGTAATTAACCGCAATTTCAATTTATCATTGCAAAACAAAGTCAATCAAAACATTTTTTTTTAATCAAACATACTTAACAAAAATATTTTATAATCATTGCATACCTTTAGGAGATAAATAAAACATTTTTGGGTATTTTTTAAAAAAAAGTGAACTTTTAGAAGTACCTATAATAATAAAAAATTTTAAAATAATTATATATATTCATCGTCTTAATTTGGATTGGTTTTTATAATAAAATTTAAAAAAAAATATATATTAATAAAATTTTATAACTATATTGAATTGGATTTCTGTCTTTTTTTCGACCCCTAAAATATAATTATAATAAATTTACATTTTATATCAAAATTTCATTAATTTTTTTTTGTTTGTTCGTAATGACGAAAATTATATATACATATATATAAAGGGATATATATATATATTTTCAAAATACGTTTGATCATTTTTATATAAAATATTGTTGTCAACTTAATTGATATTAATATTAATATTTTAAATGACGTACGTAAGTTTCATTAGAACAAAGCGCGTTTTTTTTTGTAAAAGCATTCATATTATGAAAATTTATTAAAAATTTTTTTGGTATTAAATAAAAATTTTATTGCATAATTTTAGGAGTTAGGGAATTTATATTTTTTTTATGTCGAAAAATTTTTTTTTATTGCATATATTCAGGAATAAAAATAAAATAAATAAAAATTAATATTTTGTTTTAAATAATTTTATTAAATTGGAATGATTTTCGTTAAATAAGATAAAATTTAAATTAAAAATAATTTTTAGGAAAAATACAAACACAATTTTTCGAGCTTAAAATTTTTTTCAGAATAAAAAACTCGACCCCTAAAAAAATAAGTATACAACATTTTTTCTTCACATTTTACTGAAATTTAATAAAAATATGACCCCTAAATCATAATATAAAAAAAGGCGTATTTACATTGTTGTTGTTGTAAATTAATAAGGAAACTAATGTCGCAAAAATCAAAAACTCCAACTTTAGCGCAATCTATTTTAAAATTTTCGAAGCGAATTTCTACTTTTTCATTTCTAAATTCAAGTCCAGAATTTGAAGATTCGGACGAAAAAACTAAAACAAACATCGAAAATATAGAAGAAGAACCAAATTTAGAAGTTTTAAATAAAAACAATTTTTCTGATTTTTTACACCAAGTGCAGGAAGATAGAGTGTCGGAAAACAGGAAAAGCTTTAGAACATTAAGATCCGGGGTAAAATATAATAGAATTGGTCCAATAAGAAGACCTAAAAAAGCAAGGAAAAATAAAGTGATTATTACTAAAACGGAAAGAAGAAGTTTAAATATTAAAAAATCCGACAAAATGAATCCAGTAAATGACCCTCCTTTCTTTAGCAACGGAACAATGAATAGGCCAGGACCGTCAGGGTTAAACTCGACCCCTATTCCGCCTCCACCACCACGTCAGTTACCCGTACAACATGAGTACAACGCGGAAAATTTCACTAATGACAACTCTTACCATTTGGAACCAACGCTCTTACCGGTTGAAAAAATTATTAAGACATTTTTGGTACACGTTCCAACATTTTCAGGTGTAGGGTTGGACATTGAAAACGAACTAAACAATTTTCTGGAGTTGGCTCACCAATCATACGAGTTAACGAGGGATGAGCAAAACGGCATACTTTTACGGATTTTAATTACCAGTAAATTAACAGGTGCGGCCAACGCTCTCTTTAGATATGCCAACGTCGAAAATTTTACACAATACAAGGATATTTTAAGAAACCGAATATCCGAAAAATTGGCCGCGTATCGGAACAGGGTAAATGAGAGATATAACGCGTATCGGAACAGGGTAAATGAGAGAACGAATATCCGAAAAATTGGCCGCGTATCGGAACAGGGTAAATGAGAGATATAACAACGAGGGACGAGCATTGATAAACGAGATGGAGATTACAGCAAAGAGAGTGTTTTTGGGAGGACTGCGATCAGCAGAGTTAAAACAATATCTATTATTTAAAAATCCGGAAAATTTACGAGTCTCTATAGGAGCAGCTCGTCAATATCTGAATGAAACTCGAAATTTAGGCGGCATTGGAAGTTCTAATACATCAAGCAACAATCAAGCAGTCGTAGGGGATCAAATGATAACATTAATTGCAACGATGATGAAAAAATTAAACGAAAATGGACTACAAGCAGAACAACCCAACAAAAACAAATTTAGTAATGGCAATCATCAGAGAAGTTTTAACAATAACAATAATTTTAGGAACAACCAACAGCATAATAATAACGTGCGCAATAATTTTAACGCTGGGAGTAGAAATCTAAATAATTACAACAACAACAATTTGAGTAATAATTATAAGCAATTTTCAACTAATAATAATAATAATTTTAATAACAATAAGACCCCGTTCAATAACTATAATAAGACCCCTAATAGATTGAACAATAATAATAGTAGTATGTTTAACGGAAATAACTATCAATCCAATTATAATAGTAGTAATAATAATCATAATAATATTAGGAATACAAATATTGCTAACAGAGGACCAAATTCAAATCCTCTTATAAAATGTTTCAAATGTGGTAAACAAGGCCACATAAGTAGAGATTGTACAATGCAATTTCATTTAAATAAGGAAGTAAAACATTGTACCAATTGCGGAATTTACGGACACGAATCCGCTAATTGTTTAAAACCACGTGCAGGGAATAACGGCGCAAGCCCACAAAGAGTTTTAACAGTAACCAACACGGAAACCACTTGTGAATGGTGTGCAAGGGAAGGTCACAAAATATTGAATTGCGAAGCACGTCAATCTTATGAATCTAGAATGGCGTTAGTCTCGGGAAACGAGAGTGGAGTGAACTAAAAAAGCCCAGCTCATTCCATAAGGAGGGCACAACAACCACCTTACAGGAGCCTATAGTTCAATTGGCTTTAGATATAGCCAAAACAGACAAAGTAAAGTTATTAGCAGACACAGGAGCTCAGGTTAGTTTAATAAAAAATTCAACATTGAAAAAAGGAACACAAATATGTACAGATAATAAGGTACAAATAAGTTCAATAAACAATGTGAGCTCCACTTTAGGTTCCTGTGAGGGTAAATTTTTATTAGGGCAAAATTTTAAATGCGATTTCCAAGTTACAGATAATGATATTAAGTTACCAGTTGATGGTATTTTAGGGAACAATTTTTTGTCCCCTAATTGTAATATTTTAGGACCCCAAAAACAATTACAATTTCCAAAAACAAAAACAAATAATTCGGAATTTTATATTCCATTTTCACAAAAACAAAATGAAAAAATAAATATGTATTGTATTAAAGATTCAAATAAATTAAACGCGGTGAAGATACAGCAATTACGAGAAATTTATGAAAAAGTACAGGAGAGTTTTAAGGTAAATAATGAAGTTATGGAAGTAAAAGAGTATAAAGAAGTTATAGTAGAAACTAGGGAGTTATTAAGTGAAAATAGTAATGAATTAAAGGAGGAGAAATTAGGAGAGGAGGATATTATTGTAGTTAATGCAGAAGTTATTGAAGTCAATGATGAAGATAATAAGGAGAAAAATAATAATAATGACACAGAAGGAGATAAAATAGTAAATGATGAAGTTAATTATGACGTAGAAGGAGAGAAAATGGTAAATGATGAAAATATTAATGAAGAATTTTTTATAGAAAATGAAGTAATTGATTTAAATAAAAGTGTTATAGAAGAAGAAATTAAAACGGATAACATTGATATTGCAATGGAGGATAAAATTGAAGAAGTACCAACGGAAAAATATAAATTTGAATCTAATAATGTTAAATGTGAAAAAATGGAAATTAATGGAATAATAAATTCATCGAAAATTATAGTACCAGCCCGCATGGAAAAGGCAATCAGTCTCCCTACAACGGAAGAGGGAGAATTCTTTTGTGAAGCGCAACAAATAATGACATATTTCACTTGCCCGGCGACAGGTTAACACATACAGACGTTATTACACATAAAATACAAACGACCCCGGAACAAGTTCCCATCAATAGTAGACAATATCGGCTAGCAGAATGTCATAAAAAAGTAATTAATGAAGAAATAAAAAATTTACTGGAGGAGGATATTATACAACCAAGCAGAAGCCCTTGGAACTCCCCTCTATTAGTAGTGCCAAAAAAGGCTGGACCTGAAGGAGAGAAACGATACAGGGTGGTAGTAGATTTCAGAAAAATCAACGAAGTGACATTGGGAGACGCGTTTCCCCTACCAAGGATAGCGGACATAATAGATCAACTAGGGGGATCGCTATATTTCTCAACGTTGGATTTAGCAAGTGGCTACCACCAGGTGGCAGTTGATCCTGAGGATAGAGAAAAAACGGCGTTTAGCACAATTTTCGGACATTACGAGTTTAAAAGGATGCCGTTTGGTCTCTCAGGGGCACCTGCTACCTTTCAGCGCT
Source organism: Empis stercorea (assembly GCA_949752835.1). Lineage (NCBI taxonomy): Eukaryota > Metazoa > Arthropoda > Insecta > Diptera > Empididae > Empis > Empis stercorea. The sequence continues at coordinate 39,610,313 of OX457085.1, forward strand.
TAATGAATCATATACTAACTGGATTACAAGGATTCAAATGTTTCGTCTATTTAGACGATATTGTAATATATGGAAGAACACTACGGGATCACGACGAAAAACTTCGAGCTGTTTTTAATAGACTAAGGGAAAATAATTTGAAACTTCAGCCTGAAAAATGCAGATTTTTAAAAAAAGAAGTCGTTTATTTAGGTTATAGGATTACAACAGAAGGCATATTACCAAATCCTGAAAAAACGGAATGTGTGGCAACTCACCCCATTCCAAAAACCACTAAAGAGCTACAATCCTTCTTGGGATTGGTAAATTATTATCGTGCAAGTATGCCATTAACAACAAAAAATAAAAAGTTTCAATGGACAGACATACATCAAAAAGCATTCGAAGAAATAAAGAAATTACTGACGTCACCACCTATTCTGAAATATCCGGACTTTACTAAATCATTTTTGTTAACTACTGACGCTAGCAACCATGCTTTGGGAGCGGTATTATCGCAAGGCGAAGTAGGTAAAGACCTGCCTATAGCATATGCTAGCAGGGTACTGAACAAAGCGGAACGTAATTACGCTACTATCGACAAGGAAATGTTAGGAGTTTATTGGGCAGTGAAAAATTTTAGATGCTACTTACTAGGACAGGAATTTACAGTTTTTACGGATCATAAGCCACTAATAAGTGAATATCGTAAAAAAGACCCCGAAGGAAAAATTAATAGATGGAAAACACGTTTAGCGGAATATAATTTCAAAATTTTATATAAGCCAGGTAAGTTAAACACTAACGCTGATGCACTAAGTCGAATTCCAGAAGATGAAGGGGAAATCGGTAATAACAAAACTACAAAAAATACTTTCGCTATTACTCGAGCTAGGGCAAAGAAAAACGAAATCGGAGATGAAGTAATAAAAAAGGACCATAAAGTCGAAATGGAAACGAAGGAAATAACTAAATTGAATAAGTCAGTATCTAAAGAACAAAAAAAGGATAAGGAGGAGGATGTAGTACCAGAGATATCAACCAAAATAATTCTGAAGGATAAAGAGGAAATTAGAACGATATTAAAGGAATACCACGATTCGGCATTAGGAGGGCACGCGGGAATAACCAAAACATACAGAAGAATTAGACAATATTATTACTGGAAAAAAATGCTGTCGGATATTTATGAATATATTAAGAAATGTCCTAAATGCCAAAAAATCAAAAGAGGTAAAGTAACCAAAATGCCGTTAGTAATAACACCTACAGCAGAAAAACCTTTTAAAAGAGTATATTTAGATATCGTGGGTCCTTTTCCAATGACCACAAATGGAAACAAATATATACTTACATTTCAGGACGACTTAACGAAATTTTTTGATGCAATACCAATTCCAAACGGAGAAGCAACGACGGTAGCGGAAGCTTTTTATAGAAATATTATATTAAAATACTCAATAATACCCAAGGAATTATTAACGGATCAAGGTGCAAATTTTACAGGTAAATTGCTCCAACAACTATGTAAATTACTACACATTAAGAAATTACAAACTACTGCATACCATCCGCAAACAAATGGTTCGTTGGAAAGGCGGCATGGGCCATTGGTCGAATATTTGAAAATATTTGTGAATGAACATATACAAACCTGGGACACTTGGATAGCAGAAGCAGTATTTGCGCATAACCATACACCACATAGCGGAAGCAAATTTTCACCACTATACGCTCTATATGGATTTAGTGAACCACTTCCTAGCAATTTACAAAAGACCCCGGAACCATTATATAATTTCGACGATTATTGTTTAACGTTAAAGCATAGAATGCAAAAAATTCATCAAACTGTAAGGGAAAATTTAAGTAAAGGCAAACTAAAAGCCAAGGGTTATTATGATAAGACTAAAAAAGATGAAAAATTCAATGTAGGTGATCAAGTACTAATAATGAATCCAACCAAGCTGCACAAATTAAGCGTCCCTTGGTTGGGTCCTTATGAAGTAATAAAAGCGGACAAAGTAAATTCCACTATCAAAATGGGTAGGAGACCCAAAATAGTCCATAATAATAGACTTAAAAAATGGACTTCATAAATTCAATATAATAATTAGTATTAAGTATCTCTAATAAAAAATTAACCTATTATTTAACAAAAATTACTATAGCATATTTTAAAAAAAATTTTATGACCCCTAAACTAAGTATTTTTTAAAAAAAAATATATATATAGAGATCCACAAAAAAAAAGTATATTAAACTCACTAGTTTCTTATTTAAAAATATATTTTAATTTTCTCTATTAATTTCCCACTAAAATTACCTATGTCCAATAATCTAAATAAAAATCTTAATGTCAATTTCCCTAAATAATAGAATTACAACATATTTAAAAACCTGATAAAAAAATTTATATACAATTAAATATTAAATTAAAATTTGATTTTTAATATATACAAAATAAATTTTAAAATAAAAAAAAATAAAATAAAAAAAAAAAAGAGAAAAAAGGAATTTGATTTTTTAATATAATAAAATAAAAATTTTTGAAGAAACAAATAAATAAAGAATAAAATCAAAAATTTCATATTATTTTAAATTAACAGAAAATTTATTAATACTATACAAATGATAGTAAATTAATTATTTATCATTACAAAAAAATATATACATATATATATGTACATATAAAAAAAAAATATCTAAATAAAATTATTTGTAGAATTAAGTAAAAATCTATTATATTATCTATTATCTATAAGTAAATAAAATTTTTTTTAAAAAATGGAAAAACTCAAAATAATATTATTTTTAAAAATATAGTGTTCGAAGTAAAAACTTCGATCCCTATATTTTTTCTAAAGAGAGAAGGTGTTGTGAATTGAAGCACCCAGTACTTCAATTCACAACCAAAAAACAGCTAACTAAATTATTTTGAAATAATATAAAATTATTAATTAAATTTGCCAAATAATTAAAAATTAAATTAGAACAAAATTTTGAAGAGTTGATTGGCTAACCAAAATATCGCATGCGATATTTTGGAAAATCAAAAAGCTCTTCAACCAAATAAAATAGCTGTTTTTTGGTAACCAAAGTTAAGTTTAATTTGGGTGTCAAGAAGACACCAACTAAAAAGATTAAGTTTACTTGGAGGTGTCGAACAGACACCAATTAAATTAATTAATTTTTTGAAAATGTCAAGAAGACACTAAGTAATTAATAATAATATTCAGTAAAAGTTGTTAAAATTAATAGTTAGAATTTTTATTAAAAAAAAAGTAAATTTAATAAAGTTTTATATAATAAGTTTAAATTACATAAGAATTAAAATTGAAATTGAAAGTTAAAAATAAAATGAACATAATTTAAATTATAATTTAAACATTAAAAGAAATAAGTTAACATTAAATAAATAAATAATAGTAATAAATAAAAGTTTATTAAAATATTAAAAATAGTGTTTTAATTGAAAAGAACATAATAGTAAAAGGTAATTTTACTACAAGTTGCTATTCAGATAAAACATTTTATCTGAGTTTGACATTGCTGTATTATGGATCATCTGCGTATATGTATCGTAGAATTGCTGCCAGTTTAAATAATCACCATCAAATATTGGAATAGTAATCTTTGGTAATCTTAATTGTGTTTGTTGCGACTGATGTCCATGGTTGATAACAACTGACATTGCTGCTAAATTTTCTGATAATTTGAGGATTGTGTTTTGTACAACTTCTTCCAAATCATAATAATTGGTCATAGATACTCCTCCATGCTGCGTTGCATCAGATTCCATATCAACCAATTCCCAAATTGATAGATTCAGTTCTGTGATAGTTGACCAATAAGTATTTATATTGTTAATTTTTAACTCATAATATTGTTTTGAGTGCTGATCCGCTGGCCTTGAATTTATTTGTTGAAGTAAATGTTTCAATATTGTGATGACTGAATTTTGTCGTTTAATTAACATCTGAATTTTGTCATTATTGGAATCTTGATTTACATATGGATTGAATGCGAATTCGACGGTAGCGGTAGATCGCTTAGCTTGAATCGTCTGATTTATATCAATTGGTGTAGTTTTTTCTTCTTTATCAACTTGAATAATTTCACTTTCACCTTTTTGTTCTTGCGATGCTTTCTCTAATTTATTAATGTTGAACTTTATTTTTTCTGTTAAATGATCAACACCTTCTTTCACTTGATCGTAATAATTGGTTTTAAAATAAGTATGCGATGCATTTCACGTATCAAGTCTTAACACTTCATTATGATTTTGTGAAAATTAGTAAATTGACAATTTGTGGTTTTATTTATGAGTGCTGGAATCCACAGACATAAAAAAGATTGAGTATTCCAAAATAGGAATACTTGATAAATTATACATAAAATTTTGGTGACGCCAACGTGATCAAAATTTTATGTATAATTTATCAAGTATTCCTATTTTGGATACTCAATCTTTTTTATGTCTGTGAATTCCAGCACTCATAAATAAAACCACAAATTGTCAATTTACTAATTTATTACAAAATTATTCTTTAACAAAAAACGATTTTACTACTTTGCTCTACAAATATTATTTTAGAAATTCTTATCAAAAAAAATTGTACACCAAAAAATTACTACTTTAAAAAACTTATCAAAATTATTATTTTACTTTGATATATATGTACATATAAAACAAACTAGTCAACTCAACTGATCAATTATTTTTTACTGAATGAACAATTAGCATGTATTTAAAAATTTTCTTATTTAAATATTTATTAAATACAATTTAAATTACCAAAACTACAGGTTAGAATATCAATTTTTTTTTATATTACATAGTGCATGTGTACTTAGTGAATATAACATTCCTTTGGAACATTATAATATTTTCATGGTCACAAAGAATTGAAATGAATTAAATTATGTGTGGGATTGTGCTGATATTGCACATCACACGAAAATTTATGAATAAAAAATTCGTAAAGTACACATGCACTATATTGATATACACTACCAAAATGTCAATAGGAATTACAATATAAATTAAAATATATTTTATATTTTATCAATAAATATGCTTACTTTATGATGACAAAACAAAGAAAAATTGGGCTCATGGTCATGTACCTTTCATTTTTGTATTTGTTATTGGTACAAGATTTTTCTAGAAAAATTTGTATAAAAAGGAATCGCATTTTAAAATAGGATTTACTCTAAAAGTATTTCTTAACCGTGAAGGTGAATTCATTGGTGCGGATATCAATATCTGCACTCCGAACTCGCGTGCCAATTTTCATATAAAATCATTTTGTGGCAATTTTTGGTAGCTTACTTCGTCGATTTTTTTTTCTCTCTTAAAAAGTTGATTTATATTCAACTTTAGTGCGGCACTACTTTGAAAACGTCAATCGAGACTTTAAAAACATAAAAATCAAATGACAGAAAATCACAATAATAAAAATTTCATCGAGATAACATCGTATTTACAAATAATTTTTTAAAAATTATGTCAAACTATGTGACAAATTAGTGCGGTAGTGCGGATATTTTTATCTGCACCGATGAACGTTAAAGAGAAAAATTAGTTCAACTGTTCGGTAGTGCGGATATTTATATCCGCACCAATGAATTCACCTTGAAAACAATTTTTAAAGCAGTAATGAATTCAAATATTGTTCAAATGTTAAACGATTACAATTCCAATGAATCTAAAACTTTAAAAACGGATGATTTGGAAGTAGGAAAAATATATAAAATAACAAATTTAAAAGTTTTAGACGTAAAATATAAAAATGTTGGAAATAGTATATTAGCTGAACTAGAAGGCAATTGTAAATATTGGATTCCATCAAAATTTAATCCCGTAATTAAAGAATTACAAAAATCTGAGAGTTGTATATTAAAAATAAATATGCAATATTTAGGACGTGATAGTTTTAAATTACCTAATTTTCAATTTAGTGTACCCGAATAAATTAAGATGTGGATAGCATACGGGCGCCGTCTTGGACGAAGGCTGTGGATATATCTACTTGTATCTGTAGATTGTCGGAACAATTTGAATGTTATAAGTTTGAGTTAGAATGTGAATTAAATAAATTTTCATCAGATTTCCAAATAGAACGATACAATAATGAAATAATATCGTATCAAAACGCTTTAGAATTATTTGAACAATATAAAAATAAAAAAAGTAATATCGAAGACATATTAATATTATTCAATACAAATACAAACTTATCTAAATTTTTGTGTGAATTAAAACAGTTTGTGCCGGAAAGTTTATATGAAAAATATAATAATAGAATTTCAATAAATGATTAATAATATATAACCTTATAATGTTTTTATGTGAACATTGTGGCACCAGATTTTACAAATCTGTAAATTTGGGGAAACATTTAAATAAATGTAAGACCTTAGTTGAGAATGTAAAAGTGAAAAAAACTAAATTAGTTTTATGTGATCGGTGTGGAAAAACATTTTTATCAAAAAAATATTTGAGCGAACATATAATAAATTGTGTTAACGATGCTGAATTACGGAGTACATCAAAAGGTACTAAATTTTGTCAAGATTGCAACAAGGATGTAGAAGTTCAGAAGGGGACATCACATTTAAAAACTAATTTGCATAAAGAAAAAGCTGCGGTAATTATTAATAATAATATTAAATGTATTAAATCATGTTTCAAAAATAGAATTGAAACTTTTATTATAGAAAATAAAAAAGAAGAGGAATTAGAAATAAGTAATTTTTTTATAGTAATTAATGTTAACATTATTGATATATTAAAGCAGTGTTTAAGTAAGCATAGGGCTTTTAAATATAATTTAGAATTATTCGCAGAATATGTTAAACCTCAGCAAATAGCCAATGGGGACGAATTTGATTTAGATATAAAATCATTTAATAAATGACTTTAGTTGAAAATGAACAGCATATTTTAGAATCAATAGATAAAATGACTAATCAAATAAACGTTCAAGCTGAAGAGTTTCAAGAAAAAGATTCTGGTTGGGCTCTTATAACAATTGTGCACCTTGAAATTAATATTCACAGATATTGTCCTATACGAGGATCTACATATATAGAATTACCTAAAATTATTAAATTGAAAAAAGCATGTATAAATATTAAAAATCAAGATATTTATTGTTTCAAATGGTGTATACTTGCGGCTTTGCAATCCCCAAAAAATCATTCAGATAGACTTAGTTCTTACAGACATTATTTCATTGAAGATTCCGTAATTAGATTAAATTCTATGGTTCTCAATTTTTCAGGATTACAATTTCCTTTGAAAATTCAAGATGTTGCAAAGTTTGAAGATATTAATCCTGAAATAAGTTGTAATGTTTTTGGTTATGAAATCATGCAGAAAAAATTAAAAATTGTTGGCCCTTACTATCACACAAAGCTAAAAAAGAAACATCATATAAATTTACTTTTATTGCAAAAAGATGAAAATTATCATTATGTATAGATTAAAAATATTTCAAGATTGTTGAGGTCACAAATTTCAAATCATCGCACTACAATTCATATGTGTGAAGTTTGCTTGCAGCACTTTTATTCTGATGAAAAATTTGGAGAACATACAAACTACTGTAATAACATTGTAGTTAAAATGCCAAATGTAGATGATAAATTTTTAAAATATCAAAATTTTAGTTTACAAGCTATAGTTCCATTTGTTATATATGCAGATTCGGGAAGTATGCTACAGACATATGAGACATGTTTTCCTCACAAAAAAAATCTTCAACAACTAATATTCACAAACATGTTCCAATTGCATTTGCGTATTATATATGCTGTTCATTTGATTCTAGTTTAAATAAATATTTTGTATTTACGGGTGAAAATTGTGCTAAAGACTTTATTGCATCTTTGGCAAATGAATGTAAAGAACTATATGTACGTTATTTTATAAAACCTAAAACAATGAATTCTTTAACATTTGAGGAAGATGTGAGGCAAGCAACTAGTAAAACTTGTCATATTTGTAAGAAAGATTTAGAATATTCGTCAATTCGAGTTCGTGACCACTGTCATTTTACTGGTAATTATAGAGGACCTGCTCACTCAATTTGTAATTTGAATTACAGGGATTGCAATTTCTTTCCTATTTTTTTTCATAACTTTTCTAAATATGATTGTCATATGTTACTTAAAGAATTGAATGAAATACCTGGAGCAATTAATGTAATAACTATTAATAAAGAAATCTACATATCTCTAAGTAAACAAGTTCAAGTAAATGAAACTATTTTCTTCAATTTGAGATTTTTAGACTCATTCCGCTTTATGCCTTCAAGTTTGGATACATTAGCTCAAAATTTGGATTCAGATGATTTTAGTAATGTAAAAACTTATTTCCCAAATAATGTAGAATTTCAGTTAGCTAAGCAAAAAGGAGATTTCCCTTATGAATATTTAGATAGTTGGGCTAAACTTAAAGTCGAATGTTTACCGCCTTAACAAAATTTTTACAACAAATTGACAAATACAGCTTGTACTCCAAGTGAATATAATCATGCAAAAAATGTTTGGAATACTTTCAAATGTAAAACTTTTGAGGATTATTTGAAATTGTATTTAAAAGTAGATGTTTTACTACTCGCAGATGTTTACGAAAATTTTAGAGTAACATGTAAAAAAATATACGCTCTAGATAGTGCTCAATTTTATACAACTCCAGGACTTGCATGGCAGGCTATGTTAAAATTTACAAAAATTCATTTAGAATTGTTAACAGATTCTGATATGTATAATTTTATTACAAGTGGTATTCGAGGAGGTATTAGTTAATGCTCTTTAAGAAATTCAGTCGCCAACAATAAATATATGGATAATGATTATAAGCCTGAGGAACCCAATAAGTATTTAATGTATTACGATTGCAATAATTTGTATGCAAACGCTTTGGCAGAATGCCTACCTTACAGAGATTTTAGAGGGATAAAAAACCCAGACAACATTCGAACAATAATTGAGAAAATTGAGGATGATGCTGATATTGGGTATATTCTTGAAGTTGATTTAGATTATCCATACGACTTGCACGATAATCATAATGACTTACCTTTTTGTGCGGAGAATAAATTAACTCCAAACTGTAAAAATAAAAAACTAATTTTGGATTTAACTGATAAAAAAAATTACAATATACATTATAGAAATTTAAAGCAATGCATGGCAAATGGACTTAAGTTAAAATTCATAGGGTTATACAATTTGAACAAAAAGCTTTTATGAAGAGTTTCATTGATATGAATACTAAATATCGCACGAATGAAAAAAATGAATTTCAAAAAATGTTTTTCAAGAATATAAATAATAGTCTGTTTGGTAAATCTATAGAAGATGTATTTAAGCGTAAAACGATCCAAATTACAACTCATTGGGAGAGCAGAGGAAGGCATTCGGGTGACAGAGTATTGATTTCAAAACCTAATTTTCATAGTTGCTCATATTTTACAGAAAACTTGGCAGCTGTTCAGTTAAATAGAGATATTCTAACTCTTAACAAACCTGTTTATTTAGGATTCACTGTATTAGATTTATCAAAAATGCTTATGTATGATTTCCATTATAAATATATTAAAGTAAAATATGGAATTGATGTTGATATTAATTATATAGATACTGATAGTTTTATTTACACAATAAAAACGGATGACTTTTACAATGACATTTGAAATGACTTGGAAGATCGATTTGATACCTCGAATTACGAAAAAAACAATCGGTTTAATTTTCCTTTGGTAAATAAAAAAAGAGTTGGTTTTTTTAAAGATGAAAATGAAGGTAAAATTATGGGGGAATTCATTGGTTTACGTTCCAAAGTATACATGGTAGATGTTCTAAATAAAGAACTAATAAAAAAAGCTAAATGTATTACAAAGTCTGCTGTTCAAAAACTAACATTAAATAATTTTAAAAACTGTTTATTATGTAAAAAATTATATTACCGAAATATGAACACACGGTCGGTATACACACATAATTTAAATAAATTAGCTCTTAGTTCTAACGATACTAAACGATATATTTTAGAGGATAACATAAGTACATTGGCTTGGGGTCACTTTAAAATAGATTTAATGGATAAGTTTGATGATGAATATTGATTTTATATAAGTAGAAATAAGATAATTATATACATAAATATATATAGTATATAAGTAACGATTGTAATTAAATATAGTTGTATTCATTATTTTAATGATGTCAGAAAAAGAAGTTGTTGTAAATGAATTGCATAGAAATGCAAGGAAAAAATTTGAACGTCGAAGATACATACAATAAGGCATAAATGATGTTTGGCAAATAGATTTAGCTGATATGTCAGCAATTAAAAAATATAATAATAATTTTAAGTTTATTTTAGTTGTAGTTGATATTTTTTCTAAATTTATGTATGTAAAACCATTAAAAACTTTAAGAGTCTAATGAAAAAACACAATATTAATCATTACACAAGTTTTACAATAATAAAAGCTGGAATAGAAGAACGTGCAATACGTACTTTAAAAAACAAACTATATAAAATGTTCAGCTTAAATGGAAATTATAATTCGATTGATTTTTTGAGCAAAATCGTTTTGCAGTATAATAACTCATACCACCGTACAATTAAAATGAAGCCATCACAAGTTGAACATAGAAATGAGAAACTACTTTTGAAATCAGTGTATAGCAGTCCAAAAGTTTTTAAAAAGGGGAAATTTAAAGTTGATGATTATGTTAGAATTTCAAAACACAAAAGTACATCTGACAAAGGATATTTACCAAATTGGTCAACTGAAATTTTCAAAATTTATAAAATTAAATTAACAAATCCTGTAACCTATGTGTTGGAAGAAATCAAATAATAAAAGGAGGGTTCTATGAGTTTGAATTACAGAAGGTCGCACACAAAGATATTTATTTGGTTGAAAGAGTAATCCGCAAGAAAGGGGATATGGTCTATGTGAAATGGCTAGGTTTTGATGAGAGTCACAATTCCTGGATTAAAAAGAGCGAATTATTATTGAACTAAGATATTATAAAATAAATGCTTTAAATTTTTTAAAAAACTAATTTAGTTATTTTGTTGATTTTGAAATGGATGCAGTTAACAGCAACAGCGAACGAGTAAATTTACTATTGGCTTATCATTACTTTTTAAATGATGAACACACAGCAAAGATATCAACAGGAATCAATCGGCCTACATTTCAGTCGACCATCATTATAGACGAAGCTGAAAGTTCACCAGTGATGTTTACGTACAATTTTTGGAACTTTTCCTAGTTTAGTTTAATCAAATTAAATAAGAATGCTGGATGAAAACATAAATAACTAGTTTAGTTTAATCAAATTAAATAAGAATGCTGGAGGGGATACTCTTAATTCCTTATGCGGCATAAGGCAGGCTACGCATGATAAAACAAGTTTTTATAATGATTTCAAAAGAACAGTGATCATTTGACTCTTTGAAGAAAAGGAAAGTAAAAATAAATATGAATAAGATTGCATTTGTGGACTTTCAATTTGTAATTGGAAATGGCAAACAATACTTTGTTATAGAAATGGCAATTTTAGAACAGGGTTCATTAACTCCACAAACTTATTATTTCAAATCTCCATACCCAAGAGAAGAACTGACTCACCAAGCTATAAGACAAAATTGGAATATTACTGAAAATATTAATAACCTTGAATAGGATTCTGGTATTCTTGATTATAATTATATATCTACCATAATAAGAACCTTGGAAATGTATTCGAAAATTTTCGTGAAAGGACAACAGAAGAAAGATATTCTCTTAAAGTATTTGCCATCGAAATCTCCAGGTACCACTGTAATAGATCTGTTTGATATTCCCAAGTTGGAAGATCTATATCATTATAACTATAATTGTAAAATTCATGACGACAACAAAGATAAAAAAACACGATGTGCGGTAAAAAACTGAATAAATATTTACATGTTTTTATTAAAATGTAATAAAATAGATTTTTAAACAAATATTCTGTAAAATAAAATAAAATGAAAACATAAAAATAAATGAAAAGCATATTTATTATAATTTTTATTTATATAGAGAAAAAAAATACAATATATTGCTTATTTCTAGAAATTTAATATTTAAAAAAAATTTTAAATAAACTTAAAACTAACTTATCATTGTTTGAAAATTTCGTCGAATGAAACATGTTTAAATATTTTTGCATCGATAATCCTCTACAGCGATAATATATGAAAACACAGCAATAATGTCCGCAAAAATTGGAGAAAGAGCCCTGTAAGCGTTTTGAGTTTCGTACAAAACATTTTTGTACCGAGCTTTCATTTATTTTTTCAATAATAGTAGTTGCTATTGTTTGGTTTCCATAAGAATCGAAATATTCCACACATCCAAATTTGGGAAAATATAAGCCAAACCAATGTAACCCAGGATGGGTATCTGGATCTGTATTAACAATAATGAAAGATGGCTTGCTTTTAATGACATTTCTTGGTATACGGTTAAAGGCATAAACTCCTTTAAAAATCTTTCTTGTAAATTTATTCTTCTGAAGAAGATTCTTGTTTCTCAAAAACTATTTTAGTTGTCGGATATAAATATTTGTAGTCATAACGTATACTTTTACAAGATTCTTCTATCCCAACAACATTCACTTTTCGAGCAAAATAAATTAATTTGTCACATGCAAAAGATATATCAACTAAAGCATATGATGAAGGTTTATTAATTGAATACATCTCAGGATCTTTTCTACAGCGCACTTAATATCATACTAAATCTTGGAAGCATTCCAGCCGGTATTTATACTTGTGTGTAAATATTTCGATTTTTATCAATTTCTAAACTGGTATCAAATTCCCCGTATACAATACACGTCAATGTTGATGAAAGTGGAACCTTCAATTTTGCTTCAATTCTAACTACACCTTGATTTAACAAACTTTGACACTGCTCATTACCTGATTCATCAGCTGATAAATCAAAAGCTCAAATTGTGAAGCCTTTTGCAAAAAGCACTCTTGTAATTTGATGACCTCTATCAAAATGGTGTATTCCTGTACCCCTGAATAAAGTTAAATATGCTCTTGCATTACCACCACTTACAAACAAATGATAGGGATTTTTCAATCGTTTTCCATTAAAATTTTCATTATTTACCATGCAAAACAGTAATGTATTTGGTAACTGACCAATAAACATATTATCCAGTGAAATGTTTGAAGTATTGGAGGGTATGGTAAATGTTTTTAATTCGCCTCTTTTATAATGATATTTTGCATTGGTCTTTTCCAGAATAGTGTTATGAGCCAATAAAATATTTGGATTCACTGTAACATGCTTCATATAAAGTGACGCTTCATGAATTTTCAAATAACTCTCATCGGTATCGTTGCAAAATAAGAAAAAATCTGGCTTTTCTAAAGTTAATGAAATTCTTATGTCTACATTATTTAAAAGCAAAGTGGGAGTATTGAAAAAATTCACATGCAATTTTCCCATCAACTGCACCATTGATGAATTATTGTAAAATTTTTGTCTTGTTCTAAGTACCGTTCTAATCATGAATATTAGGTTTGTCTAACTCCCATCCTGCACCTTCTAAATGAGTTGTACTAGCATCTTTGCCATAATTTAATAAAAATATTAATAGCTTTTATAATTGTAATGCGAGTCAGATGGCGATATATTTTTTCCATTGCGCGTAACATTAACTTGTTTTATCATTGAGTGAAGCAAATTATTTACTACACTTGGTTGTGGCGCAGCCTTAACATCGACGCCTGTGCCTGTTTTATCATTAATACTCCATTGCGTGCCATCTTTTTTTAATATTTGAACTGTAAATTTAATATAAGTTGATAAAAGATCTCTATAAGTATCGCCGTGACCAAGCGAAACAAATTCTATTGTAGAAGACGAAGCATCCAAAGATGCTAATGGATTATATACAACTTCTTCTGAACGTAAAATACTTGTTTGTATTGGTGGAGTAGCAAAAATATCCAATTCGGATTTCATGCATTCAACAATAGACATTTTTTAATTGAAAATATCTAACACACGTGTTTGCTTGTCCTTCATTGCTTTTTGCTTTCTTTGTCGTTGATGAAATGATTTTAATTTCGGACGTTCACGCCTTTATATAGTTTTACGTTTTTTTTTAATATCATTGAGGTATTATATTTTTTTCTTTTTATACCACTGCCGTACATTGAATGTAGTTGATTTATAGCTGTAGTTCTTAAATTCTGTAAGCCTGCTTTAGCTTGATCTGCAAATGCTTCTTTTGGATTAGCTCCTGATGCTATATCCGATAAAATATTACCACCAGTTTTCAAAGCTTCATCTTTCAATAAATTTAATCCTGAAACTAACGAAGGTTTAAGATACCGAAATAAACTTGCAAATAAACTTCCAAGACCACGCCCACGTTGAATAGTTGGGTATGATTGTAACAGTGGTCCTATTTCGTCTATACTTCCACCAGCTTGTGATAGGTAATATTTAATGTACTCACGATGCATGTTTGAAAAAAACAGTACACTTTATGACATATGTTTTTATTTATATAGTTTTTCAAAAAAGTTTAAAGTGTAATACAACTTTTGTTGGATAATAGTTTGGTACAAAATCAATTTTTTTACCATACTGATCACAAATATTAATAGCGATACTCTCAAAAAACTTTTTTCCCACAGGTACGTATTGAATATTTTTAAATTATGTATTAATCTGTTTTCTACAGTTTTCAATATTTATTGCACGTAAGGCTCTTATTTTATTATTTCCATAAATTTCTGGTTGAATAATATATATAGTGATATTAGCATGCCCCTTTTTTCATCATTATGTTTATCCACTGTACGCTTAAAAATATCTATCAATACTTTATTGTAATTTGCAATGTCCTTTTTTGCTGAAAGAGTTCTTTCATCATATCTGGTATAGTATAGTTATGATTCTGTTTTAAATAATAACTTTCTGTATCAAAAGTTTTTGACAAGCGAACAAGTTTTAATTGGTCTGGAGCCGAAACTGCTTTTTAAGTAATATTTTTAAATATTTCATCATCTAATAAAATTGCCAATACTTCTGTTTGAAATTCTCTTAGCATCTGGTCTCGCGTAAACCCTTCAGATGGTGTTAAATTATTGATAAGTGTAGGTACGAAATTTATTTTCCAATCATCATATTTAAATAATGCGCTTTCCTCAGGATAAAACGTGTAACCAATACGTTTTTTTACTTTTTTTTTGTTCTTACCTACTAAGACTTCATGCACGCCCAATGAAATCGTCACACAAGTTTCTTTTTTATGTCAGTTTGCAGGTAATCATGCATAAATATTTCTGAAAGACCAACTTTCCAGTTGCCTTTTGTTAAGTCTAAATGTGTTGGTATTCTGTTTTCAAAAGTTGATAATGTATTATCCGGAAAATGATAGAATCATTACTAAATAAGGTAAGGTAAAATTCATCTCGTGAATCCATACTCGCAATTTATATTATTTACTTATAAGATGTCCAATAGGGTGGAGTATTTAACGTTTTAAATGTTTATGTGGAGACCGGCTTATTGATGATAGTTTTCGTTTGCTTGTATTTCGCTCTACTGGATACTCTGATAAAATGCTTTGTCTTATAAATGAACCTGTTGTATGTAATCGCTGTCTCGTATTTATAGGAGATTTTTCAGGAAGTGCTACTGTAATAACACCACCTTTATTTGTATCAAACATTCTTACATTGGCATTTGAAGATAACCTTCTAGTTAAACGTTCATCTGGTAATGTCTCTTCTAAAGCTAGTTTTTGCGCAGCTTCCTCTTCATCCATTTCAAAATCATCAACGTCCATATCAGGATCGTCTATTTGTTGCTTATATTGTTGTTGCTGTTGTTGCTCCTTTACTGGATCAAAATTAAAAACGTCATCATCTATATTATCAATTTATTGAATGTTTTTCTACTAATGGTTGCAAATCGTATTGTGTTCCCTTATTTTTTAATATTTTAAATTTGGTTTGAGTATAAGCATTTTTTGAATCAGTATTTTTTCCGTTTTCTTTCATTTATGCAGTAGGTAATAACGAGACTCTTCTTTTCTGATTACCATATTTCATTAAATTTTGTCTATATAAGTACCATTTCTGAATAGTATTAAGATTCTTATTGTATAACACTTTTTTCATGTTCTGATCCAAAATATTTAAGTTTTTATCATCGTCCATTAACTTTTTCAATTTATTGAAAACTTCTGTAGGTATAACAACCATACGTTGCATATTATTCATTTTATGTTTGATAATCACTTATTAGCTTGCCAATAATACCTATAACACTGTTCCTATTAAAACGGGTAAGAAACCTCCTTTCTGATTAAGTATTTTACGTTTTGATTTTAAACTGTTTTTTGGGCAAGCTAAATATCTTAACACTTTTTTCTTATTTTTGATAATTGAAAAATGTTTCTTAGAAAGTTTATTATTTCCGTTTACAGTATTAATCACAATTTCAACTAACGCCTTTATAACATCATCATCGCAACTTTTAAAAATACTATTTGGAATTTTTTTTTTAGAATTTTTCAATAGCCATAATATATGTTGGTTTTTCTTCAATAGCTTCATATTTTTTGCAATATATTTTATTATTTAAATCATTGGATTGGATTGCAAGAGGGGAATCCGTTCAGGACTCGCTCACTTAGACCAAAAGTAGGTCCATTGTACCCCTCGTGTGGTTACCCTCATGTCACGCCCGCTGGAGCGGTTGTGAGCCATCCACTCCCTTTTGCGAATTTAATGATTGGTTGCCAACTTCGAACTCCTGCATCACACAGTTCGTTCAAGAAGAAGGCACCAAAGCATTTATTCCGAAGATGCATGAGTTGGGGACAGTGGCACATAAAGTGTTCAACAGTCTCCCTTTAGTCATCGCATCCTCTACAGACATTCTGTCTGACCAGCGGATTTTGAAAGCGTGGTCACGGAGCATAGAGTGACCCGTAAGGTCGCAGTAGCTAGCTGTACCGAGCTTTTTTTCCGTCGCAGATACCTTCTGGTTGCGCTCTCGCTCGGAGCGCCCCAGAGTAGTTTTGTTGTACGACCGATGTCATTGGCTAGCCACACTTGGCGATGCAAATCATCTGCCCAGTGTTTCAGGTTCGCTTTGAGGGTTTGCAGGGCCACCCTACCGAGGTTGTAATGACCTCTAATTTCGAGCCTTCTCTAGCCAATTCATCTGCTTTTTCGTTACGCGGGATATTGCTATGGCCAGGTACCCATTACAAGGTAATTCTGTTATGCCGGGCCAGGTTGTTGAGACTGAGCTTGCAGTCCCGAACCAACTTGGACTTGGTCGTGTAACAGGCTACCGCTTTTATAGCGGCCTGACTATCTGAGCAGATTGTCAGGTCTCTATCCGTGATTTCCTTTTCGATTAGGAAATTGCTAATTTCTTTTATTGCTACCACCTCCGTTTGGAAAACCGTGGCATGGTCGTCTAATCGGAGGGATTGTTCTAGATTGAGCTCTTGGCAGAAAATGCCAACGCTCGCACGGTCGCCCATTTTTGAGCCGTCCGTGTAGACCGTTAACTGGTGTGTGCAGGGAGTTGCCACCCCAGTATTCCAGTCTTCTCTAGAAGGGATAACCGTATTAATGTTGTGAATTGAAGCACCCAGTACTTCAATTCACAACCCAAAAAACAGCTAACTAAATTATTTTGAAATAATATAAAATTATTAATTAAATTTTGCAAAATAATTAAATATTAAATTAGAACAAAATTTTGAAGAGTTGATTGGCTAACCAAAATATCGCATGCGATATTTTGGAAAACCAAAAAGCTCTTCAACCAAATAAAATAGCTGTTTTTTGGTAGTAAAAATTAAGTTTACTTGGAGGTGTCGAATAGACACCAATTAAATTAAATAATAAGTTTTAATTTGGGTGTCAAGTAGACACCAACTAAATACATTAAAAAGTCAAGTAAAGATATTACTTAAAAAAGTAAAGTAAAGATTATAGTTAAAAAGTTGAGTAAAGGTTTAAAAAAGAATATTTTTGGTTAAAGTTATACTACAAAGTTTTGTGACATTAAAGTAATAAATTGATAATTTAAACAGTTATTGTTTATTAAAATTTTATTGTATTATAATTTAATAGAAAATAATAAATAAATAATTTAAATTTACGTGTTTAAAAAATAATTCAAAGTAATAAATATTTTAATAAGAATCTAAATAAAATCAACATAACATAAATTGAACATTGTAAATGTTAAATGAAAATTAATAAATAATTAAATATTAAAATAAATATATTAATAAATAAAAAAGTTAAATTGGAGTTAAGAAAGTGTTTTATTTGAAAAGAACATAATAGTAAAAGGTAACTTTTACTACATTGGCGCTGCGGACAGGATAGGAACTACGTTTCCTATTCCAAAAAAAAAAAAACTTGTGTGTGGTAAATAGTTTCGATTTTTTATAAAAAAACTACACAAAAATTAAATTTTTGTTAAAAAAAATATACATTTTAAATACTAAACGTGAAATAAAAAAAAAATCAGATAAAATAACAACAGAACAGACAACAGTAGCAGTATCAACAAACAACAGTAGCAGTATCAACAGACAACAGTAGCAGTATCAACAAACAACAGTAGCAGTATCAACAAACAACAGTAGCAGTATCAACAAATAATAGTAGCAGTATCAACGAAGGCAGTGAAAAACAAAAACAACAACAGAAGAATAAAATCAACAAATTTACTATGTAAGTCAAAAAATCTTAAGGAAAATTATTATATTTATTTATAAAAAAGAAGGAAGTTTTTAAAATCATAGAAACATTTTTTTTTAAATTTCTAAAAATTCAAATTGATTGCTTAATTAATTATCAAAAAAAATTAAAAAAAATCGGATTCAAAATGTATCAAATTAAATCTTAAATAATTATCAAAAAAAAATTTTTTTTTCCAAATTTTGTTCAAAAAAGTTATACAAAAAAAATCAAATTCCTATATACTGCATATAAATATAAAAAAATCATATTTTTTTTTCGTACAATCCAACAAAACTTGTAAACAAAGTTTTATGGATATGTATAAATTGTATATAATTTTTTTTGTTAAACAAATTTCCTAACCTTTCCCAATAGTTACCCTAATTTTTTTTACAAATATAATAAATATTATAAATAAATGCATATCAACAAAGCACACATTAATACATATGGTGCAATTATATAAGTTTTTTTACTATAAGTCGACCATATATACATATGTATATACATATTTCTTTTTTGGGGCATTATAATAATTGTGCGTTTTCAGCAATTATATAAAGTTTTTTTTTTCGCTGTTGCCTAAGTTTTTATTAGCATTGAAATTTTATACTTGGTAGTGTATAAAAAATATATAAGGTAATAAAAACAATGAAAGGCATTATGTGTTGAATTTAATTACAAAAATACTAGGATTCGTTGATTTTATACTAAAACTGTGTAAATAAAATACAAATGTGCAGTTTGTATTAAGTTAACTCAGGGCTGTATAAAATCAAGTAACCTGGTATAAAGTTTTTTTCTATGTAATAATAAAAAATTGGAATACAAATTTTCTTTGTTACCCAATCTTTTTCTTTTCACCCTATATAACTTTAAAAAATTTTTTTTGTCCTCTTATGACAAAATAATATATATACGTACATACTTATAATTAAAATTTAGCGAATTTTCTTTGTTGAAAAGAAATAATTTCGTAATTTTTTGTTTTTAAAATTTATAATAAATTTTTTTAAAGGTAATTAACCGCAATTTCAATTTACCATTGCAAAACAAAGTCAACAAAAATATTTTTTTTAATCAAACTTACTTAACAAAATATTTTATAATCATTGGATACCTTTAGGAGATAAATAAAACATTTTTGGGTTTTTTAAAAAAAAAGTGAACTTTTAGAAGTACACATAATAATAAAGTTTTTAAAAAAAATTATATATATTCATCGTCTTAATTTGGATTGGTCTTTATAATTAAAAATAAAAAAAATATGTATTAATAAAATTTTATAACTATATTGAATTGGATTTCTTTTTTTTTCGACCCCTAAAATATAATTATACTAAATTTACATTTTATATCAAAATTTCATTAATTTTTTTGTTTGTTCGTAATGACGAAAATTATATATACATATATATAAAGGGATATATATATATATTTTCAAAATACGTTTGATCATTTTTATATAAAATATTGTTGTCAACATTGATATTAATATTAATAGTTTAAATGACGTACGTAAGTTTCATTAGAACAAAGCGCGTTTTTTTTTGTAAAAGCATTCATATTATGAAAATTTATTAACAATTTTTTTTTTTTTTTTAATAAAAATTTTATTGCATAATTTTAGGAGTTAGGGAATTTATATTTTTTTTATGTCGAAAAAAATTTTTTTTATTGCATATATTCAGGAATAAAAATAAAATAAATAAAAATAAGTATTTTATTTTAAATAATTTTATTAAATTGGAATGATTTTCGTTAAATAAGATAAAATTTAAATTAAAAATAATTTTTAGGAAAAATACAAACACAATTTTTCAAGCTTACAATTTTTTTCAGAATAAAAAATTCGAACCCTAAAAATTAAGTATACAAAATTTTTTTTTTTCACTTTTTACTGAAATTTAATAAAAATATGACCCCTAAATCATAATATAAAAAAAGGGCGTATTTACATGGTTGTTGTTGTAATTTTTTTTAATAAGGAAACTAATGTCGCAAAAATCAAAAACCCCAACTTTAGCGCAATCTATTTTAAAATTTTCGAAGCGAATTTCTACTTTTTCATTTCTAAATTCAAGTCCAGAATTTGAAGATTCGGACGAAAAAACTAAAACAAACATCGAAAATATAGAACAAGAACCAAATTTAGAAGTTTTAAATAAAAACAATTTTTCTGATTTTTTACACCAAGTGCAGGAAGACAGAGTGTCGGAAAACAGAAAAAGCTTTAGAACATTAAGATCCGGGGTAAAATATAATAGAATTGGTCCAATAAGAAGACCTAAAAAAGCAAGGAAAAATAAAGTGATTATTACTAAAACGGAAAGAAGAAGTTTAAATATTAAAAAATCCGACAAAATGAATCCAGTAAATGACCCTCATTTCTTTAGCAACGGAATAATGAATAGGCCAGGACCATCAGGGTTAAATTCGACCCCTATTCCGCCTCCACCACCACGTCAGTTACCTGCACAACATGAGTACAACGCGGAAAATTTCACTAATGACAACTCTTACCATTTGGAACCAACGCTCTTACCGATTGAAAAAATTATTAAGACATTTTTGGTACACGTTCCAACATTTTCAGGTGTAGGGTTGGACATTGAAAACGAACTAAACAATTTTCTGGAGTTGGCTCAACAATCATACGAATTAACGAGGGATGAGCAAAAAGGCATACTTTTACGGATTTTAATTACCAGTAAATTAACAGGTGCGGCCAACGCTCTCTTTAGATATGCCAACGTCGAAAATGTTACACAATACTAGGATATTTTAAGAAACCGTTTCATAGAAAGTAAAGATGTGGCTACTTTAGCCTCGGAAATTATGGGAATGTACCAATATGAAACGGAAACTGTAGAACTTTTTGGAGAACGTATATCCGAAAAATTGGCCGCGTATCGGAACACGGTAAATGAGAGATATAACAACGAGGGACGAGCATTGATAAACGAGATGGAGTTCACAGCAAAGAGAGTGTTTTTGGGAGGACTGCGATCAGCAGAGATAAAACAATATCTATTATTTAAAAATCCGGAAAATTTACGAGTCTATAGGAGCAGCTCGACAATATGTGAATGAAACTCGAAATTTAAGTTCTAATACATCAAGCAACAATCAAGCAGTCGTAGGGGATCAAATGCTAACATTAATTACAACGATGATGAAAAAATTAAACGAAAATGGACTACAAGCAGAACAACCCAACAAAAACAAATTTAGTAATGGCAATCATCAGAGAAGTTTTAACAATAACAATAATTTTAGGAACAACCAACAGCATAATAATAACGTGCGCAATAATTTTAACGCTGGGAGTAGAAATCTAAATAATAACAACAACAACAATTTTAGTAATAATTATAAGCAATTTTCAACTAATAATAATAATAATTTTAATAACAATAAGACCCCGTTCAATAACTATAATAAGACTCCTAATAAATTGAACAATAATAATGGTAGTATGTTTAACGGAAATAACTACCAATCTAATTATAATAGTAATAATAATAATCATAATAATATTAGGAATACAAATATGGCTAACAGAGGACCTAATTCAAATCCTCTTACAAAATGTTTCAAATGTGGTAAACAAGGCCACATAAGTAGACAATGCAATTTCATTTAAATAAGGAAGTAAAACATTGTGCCAATTGCGGAATTTACGGACACGAATCCGCTAATTGTTTAAAACAACGTGCAGGGAATAACGGCGCAAGCCCACAAAGAGTTTTAACAGTAACCAACACGGAAACCACTTGTGAATGGTGTGCAAGGGAAGGTCACAAAATATTGAATTGCGAAGCACGTCAATCTTATGAATCTAGAATGGCGTTAGTCTCGGGAAACGAGAATGGAGTGAACTAAAAAAGCCCAGCTCATTCCATACGGAGGGCACAACAACCACCTTACAGGAGCCTATAGTTCAATTGGCTTTAGATATAGCCAAAACAGACAAAGTAAAGTTATTAGTTCAATAAACAATGTGAGCTCCAGTTTAGGTTCCTGTGAGGGTAAATTTTTATTAGGGCAAAATTTTAAATGCGATTTCCAAGTTACAGATAATGATATTAAGTTACCAGTTGATGGTATTTTAGGGAACAATTTTTTGTCCCCTAATTGTAATATTTTAGGACCCCAAAAACAATTACAATTTCCGAAAACAAAAACAAATAATTCGGAATTTTATATTCCATTTTCACAAACACAAAATGAAAAAATAAATATGTATTGTATTAAAGATTCAAATAAATTAAACGCGGTGAAGATACAGCAATTACGAGAAATTTATGAAAAAGTACAGGAGAGTTTTAAGGTAAATAATGA
This sequence comes from Empis stercorea, assembly GCA_949752835.1. NCBI lineage: Eukaryota > Metazoa > Arthropoda > Insecta > Diptera > Empididae > Empis > Empis stercorea. The sequence goes on from OX457085.1 coordinate 39,633,447, forward strand.
AGTTATGGAAGTAAATGAGAATAAAGAAGTTATAGTAGAAACTAAGGAGTTATTAAATGAAAATAGTAGTTAATTAAAGGAGGAGAAATTAGGAGAGGAGGATATTATTGTAGTTAATGCAGGAGTTATTGAAGTCAATGATGAAGATAATAAGGAGAAAAATAATAATAATGACATAGAAGGAGATAAAATAGTAAATGATGAAGTTAATTATGACATAGAAGGAGAGAAAATGGTAAATGATGAAAATATTAATGAAGAATTTTTTATAAAAAATGAAGTAATTGATTTAAATAAAAGTGTAATAGAAGAAGAATTTAAAACGGATAATATTGATATTGCAATGGAGGATAAAATTGAAGAAGTACCAACGGAAAAATATAAATTTGAATCTAATAATGTTAAATGTGAAAAAATGGAAATTAATGGAATAATAAAATCAACGAAAATTATAGTACCAGCACGCATGGAAAAGGCAATCAGTCTCCCTACAACGGAAGAGGGAGAATTCTTTTGTGAAGCTCAACAAATAAAACCAGGCGTGTTTTTAGGAAATTGTTTGGTAAAAGGTAAAAATAATACTGTAACTGTTTGTGTAGTTAACGTAAACACGGAAAATGTAGTAATCGAAAACGTAAATTTAAAATTGACCCCTATTCAAAATTTTAAAATAAAACCCCTAAAAAATGACCCCCAAACCACACCAAAAGTCAAAGAAAAAGTTAAAAAACCACGTGGGAAACGTAAATGCGCACCAATTGCGGATGTTTATAGGTTATTCGAGGAGGAACACTCATTCAATGGTTATCATGAGGAGGAAGTAGGAAATAATTTAGAAAACGAAAGAATAGATTTATTAAAAAATTTGCTGAAAAAGAATTCTACGTTAACCTTAGAGGAACAGGACACAATCGACAAAATTTGTGAAGAATGTAATGACATATTTCACTTGCCCGGCGACAGGTTAACACATACAGACGTTATTACACATAAAATACAAACGACCCCGGAACAAGTTCCCATCAATAGTAGACAATATCGGCTAGCAGAATGTCATAAAAAAGTAATTAATGAAGAAATAAAAAATTTACTGGAGGAGGATATTATACAACCAAGCAGAAGCCCTTGGAACTCCCCTCTATTAGTAGTGCCAAAAAAGGCTGGACCTGAAGGAGAGAAACGATACAGGGTGGTAGTAGATTTCAGAAAAATCAACGAAGTGACATTGGGAGACGCGTTTCCCCTACCAAGGATAGCGGACATAATAGATCAACTAGGGGGATCGCTATATTTCTCAACGTTGGATTTAGCAAGTGGCTACCACCAGGTGGCAGTTGATCCTGAGGATAGAGAGAAAACGGCGTTTAGCACAATTTTCGGACATTACGAGTTTAAAAGGATGCCGTTTGGTCTCTCAGGGGCACCTGCTACCTTTCAGCGCTTAATGAATCATATACTAACTGGATTACAAGGATTCAAATGTTTCGTCTATTTAGACGATATTGTAATATATGGAAGAACACTACGGGATCACGACGAAAAACTTCGAGCTGTTTTTAATAGACTAAGGGAAAATAATTTGAAACTTCAGCCTGAAAAATGCAGATTTTTAAAAAAGGAAGTCGTTTATTTAGGTTATACGATTACAACAGAAGGCATATTACCAAATCCTGAAAAAACGGAATGTGTGGCAACTCACCCCATTCCAAAAACCACTAAAGAGCTACAATCCTTCTTGGGATTGGTAAATTATTATCGTGCAAGCAAAGCCGTATATAATATAAAGATATTCAAAATGTAAAAAAGACTTAAAAAACTGAAAACATTAGGACGCCAATATGAGTAGTTCACCACAGCAAAATATTTTTGTTAAGAAAGTTGAAATAACGAGTTTGTGGATAAGACGTAGAAATTGTATAGAGACGACAGGTACACACACATTTTTCGTGGTGAAATTTAATAATATGAGCTCTTTTATTTTCTGTATACTATAATAATAGAAAAAGGAATAAGGACGAAAAAAATATAGAAAAATATGTATGAAATAGAAAGGGTAAGGAAATATACATATGTATATATTTCTGGTTATTTTGATCTATTTTAACAAAAATTTAGAAACTCATATTTGGAATCTTATATTTATTTTCAATTTTGTTCTGGAAAAAAAAATATTCTTTATTGAAGCAAAAATTCTACCTGTTTTGGGTTTTTTAAACCAAAGGATTTTAAAGGATACAAATTTCATTTATTTTTTCAAATTTCAATTTTGTATTTTTCATTATTTTTGGTTAAAGATCAACGAACTTGCGATCGTAGTAAAATTATGAATGATTTTTGATAATTTTATTTACATAAATAAATACTTTTTATGCTATACATATATTTTAGAAAACTTATATAGAATCCCAAAGTTAATTTTGCCTTATATTTTATGTAAAATTTTATGTAATATTTTATGTTGCCTTATATTTTATGTAAAATATAAGGCAAAATTAACTTTGGGATTCTATATAAGTTTTCTAAAATATATGTATAGCATAAAAAGTATTTATTTATGTAAATAAAATTATCAAAAATCATTCATAATTTTACTACGATCGCAAGTTCGTTGATCTTTAACCAAAAATAATGAAAAATACAAAATTGAAATTTGAAAAAATAAATGAAATTTGTATCCTTTAAAATCCTTTGGTTTAAAAAACCCAAAACAGGTAGAATTTTTGCTTCAATAAAGAAAATTTTTTTTTCCAGAACAAAATTGAAAATAAATATAAGATTCCAAATATGAGTTTCTAAATTTTTGTTAAAATAGATCAAAATAACCAGAAATATATACATATGTATATTTCCTTACCCTTTCTATTTCATACATATTTTTCTATATTTTTTTCGTCCTTATTCCTTTTTCTATTATTATAGTATACAGAAAATAAAAGAGCTCATATTATTAAATTTCACCACGAAAAATGTGTGTGTACCTGTCGTCTCTATACAATTTCTACGTCTTATCCACAAACTCGTTATTTCAACTTTCTTAACAAAAATATTTTGCTGTGGTGAACTACTCATATTGGCGTCCTAATGTTTTCAGTTTTTTAAGTCTTTTTTACATTTTGAATATCTTTATATTATATACGGCTTTGGTGCAAGTATGCCATTATTAGCGGAAAAAGGAGAACCCCTATATCAAATGGCAAAAAAAAATAAAAAGTTTCAATGGACAGACATACATCAAAAAGCATTCGAAGAAATAAAGAAATTACTGACGTCACCACCTATTCTGAAATATCCGGACTTTACTAAACCATTTTTGTTAACTACTGACGCTAGCAATCATGCTTTGGGAGCGGTATTATCGCAAGGCGAAGTAGGTAAAGACCTGCCTATAGCATATGCTAGCATGGTACTGAACAAAGCGGAACGTAATTACGCTACTATTGACAAAGAAATGTTAGGAGTTTATTGGGCAGTGAAAAATTTTAGATGCTACTTACTAGGACAGGAATTTACAGTTTTTACGGATCATAAGCCACTAATAAGTGAATATCGTAAAAAACGAATTCCAGAAGATGAAGGGGAAATCGGTAACAACAAAACTACAAAAAATACTTTCGCTATTACTCGAGCTAGGGCAAGGAAAAACGAAATCGGAGATGAAGTAATAAAAAAGGACCATAAAGTCGAAATGGAAAGGAAGGAAATAATTAAATTAAATAAGTCAGTATCTAAAGAACAAAAAAGGATAAGGAGGAGGATGTAGTACCAGAGATATCAAACAAAATAATTCTGAAGGATAAAGAGGAAATTAGAACGATATTAAAGGAATACCACGATTCAGCTTTAGGAGGGCACGCGGGAATAACCAAAACATACAGAAGAATTAGACAATATTATTACTGGAAAAAAATGCTGTCGGATATTTATGAATATATTAAGAAATGTCCTAAATGCCAAAAAATCAAAAGAGGTAAAGTAACCAAAATGCCGTTAGTAATAACACCTACAGCAGAAAAACCCTTTAAAAGAGTATATTTAGATATCGTGGGTCCTTTTCCAATGACCACAAATGGAAACAAATATATACTTACATTTCAGGACGACTTAACGAAATTTTTTGATGCAATACCAATTCCAAACGGAGAAGCAACGACGGTAGCGGAAGCTTTTTATAGAAATATTATATTAAAATACTCAATAATACCCAAGGATTTATTAACAGATCAAGGTGCAAATTTTACAGGTAAATTGCTCCAACAACTATGTAAATTATTACACATTAGAAAATTACAAACTACTGCGTACCATACGCAAACAAATGGTTCGTTGGAAAGGCGGCATGGGCCATTGGTCGAATATTTGAAAATATTTGTGAATGAACATATACAAACCTGGGACACTTGGATAGCAGAAGCAGTATTTGCGCATAACCATACACCACATAGCGGCAGCAAATTTAACGTTGAAGCATTGAATGCAAAAAGTTCATCAAACTGTAAGGGAAAATTTAAGTAAAGGCAAACTAAAAGCCAAGGGTTATTATGATATGACTAAAAAAGATGAAAAATTCAATGTAGGTGATCAAGTACTAATAATGAATCCAACCAAGCTGCACAAACTAAGCGTCCCTTGGTTGGGTCCTTATGAAATAATAAAAGCGGACAAAGTAAATTCCACTATCAAAATGGCTAGGAAACCAAAAATAGTCCATAATAATAGACTTAAAAAATGGACTTCATAATTTCAATATAATAATTAGTATTAAGTATCTCTAATAAAAAATTAACCTATTATTTAACAAAAATTACTATAGCATATTTTAAAAAATTTTATGACCCCTAAACTAAGTATTTTAAAAAAAAAAAATGAATGAAGTTTTTTTTATATAAAAAAAGGGACCCCTAAACGAAAACGTTTTTAAAAAAAATTTTAAATGCATAAAAATGCATCTATATAAAAAAAAACATACAACATACTAACATAAATGATAATAAAGAACCAATAGGTACAAAACGTATATAAAACATTGGTGACCTACACAAAATAATACAAAATCTTGCGCTCCCCCGCAAATTAATCATAATTCTATTCAAAAATCTGAGAAAAAAAAATTTATATACAATTAAATATTAAATTAAAATTTGATTTTTAATACAAAATAAATTTTACAAATTTTAAAATAAAAAAAAATAAAATTAAAAAAAAAAGAGAAAAAAGGAATTTGATTTTTTAATATAATAAAATAAAAATTTTTGAAGAAACAAATAAATAAAGAATAAAATCAAAAATTTCATATTATTTTAAATTAAGAGAAAATTTATTAAAATGATAGTAAAGTAAAATATTTATCATTACAAAAAAAAAATATTATTAAATCTTATACATAAATAAAAAAAATATATTTAAATAAAATAAATTTGAATTCTATACAATTAAGAAAAAATATATATATATAATAACAATACTATAAAAAAAAAAACAATAACATTGTAAAATTTAAAATTTTATTTTAAAATATAAGGTTCGAAGCAAGAAACTTCGACCCCTATATTTTTTCTAAAAAGAGAAGGTGTTGTGACTTCAATTCACAACCCAAAAAACAGCTAACTAAATTATTTTGAAATAGTATAAAATTATTAATTAAATTTTGCAAAATAATTAAATATTAAATTAGAACAAAATTTTGAACAGTTGATTGACTAACCAAAATATCGCATGCGATATTTTGGAAAACCAAAAAGCTCTTCAACCAAATAAAATAGCTGTTTTTTGGTAGTAAAAATTAAGTTTACTTGGAGGTGTCGAATAGACACCAATTAAATTAAATAATAAGTTTTAATTTGGGTGTCAAGTAGACACCAACTAAATAAATTAAAAAGTCAAGTAAAGATATTAATTAAAAAAGTAAAGTAAAGATTATAGTTAAAAAGTTGAGTAAAGGTTTAAAAAAGAATATTTTTGGTTAAAGTTATACTACAAAGTTTTGTGACATTAAAGTAATAAATTGATAATTTAAACAGTTATTGTTTATTAAAATTTTATTGTATTATAATTTAATAGAAAATAATAAATAAATAATTTAAATTTACGTGTTTAAAAAATAATTCAAAGTAATAAATATTTTAATAAGAATCTAAATAAAATCAACATAACATAAATTGAACATTGTAAATGTTAAATGAAAATTAATAAATAATTAAATATTAAAATAAATATATTAATAAATAAAAAAGTTAAATTGGAGTTAAGAAAGTGTTTTATTTGAAAAGAACATAATAGTAAAAGCTAATTTTACTACATTAAATATTAAAGTGGCTAACCAGAAAAGATTCTTTTTGGAAGTGACAGGGTTTTTCGACGTTTGGAACGATGGATTTCACAAATCCCAGGATAGTCTCATGCGAGAAGGTTGATCCAGTATGTGTATGTGACGATAGGTTGATCCAGTATGTGACCATAAAGAATGGGCCTAATGACACTGGTGTATAGCCAGCGAATCATTTCTGGCTGGATTCCCCATTTCTTTCCCATCGCGCCCCGACACATGCCGCAAACCCGCTGGGCTTTCAAAGCTCGTTCTTCTAGGTGCGATCTCCAAGTCAGTTTTTTATCTAAGATGACGCCCAGATATTTGACACTGCTCTTCAGTGTCAATCTGGTGCCACCTATCATGGGTGGGATCAGATGTTGGGTATTTCTTTTTCTTGTAAAGTGGCAGATCTCGGTTTTCTGTGGATTAACGTTCAGCCCGCTTTTCTCTGCCCATCGACTGACGATGTTCCGAGCGGGTTGCATTATTCCTGCGAGTTCTACCTCGAATTTGCTTGTTACGAGAATAACCAAGTCGTCTGCATAACAGATGACAAGGTATCCCTGTTCGGTGAGTTCGAATAGGAGGTCGTTCACAACGAGTATCCAGAGTAGGGGTGACAGAATGCCGCCCTGTGGTGTACCTTTGTGAACTTTACCTACCCTTTCTTGGTCACCAAGGTTCGCAATGATGTTTCTGTGAGCGAGCATATGGTTTATCCACCTGGATATCAGTGGATCAACCTCATGCTTTGCCAGAACATCCTTGATCTTTTCTGGAAGAACATTGTTAAATGCTCCTTCCACGTCTATAAAGGTTCCGAGGACAGTCTCCTTGAAGAGAAAGGTCTTTTCAATGGTGTGAACCACCTCATGGAGTGCGGTTTCCACCGATTTCCCCTTTAAATAGGCCTGCTGGTTTACAGACAAGACTTCAGGCGGGAGTTTATCCCGTATTTCTTTCTCGCAGACTTTTTCCAAATTCTTCAGAAGAAATGAAGTAAGGCTGATTGGTCTAAATGCCGAAATACTTTTTAATATACCAAATGTGTAAAAGTTTTATATGGTAGACCACAAAAGAGAATACAAAAAAAGTTACTATGCGTGAATTTGTTGTGGTGTAGTAAATTTTATTTTATTAAAATTGAAAGTGAAACTTCTATTCGGATTATATACCGTCGAAGAGAATTCGAAAAAGTATGTGCGTGAATTGTGCAAAAAATATATGTGGATATCGAGACAAAGCAAAATGAAAAAAAGTTGTGTTGTGAAGATTTTATATTGAAAAGTATATGGATTTTCTGGACCAACTGAGAATTTTAAATTTTCAAAAAAATTTGTATTTTGTATGGAAAATAGTGGTCCAGAAGGAACATATCTACATGGTAGACCACAAAAGAGAAAAAAAAGTTACTATGCGTGTATTTATTGTGGTGTAGTATATTTCATTTCTTTTTAAATTGAAAGTGAAACTTATATTCGGATTATATACCGTCGAAAAGAATTCGAAAAAGTATGTGCGTGAATTGTGCAAAAAATATATGTGGATATCGGGACAAAGCAAAATGAAAAAAAGTTGTGTTGTGTAGATTTTATATTGAAAAGTACATGGATTTTCTGGACCAACTTGTGCCAAAAATATATGTGGATAAAATATATGTGGATATGTGGAGCAAAAAATATATGTGGATATCGGGACAAAGCAAAATGAAAAAAAAAACGAATATATACAACCATCTCCAGAACCAAAGGTAGCGGTAGCACATGCCCAGGTAAAACCAGTAGACCCCAAACGAAGGAAACGTATATTCGCTGATCCAAGGTCACACTGGTCTCAACAAAGCGAGCACGTCAAACAAAGCAAATACACCAACAAAGCGAAGTATGCCTTGAACTCAAGTCTCTGTAGAAGAGAGTTACTCACAATGATGATACTTCTATTATTTACTTCGCAAGCTCAAGCTGACATTGGTGTCCAAATATTCAAAGATCAGCCTGGCCTATACTTTGAGAATCTCAGAGCGATCATTCTAATCAATGAAGACTGGACTATAATCATATACTACAAGTTACAAGGCTACTGGAATGAATTCATATTTATAAACTACTATGTGAACAAGCTAACAGATCTCTGTTCAAATGGTACGGAAACTAAAACATATTGTACAAATGTTATAAGTTTATTCAATCATCAGCTGCTGAAAATCAAAAACATAAATAGCCTTATTTTGCCTCACAGCAAAAGAGAGTATAACATACGGCAAAGAAGATCACCGCTGGATATCATTGGGACAATCGCTAACAAATTATTTTGTCTCTTGGACCAAGACTATGCTAATAAAATAGAGACCATAATCCAAAATACAAACAAGAATCAGGATCATTTATTAGCACTTACAGGATACTATCATTGATTTAATTACTGATACTCATATTGGCAATCTAAGTCCCTTTCTTATAACACCAGAGCAGCTCGAGAAACAACTACATAAATTAAGAGAACATTTACCTGCAAACACGAGACTTCCATATGACCAAAACAAAATGCACAAGCTATATAGGCTGATAAAGGCTCAGGGTTGTGTGACTCAACAACACTTAATTGTTACATTCAAACTGCCGCTAATGTCAACTGACAGAAATGAACATTAAAAGGTGATTTCTGTCCCATTCACTACAGGAAAATCAAGAGACCTTATAGATACCAACATGCAATGCCTAATAACTGACCTACATCAATACCTATTTTTCACAATGACGAAAAACGGGCTGCAGAACTGTCATACTACGCCAGAAGAAGGTTACATATGCCACCAAAAATATTCAATATTTACCAAAGCACCCACAGAATTTGAATGTGAACTAGCAATCTTTCGTCATGAACTCGACAATTTACGTCTATGTAAACCAAGATTTTCACAAACATTATCAACTCATTGGTGGTACCAACTAAATAACAGAAACCAATGGTTATTCTCATTTCAATCACCATAATTACTCAATATCGTATGCGACAAAACAATTGAACAAAAACCAATACATGGTTCAGGAATACTAACGTTATAGAATTCATGCTCAATAAAGGAAAACTCATTTATACTACGCTCATTCGCCAAGCAACGAACGAAAGAAATAATCCTGCTAAAACCTAGTCTGAATATTACTGAATATATTCAGAATTCATCTAGACATTTTAATCTAGACGCTGACTCAAGGATATTAAAGCAAAAGGACGAGATTAACGCCATCAAACAAAGAATAGAAAATATCAATAAAAACGAACATCTAACGCATCATGATGTAAACCAGTATTCTATTAGCTACACAACACTCTGTGTCATCCCTATTAGCATGATCATAGGCACCATATGGTTGATCCGAAAAAGACGACAGAAAACTCCAACTTCACCAGCAAAACTCCAACTTCACCTTCACCTTCAATTTCAACATCGATCCAGATGACCCTATTGATTGAGGGCTACGCCTCAATGCGGGAGGATGTTCAGAATTAGCTACAATAATTTCTCATATATCTCATTTAATTAATTGTAATATAATTGTCATAGTAAAATTTATTGTAATATGAATATGTTAAAATCGCATTTTAAAACCGTAGGACATTTAATTGTTCTCACTATATTATAAACTAATTATTTGAATTATTATTTTTACCTTATGAATTTGCAAGGATTGCACTTTTTGACTATTACTAATATCGTGGAAGAAATAATTGATTCTCACGACATTAGAGTAAATTTTATGGTATAAATAGTACTTAATTATCAAATTAAAATTAATTTTAAAAACAAAATCCAGTTAGTTTATTTCAGGAATAATTAATACTAAGCCCCTACCCAAGGTAAGCTAATTATACTCAAACCAAGAGCAAAATAGTGAGCGATCTGCCCCGACCCACGGTAAGCAAACGCAGCGGTCAAATAAACCAATTTGGTCGCTATAACAAAAACAAAATTTATTATATTTGAGTTTAATTATGTTTAAATTATAATTTTTTTATATATATTAATTACATTGAAATTTATATAAAATTACATAATGTATATTATAATTTTTAGAATAACTTCATAAAAGTTTAGATTTAGGTATTTATTATGATTTTAAAATGTCGTTCAACGATCACTACGATTATATTATCTCTAAAGCACATAGAATGTTAGGATTTTTATATAGAAATACCAAAGATTTTATGGATCCATATTCTTTAAAGACATTGTATGGTTCTTTAGTTAGATCAATATTAGAATATTCAGTAATTCAAAAATCATTTACAAAGAGTTCAAAAATCATTTACAAGATTTGCTGTTAGACGTCTTTTTCATTCAAAAATAATTTACAAGATTTGCTGTTAGACGTCTTTTTCATCAGTCAAGACGTTTGGTCATTGGTCTTCCATCTCTGGATGCATGACGGAAACTTTTCTGTGTGACTTGTGTCCGTGATGTTATTTGTAATGGTATAAATTGTAGTGATCTGAGCCTTTTTTTAGCCAGTTATAGTTATATAAGCCGATCAGCTTACGCATAAATTCTATGTTTTATCCACTACATCAAAGAACAAATTATGGTCAACATGAACCAATAACAAAATGCATCATAATCTTCAAATCAATTTGTGGAGCACTTGATTTAACATTGCCCATTAGTAAATTTGTTCTAATGGTAAGAAAACCTTTTAGTCATTTATTATTAATTTAACTAATTAATAAAAAAATAGTTTATGATTCAATTACTTGGTCATAATTTGTTAAATAGTAAGTAAGATATAATAATATCGGTAGATTAAATAAATAATTATAATTTTGTAATTTTTATAAAAAATAAATTATAATCCTTTTTTATAAATTGCATTAAAATTTATTCGGAAGTTATATTTTTTTGGTCAGTTGAATTTGGAAATTTTTATTTGTGAAATAAATCTTAGTAGTGGAATAATTATGAGAATGGGATTGGTTTGGTTTTTTTTGCCTATTGATTTTGGTATTTCAGTGACGAGGCAACCTAAATCCATGTACGAAATAATATTTTTATTAATTGGGCAGATGGCATGTAACACCTAGACATCGGTAAGGACTGTAGTGGTCTTCCATCAAGTAAAAGAAAACAATAATAATAAAGGTCCAATTAAGCGCAGTAGAAAGTCGTTTCCACCATGGTTGGACGACAGCCTTACCAAATTACGCAAAGTAACTAGGGATGCTAGGCCAGGCACGTGGCAACTCTATAAGGACCGTCTCCGTGAATACAAAAAAGCCATTAGAGCTGCCAAGAGTAAAAACTGGCAGGAATAGTGCGAATCCATAGAAAACACTATACTCGCCAGACTGAGCAAAATCCTTAGTAGAGAACATTCTAGCCCCTCCTTTCTCAAGAATGAGGAAGGAGGGTGGACATCTTCATCTGCGGAAACTCTGCAGTTGCTGGTAAATACTCATTTTCCCGGTTGCACTGATAGTGCTGAAGAGGTCACCAGACCGGGTGACCAAGCAAGCAACGAGCCTCCAAGAGAGTGGCTCGACTCACTCATATCGAAAGAAAAATTACCTGGGCAATTGACGGTTTCTCACCATGTTGATGTTGAGCAGTCCATACACTACAAAGAATACACATTAGCCACCTTCTTAGACATAGAATGTGTCTCTCAGCAGGTGGATAGCTGTTATGCTGAAAACAAGAGTAATCCAAGCGGATCTTTGTAATTTTCAAATTACCAGCGCAGTTAGCAGTAGCACACCTCAAGGTGGGGCGTTGTCTCCCCTGTTATGGCTTCTAGTAATGAATAAGATACATAAAACCCTACAGGAGCTAGGAATTATGGCGGTACCGTATGCCGACGACCTAGTAATTCTAGCTTCTGGCAAATATCTCCACATAATGAGTGAAATTATGGGTAAAGGCGTTAAAGGGTTAGCAGGTGGGCCAAAAGTTGTGATCTACGTGCTAACCCGACTAAAACGGAGCTGATGCTTTTCACTATAAGATCCAAAATCCGGTCTTTATCTGTCCTAGTTTGGATGGAGTAAGACTGCACCTAACCCCAACGGTAAGGTAACTCGGTGTGGTTTTTGTTAACAACTCGCCACCATACTAATGATCCATATGTAAGAACAGTATGAGTACTTCACCATACGAATATATTTTTGTTAAGAAAGTTGAAATAACAAGTTTGTGGATAAGACGTAGAAATTGTATAGAGACGAAAGAAGGCACACACATTCTTCGTGGTGAAATTTAATAATATGCGCGCATTTATTTTCTGTATACTATAAAAACAAGGACTGAAGGAAAAAAATATATGTATGAGGTAGAAAGGGTAAGGAAATATATATTTCTGATGGTTATTTTCTATTTTGATCTATTTTAACAAAAATTTAGGAACTCATATTTGGAATCTTATATTTATTTTTAAATTTGTTCTGGAAAAATAATATACTTTATATGAAGCAAAAATTCTACCTGTTTTGGGATTTCTAAACTAAAGGATTTTAAAAGATACAAATTTTATTTATTTTTCAAATTTCACTTTTGTATTTTTCATTATTTTTGGTTAAAGATCAACCAACTTGCGATCGTAGTAAAATTATAGTCTGATATCTTAGAAGCCCATATCAGAAAGAATGTTAACAGCAAGGTTTCGGTGCGGTTTTTTCCAGAGCAAGTGCGGATTTTTCCAGAGCACCAAGGGGAGATATTGTGATGGTTATGGGAGATTTGAATGCGAAAGTAGGCCGAAAACAGCTGTTGTGAATTGAGGCACCCTGTGCTTCAATTCACAACGGAAATTAAAAAATTCCAATTAAATAAATTAATTAAATTTATTAAAATTTAAAAAAACAAAATTTTCAAATTACGCGTTGCTCGTGCACAGAGAAAAAATTAATTCAATAAATTATATTTTCTCTGTGCTGACACCGCGTAAATATTGTTGCAGAAGCTAATTGGTTTTCCAAAATCTTATTGGAAAAATTTTGGAAAGCCAAAAAAGCTCTCCAACAAAATAAAAGAGAAAGTAAAATTAAAAAAGTGGGTCAGTCTTTTAAAAAAAGAAGATATTTTTTATGATTTGGGAAAAGTGTCAGTAAAAACCATTTAATTAAAGTAAATTGTCTAAATAATTTTAGTGGAAAATAACTAAGTGGTTAGTAAAAGATTTAAATAATAGTTTCCAAATAAATATTACGTGTAAAAATAAAAAGTTAATAAAGATTTTTAATAGTAAAATAATTTAACATTTAATTAACCTAATTTTATATAAAAAACTATATGATAAAACAAAAAATTATAATTATATATTGAAATTAAATGGATTTTTTATAAATGAAATTTGAAATAAAATAAAATTAAAAAATAAATATAAGAAAAATTATAATAAATTTAAATAGTTGAATTAAGATATACTGAAAAAGATTGATTTATGATAAATAAAATAAAGAAACCATTAAATTCAACTAAAAAATTTGTATTTATGATCAAAGTTAAATCAAATAAAAATGGAAAAGAAAAGTATTTCCAAAAGGTGTGATAAAAACTATAATATTAAACTACAAGACAAATTTATGATTGTAATTTTCAAGTTACAACATTGGCGCTGCGGACAGGATAAGAATAAGAAGTACGTTTCTAATCCAAAAGAATCTAGTGTTCGGTAAAACGGTATTATTGCAATTTAAAAAAAAACTATCATAAAATTAAAGTGGACATTAAAAAAAAAATACATAAAAAATAATAATAAAATAAAGTTTAGTAATATTTCTAACAAAAAACATATTAAAAAAAATGGTATAGCAGAAATTTAATAGAAATTGTTTTTTTTAAATTTAACATCAGTGGTAGCAGAACAGGCAGTGGAAGCAGTAAACAAGTGCGGTAAAAATTTCAGAAAAAACTTGCAGAAAAAGTAGCTGGTAGCAAAAGAAGAAGCAGTAATATAAGTTTAAAAAACAAACATAAAAGTAGTAAGGTTAATTTTTTTTGTAACTATATTTAATATATATATCTATATAAAAAAAAATTTAAAAAAAATTATATATATAAAAAAATTTAACATATATATATATAAAAATTTTTTTTTGTTAATTATAAAAATGAATAACAATTTAGGAAGATACGGTTCTTCGTTATTTTTATAATTATAATAACTCCAAATTTAATTGTCATAATAATGGAGCATAATAAAATTTCTTTTTTGGCTAAGTTACTAAATTAGATTGAAAAATATAAAATTAAATTGTTAAAATTGTTTGAAGTAAACTTTATAACAAATTGATTAAAATTAAATTTGTTAAAATTTTTTTGAAATCAAAATTATTCAAATTAATAAAAATAAAAAAAAATTTAAACTGTACAATTTGAAAACAAAAAACAAAAAAAATAATGTTAAACTTGTTTTAATTAATTTTTTGTATTAAATTCATTAAAATTAATAAAATGTAAATGTAAAATTGTTAAAATTAATAAATTTAGATTTACCATTTATTGATTTAAAATAGAAAATGTATTAAAAAAAAAAGTATCTATAAAAAAAAAATTGGCCAAAAAATTAAAATAAAATCAAAAATTTTAGTTAAGGAAAATGAAATAAAAATTATTCTGTATTTATAAAATAATAAAAAAAAACTACAAAGAAAACCTTTCAATAAAATATATACATATATAAAAAAAATCATTTTTGAAAACAAAAAGAAATAAGTTTAAATGTTTATAAACAAACCACATAAAATAAAGTTGAAGCAAAATAAAATAAAATGCACATATGTATGTATATGTATGAATATATATAATGATATTTTTTACATACTACCAAAAACCTTAACCTATCCCAATAATTAACCTAGTTTCGAAATTTTTTTTTTCCACTTCAAATAACCTGAAAAATAAATATGTGTAATATATAAATAATTTTGTTTGGTACACATACATTAAATCAGCCATTTATGTATATAAATTTTTTTATACAGTCATAAAAAAAATTTTAAGTTAAAATTGCAAATTGTGCGTTGTTATCAATTTGTAATTTATAATTTTATATTAAAGTTTTTCTTAGCGTGAAAAATAATACATAGAAGTCTATTTATATAAAGTAAATTCGAATAAATGAATAGGGTAACAAAACCAATTACGAAGTAAAATTTTAAGTTGCTTTAATTTGACACAAAACTGTGTATAGAAAGTGTAGAATGAAAGTTTGCACTAAGTTGACACAGGGCTGTGCAAAAGAAAGAAACTTAATAAAAATTTTTAAACATAAGTGTTAAAATTTTAATAAAATTTGGTTTAATAAACCAACAACTTTTTCGTTAACCTATATTGGCATTTTGTGATACAATTATAATAATTTTTTTTGTTCGTAATGAAGAAAATTATATATACATATATATAAAATGATATATATATATATTTTCAAAATACGTTTGATCATTTTTAGATAAAATATTGTTGTCAACTTTTAAGTGATATTAATAGTAATATTTTAAATGACGTACGTAAGTTTCATTAGAACAAAGCGCGTTTTTTTGGTAAAATCATTCGGATTAAACAAATTTTCTATAAAGAAAATATTTAAAAAAATTTTGTTTATTTTTTTTTGGGAATGAATAAATTTTTTACATAATTTTAGGAGTTAGGAAACTTATATTTTTTGAGATAAACATTTTAGTCAAAAAACAATTTTTTTTATTATTGCATATTTTTAGGGAATGAAAAAAAAAATAAAATAAAAATGAGTATTTTAGAATGACTTACGTTAAATAAAATAAAATTTAAATGAATAAATAAATGAAATTAAATAAGAATAATTTTTAGAAAAAATTGAAATGAAATTTTTTTCGACCCCTAAAATATTTTTTTACAGAAATTTTTATAAAAAAAAATGTCCCCTAAAATAAAATTATACTAAAATTTAATAAAAATATGACCCCTAAATTATAATATAAAAAAGCATATATATATTATTGTTGTTGTTGAACATTTTTTATAAACTAATGTCGCAAAATTCAAAACCCCCTACGTTGGCGCAATCTATATTAAAATTGTCGAAGCGAATTTCAACATTTTCATTTTTAAATTCAAGTCCGGAATTTGAAAATTCGGACGAACATACAAAAAGAAACATAAAAAATATAGAACTAGAAGCGAATTTAGAAGTATTTAATAAAAAAAAACTTTGCTGATTTCTTACATCAAGTGCAAGGGGAACGAATATCGGAAAATAGGAGAAGTCTCATTGTGATTTGGAGTAAAATACAATAGAATTGGCCCAATAAGGAAAACAAGGAAAGCTTAGAAATAAAGTAATAATTAGTAAAACTGAGAGAAGAAGTTTAAATATAAAAAAATTGAAAAAAATGAATCCAATAAACGACCCCCAATACTTTAATTTTTCGAAAGCAAATAATATGAATAGGACAATACATAAACCGGTGCCATCGGGATTAAACTCGACCACCAATTGCACTACCACCACCAATTGCACTACAATATCGAGAGGAATACGTTGCGGAACACTTTACTAATGACAACTCATATCATTTGGAACAAACACTGTTACCAGTGGAAAAAATTATAAAAACATTTCTGGTACAAGTTCCAACATTTTCGGGTGTAGGGTTGGACATTGAAAATGAATTAAACAATTTCCTAGAGTTGGCTCACCAAGCATACGAATTGACTAGAGATGAACAAAAGGGAATACCATTGAGAATTTTAATTGCTAGTAAACTGACAGGTGCAGCCAACGCACTTTTTAGATATGCCAACGTCGAAAATTTTACACAATACAAAGACATTTTGAGAAATCGTTTCATTGAAAGCAAAGATATGGCTACATTATGGCTAGCCTCTGAAATGATGGGAATGTACCAGTATGAAAACGAATCAGTGGAACTATTTGGGGAAAGAATAGCAGAAAAATTGGCGGCTTATAGAAACAGAGTGAATGAAAGATATCACAACGAGGGACGAGCTTTAATAAATGAGATGGAGATAACAGCAAAGAGAATATTCTTAGGAGGACTCGGTTCGGTTCCGGTTCGGTTCCGGTTCCGGTTCGGGTTCCTGTTTCGGTTCCGGCTCCATATCATGTTTTAGTTCCTAGTGACTCAAACAAAATAACAATCACATACAAAATCAATTAAATAAAAATAAAATAATTTATTAAAATAAAAAACAAACATAAAAAAACCAACAAAATATTCTTTCCTTTTAAATTAAATTCATTAAAATTAAATATTGTTTCTTAGTAATAGAATAGTAATAAATTTAAATTATTATTATATTAATAATAATAATAATCAAAAGCAAAATATGTTTTTCTTTTAAATAAAATTCATTAGTTTTTAAATTCATTAAATTGATTGAACATTAATATTATAATAATAATGATAAAAATAGAAGAGTAATAAATTTTAATTATTATTATACTAATAATAATCAAACGATATTTTGCTTTTTTCTTTTAAATTCAAAAGGAACGAAATGGGCTTTTTCAGGATTCAACTATATATTTGCTTCCTAATCAAAATGATTATTATTCTTTTAGTTTTAGAAGCAAAATATCTTCTAAAAGTGTATCACTAATAGAGTTTCTCTTTTCGGCAAATATATAGTTGAATGCCGAGAAAGCCCTTTCAACAGAAACTTGTGTTCCCGGAACTGCAAAAATAATTTGTGATAGCTCATAAAGTTGCGATGGGAACACATTTTTCTGTTTTGACCAATACTCCAATATATTAGTTTTCAATGGTTTAGCGTTTAGCCACCGCTAAATTATGCTAAAAATAGTTTATAGCACTATAGTGCTACAAAATTGTGTCGTGTAGTAGGAAATATTACAATATATTCTTTGACTATATAATATATGGACTGCTAATCGCTTATAATTTCCTTTGCCGTCAAAGAAAAAAATACTATTAGGACTGGTAGCGCATAGCACCAGAGATGGCCAATAAGAGAACTAAAGTTATGGAATTCTGAATTAAATCCAGTAGAATTCTCAAGTAAAATCTATGGAATTCTCATAAATGATGTAGTTGTTTTATTGGCCGTGAAAAAGGCGAGCGTCGCCAAAGGCAATTCGGAATAGTTAGTTGCTTTTTTCGCCATCTCTGGTGGTATGCGCATAGTCGGTCATAGCTACAGCAATAACAGTAAAAAAATTTAAAAATAAAAAAAATTGTAAAGTTAGCTTTGTACACACCGTGGAACCCCAGAACCGCCATTAAATGTACGAGGTTCCGGTTCCGGTTCGGGTTCTCGAAAAATAAGGCGGTTCGTTAGGTTCCGGTTTTCGGTTCCGATTCGGTTTCACAGCTCTGGTTAGTAGTACTAATTTCCCCAACAACAATAAAAGTAATTCAAGTAATTATAATAACAATTACAATTATAATAACAATAGGAATAGTAATGCTGGAAATAATAATAATGATAATAACAAGGTTACATTCAGGGGAACCACTACAAATACGCCGATTAAATGTTTCAAGTGTGGTAATCCTGGTCATATTAGTAGAGATTGTACTTGGGAAGCACCACAAAATACAAATTCTTCAGCTCAACGATGCACAAAGTGTGTAATGAATGGACATGCATACACTCATTGTTTCAAATTGCGATCAGGAAATAGAAATTCAACAAATCAGAGAGTACTCACATTAGAAATCAGAGAGTACTCACAATCAGAGAGTACTCACATACTCACATTAGACAGCGAAAAGGTAACTGAAAATCGATACGACTGGTGTGCACGAAACTGCGAAGCACGTCAGGCATATGAGTCTAAAAAAGTGTTGGAATCGGAAAACGAGGATAAAGACCCCAGCTCATTCCTTCAAAAGGGCGAAAAAACCAACTTACAGGAGCTCATAGTTCAATTAACGTTAAATATAGCTAAAAAAGATAATATTAAATTATTGGTAGATACAGGAGCGCAGGTTAGTTTGATTAAAAATACAATCTTAAAAGAAGGAACACCTATACTAACAATCGATAAAACAAACTTAAGTACAATAACAAAAAATATAAGCTCTACTATAGGTTCCTGTGAAGGAAAATTCTTATTAGAAAATAATTTTGATTGTAAATTTCAAGTAACAGATAATGACATAAATTTACCGGTTGATGGTATTTTAGGGAATAATTTTTTATCCTCAAATTGTAATATATTAGGACCAGAACAAAAACTTCATTTTTCAAAAACAGAAACTAATACCACAGAATTCTGTATTTAATTTATAAAAAAAATTAAAATAGGTATGATAAATGCGCATTACATTGAGAATCCATTTAAACAATTGGATCCAGTTAAAATAAAAGAAATTCAGGGAATTTTTGACAACATAAAAAGTAAACTTTATAAAAATCAGGATGAAATCTTATTAGACGAAGATAAATCCAAGGTAAATAAAGAATCGATGATAAAAGAAGAAAAGGCCGTTTATAAAGAAGAAATAAAGGAAAAGAATTTTTAAACATTAAGGACGAAAATGTAGGAAAAATTGGTGAGATAAAGGAAGGAATAAAATTTAATGATGAAATTAGTATAGTTAATGCTGAAATCACAGAAGATTCAGTGGAAGTTAGAGATAATGAATTAGAAAATAAAATAAATGTTGAAAAAATTTATGATGAAAGTATGAAAACAAGAAATATTTTATATGAAGAAGAAGTTAAAATGGATAATAATTTAAATAATGTAATAAATGGAACGCAAAAAATTGAAGAAATACGGATTCCGGCGCGAATGGAAAAATTAATAAGTTTACCTACAACAGAGGAAGTAGAATTTTTTTGTAAGGCATAGCAACTAAAACCCGGTGTATTATTGGGAAATTGTTTGGTTGAAGCAAAAAATAATACAGTAAAGGTATTATAGCCATAGTAAGATAATTATAGCCAACGTAAGTACTGAAGAAGTAAAAATTGAAGATGTAAAACTTAAATTGACCCCTATAGAGAATTTTTATATAAGACCCCTAAAGACACATGAAATTAAAAGCAGAAAGGATAAAAAACCCCGATGGAGACGCAAGGATACACCATTGGCAGATTTATTTAGGTTATTTGAAGAAGACAATTGTATAAATTATCAGGATAAGGAAACAGAAGATAAAGCCATTAAAGAAAGAATTGAATCTCTGAAGCAAATTTTAAAAAAGAATTCGATATTAACAATAGAAGAACAAAATACAATAGATAAAATTTGTGAAGAATGTAATGACATTTTTCATTTACCGGGAGATAGATTAACGCTTACTGATATTATTACAGACAAAATAAGATCGACCCCGGAACAAATACCAATCATTAGCAGGCAATTCAGATTAGCGGAATATCACAAAAAGGTGATAAATGAGGAAATAAAAAATTTATTGGAAGAAGATATAATACAACCAAGTCGAAGTCCTTGGAATTCACCTTTACTGGTAGTTCCAAAAAATGCTGGTCCGGAGGGAGAAAAAAGATAATGAGTGGTAGTAGATTTTAGGAAAATTAATGAGATGACATTGGAAGACGCATTTCCTCTACCAAGGATATAAGATATAATAGATTAATTATTCGGATCTGTGTATTTTTCATCGTTGGATCTAGCAAGTGGATACCCCGAAGCCAGAGAAAAAACGGCTTTCAGCACTATTTTCCGACATAACGAATTTAAACGAATACCTTTTGGCTTATCAGGTGCACCAGCGACGTTTCAGCGATTAATGAACCACATTTTATCCGCTTTACAAGGTTTTAAGTCTTTTGTATATTTAGATGACATTGTTATCTATGGAAGAACTTTAAAAGATTATGACGAAAAGCTTAGGGCTGTATTTGGCAGATTAAGAGAAAATAACTTGAATGTAATGTTAGGGCTGTGTTTGACAGATTAAGAGAAAATAACTTGAAATGTAAGTTTCTTAAAAAAGAAGTCATTTATTTAGGTTATAGGATTACGACGGAAGGAATATTACCGAATCCAGAAAAAACAAAATATGTTGCTGAACACCCGGTACCCAAAACAACAAAACAATTACAATCATTCTTGGGGTTGGTTAACTATTATCGAGCAAGTATGCCATTTTTAGCGGAAAAGGGTGAACCATTGTATCAAATGGCATCAAAAAATAAAAAATACGAATGGACAGAGGTACACCAGAAAGCGTTTGAAGAAATAAAGGAGTTGTTACCATCACCACCCATTTTAAAATATCCCGATTTTACAAAACCATTTTTACTAACAACTGACGCAAGTAACCATGCGCTAGGAGCGGTTTTGTCACAAGGTGAGGTAGGAAATGATTTACCAATAGAATATGCAAGCAGGGTGTTAAATAAAGCAGAGAGAAATTATGCTACAATAAATAAAGAATTGTTGGCGGTTTATTGGGCTATAAAAAACTTTGGATGTTATTTATTAGGAAAGGAATTTAACATCTATACTGATCATAAGCCACTTATCAGTGAATACAAGAAAAAAGACCCCGAAGGAAAAATAAATAGATGGAAAACGAGATTAGCGGAATATAATTTTAAAATATTATACAAACCAGGTAAATTAAATACTAACGCCGATGCTTTAAGTAGAAATCCACAAGAAGAAGAAAATAACGATGAAATCCCTTTGCTATAATGAGGGCAAAAACTCGACAAAAAGAAATAGAAAATACAAAAACAAAGGAAGCAATTAAAACGTTGGACCAAACAATGCATAATAACAAAATGGAAGAAACTTTGACTGAGGAACAAGAATTAATAACAGAGACTACAGAAAAAATAATTTTTAACAACAGAGAGGAAATACTAGCTGTATCAAACGAATATCATGACTCCCCTTTAGGAGGCCATGCTGCAGTCACGAAAACGTACCTAAGGATAAAGCAATTTTACTTTTGGAAGAAAATGTTAGCAGATATATACAATTACATTAAAGAATGCCCCAAATGTCAGAAAAATAAGAGGTCGAATCACAAAGATGCCAGTGATTCTGACAAGAACAGCTTTTGATCGTGTATATATGGACATCGTATTACCTTTTCCTATAACTCTAAAAGGGAACAAGTATATATTAACTTTCCAGGATGACTTAACAAAAATATTAGATGGTATTCCTATTTCAAATCAAGAAGCGGAGACGGTGGCTGAAGTATTTTATACTAAAATAATTTTAAAATATGCAATAATTTCGAAAGAATTATTGACGGATCCAGGTACCAACTGCACTAGTAAACTACTTCAACAATTGTGTAAAATACTAAAAATAAAAAAGATTCAGACTACTGCATATCATCCCCAAACTCATGGTTCACTAGAACGTCGACATGGACCACTAGTCGAATATTTGAAAATGTTTGTGAATGAAAATCCTCAAACTTGGGATTATTGGGTAGCTGAAGCAACTTTCGTACACAATCACATTCCACATGTAGGTACAAAATTCTCACCTTTATATGCACTGTATGGTTTTTCGGAACCTTTACCTAGCAGTCTTAAAAGGCAACCTGAACCATTATATAATTTCGTAGATTTTTGTTTATCAATGAAAGCAAGAATGCAACGAGTACATGAAATCTAAATTTAAGCAAAGTTAAATCTAAAATATATTACTATAAAAATTAAAAAGAAGAAAAATTCGAAATAGGTGATAAGGTATTATTATTAAATCCAGCAAAGATTCACAAATTAAGCGAAAATTGGTTAGAACTATAAGAGGTTGTAGGTTCGGATCAAGTAAACTCTTTAATTAAAATTAAGAAAAAAAATTAAGAATGTTCATAATAATAGATTAAAAAGATGGAAGGATTAAAAAATGTTTTATAATATAAAAAGCTTAAATTATTTTGGCGCACTTCAATAACTAAAAAAGACTAAATCTCTTGTTTTTTATTGGTATATTTTTAGCACTATGTTTTATTTATTGAAAAATATATTGGGAGTATTATGCATATTAACCAAGGCAGTGCAGGGAGCGCCATTATCAATTACAAAATTGAACTCAACAGGCGCTTTATTTGAAAATCAAGGAACTCTATTAATCTATAAAAGTAAAATAGACATTTTTTCAAAATTTAAATTAATACCAATAGAAGAAGTAGATTTATTCATAAATAATATAGAAAAAATGTTAAATAAATCTTGTTCTTTATTATCTAAAGTAATAAAGGAAAATAATTATAATTGGTGGTTAGATGATATAAATCATTACAGGAAAATGTTAACCAGTGAGATAACCAAAACAAATCGTTTCTATACCATTAGGAAAAAACGAGGTTTATAGATGGAATACGTAATATAGCAAAAAGTTTAAGTTTATTCGGGACTATGGACGCACAGGACGCCGAACAAATTTACGGACTATTACACAAATTACAAACAGATAGCAATCGAAGATTAGAATTAATAAATAAACATGCGGCACTTATACGTACGGATTTCGAATTCTTAAAGGACGTGACTTTAAATACAACCAAAGGATTAAAGCAATTAGAGAAAATAGTTGTAATGTTAGAAGAAACAATAGTAAGGGAAAATAACGCTTTGGGCGCTGTAGTAGAATTAAATTCTTATCAACTCGAAATTGACCAAATAGTAAATATGGCAATGTCAAAATTTTGACACTTACAATGATTATTACAAGAACAAGGGGAAATCATAACTGCTTTACAAACTAATAAGGTACATCCATACATTATGGACTCTACAGTTTTAATAAACATAGTAAATAATATAACGAATGGACAATGCCACGACATACTGCATTCGGTACGGACACTTAACAGAATTACAGTTCCAGTAGAAATATCAGACCACAATTATGCTATTTTAGTTTTGGAATGGGACTTTATTGGTAGTAATCATTGGGGACATTTTTTACATTTTTCATTAATCGAATTTAACCAAAATTGTATACTACCAGGTAAAAACGGTGATCTAGGTTTCACTATATGTAAACAATTACAACCTAAACTGTTGCAAGCTCCAAAGGATAATTGCGTAATGGAAGTTTTTAATCAGCAAGAAAATAATAAAATTATCGCTTTTAAAAATTGTCAATACAAAATTACAACAGTAATAACTAACCACCTTATACAACTAAACGAAGAAAACTCATGGTTATATTTGTTCAAAAATGAGCAACAACTCACTAGTTATTGTAATCCAATAACTACCAAAACTATCATACAGTTTTAAAATTATTAGATAATTGCGTTTTCATTGTGGGCAATTTAGATTTACCATATCAACATACTTTTAGGATAAATACAAATAAAACGGGGAGTACAAATTTCTACATCCATTCCAATTAAAAGTGAAATAAATCCAAAAATTCTGAAAACTAATACAGAATTATTAAAATCTACGGAAACTAAATTATCAGACGCAAGGGAACTTACAAGGGAATTTGACAAAAAGGGAAAAACATTGAATGAGTTAGAACAAGAATGGGAGGAGTAACAAAAAAGGGAAGAAAAAACAAACTACCAAAACTTAACAAATCGTTGGCAGACAGGAG
The DNA here is from genome assembly GCA_949752835.1 of Empis stercorea. Classification (NCBI taxonomy): domain Eukaryota; kingdom Metazoa; phylum Arthropoda; class Insecta; order Diptera; family Empididae; genus Empis; species Empis stercorea. Next base: position 39,658,260 of record OX457085.1, read on the forward strand.
GATTAGGTAGTATAGTTGCTTTAATAATAGTGTATGGTATTTACGAATTTATAAATAATCGTTGTAAGAAAATTAATAATAAAGTAAAACAACCCGTCATTCAAAAAACGGATGGCTCTAATGTGGAAATCCTATTATCTTGTATATCAGAAATGAACCAAGGGGGACCAAGTAATGTAAACGTAATCGGTTCAAAATAGTTCAAAAACTTTAAATTTTTCACAATTAGCTTTTCCTACGCCAGAATTACCAGTACTTCACAACTCTTAACTTGAATCTAATTTGTTTTTCCACATTTAGAAAATTAATAAAATTTGGACTAATAAACTTTTAAAATAAATAAGACCCCTAAAGTAAATAAAAAAAAAATATCCAAAAGACCCCGAAAAAATATTACCTAAATAATTTACTAATAAATAAAACCCCTATATGGTAATATAAAGTATATAAAAAACCCCTAAAATTTCTCACGTTGATAACAAAACGCAACCTGTAAAGTTCATAAACAAAATAAGCAGAGCGAAACAATGAATAACAAAGAGAAAAGGAAACAGTAGATAACAAAATACAAAGAAAAAATTATTTTTTTTTTTAAATATAAAATTTTTATTCATATTTTAATATTAATTTTTTTATATTTAATATTTAATTTTTTAATGCATATACAATCTTTTTAAAATAAATTTTTTATTCAATTACATTTTTCATATTTTAATATAAATTTTTTTTATTTTTCATATTCCATTTTTTTATATAATATATTTTTTTTTTCATATACATTTTTCTTAAATATATTTATATTTAATTTTTAAAATATAATTCTTTTTATATTTAATTTTGTTTAATAATATAATTTTTTTTTTCCACATACAATTTTTTTAAATATATTTATATTTAATTTTTATTATAATTCTTTTTATATTTAATTTTGTTTAATAATATAATTTTTTTTCCCATATACATTTTTTATATACAGGGTGTCGCGCTTTGGGATACTAATCCATTAAGGGGTGGTTCCTTGGCTCATTATAAGCAAAAAATCGTACTGATGGAGGGGGTGCATTTTCAACACCCACTGAGCTACAGGGTGTTTTAAAAAAGTTCTTCGGAGAAGTAGGTACAAGCACTTATTCAATTATAACTTCTAGCGTATTGAACCTAGAATATCCAAACTAGGCGCGTTTGATAAACAATTAAGTTACCTTTATTTCAATGTTACCGTTATTTTTCTCGGTTGCTAGGTCTGCGTTAAATTGTAATAAAGTTATAATTTTTTCAAAAAAAAAATAATTATATTTTGAAAAAATGCCAGTTTTCTCCAAATTTTGCCGGGTTAAAATTTTTTTTTTAATACGATTTGGATGCGTCATAGTGTTACGCTATACAAAGCTTTTACCTGAGACTTCTGGTTTGCCCAGTAGAAAGGTAACAAAAAAACGTCCTTTAATTGTCAAATCAGGTATTTGAATTGAAAAATTCAGGTACCTAAGTTAAATGTAGGTTTTTTTAGAATAATTTATTGGAGGTAGTTGTAATTACGCTTTTAAAACTTGTCGACACTAATTTCTAAGTAATTAAAATAACTTAAAACTTAAGTTTTAAGGCTGGTAAACTTGCAATAAAGTAAGCGCTTACCTCTTTTTATAAAATAATTGTTTATAAAACAAGTGTGCTTACTATGTGACTTATTCAGTTTAAATTTAAACAAACAAGTGCGATATAATAAAAAATAAAAAAAGGAAGTGCAATATTAAAATGACAGAATATTCAAATCTGGAGTATGCAGACATATACTATTTCTATGGATTGGCTGATGGTGATGCTTTGGCTGCACGAGAAGCATATGGTATTAGATATCCTGCACGACGCGTTCCTGATGCTAGAGTATTTTCAAGTATTCACAGAAGATTACGAGAGACAGGAAGAGCAACATATAATCGTTATGAAGGTCATTCAACACAACGTCGGACAGTAGAATTAGATGACAGTATACTTAGAACAGTAAGAGTAGATCCTACAATAAGTATACGCCGACCTTCTGCTGAATTAAATTTGTCAAGACAACTAATTTCAAGAGTATTACACCAGGAGAAATTGCACCCTTTCCACACAACAGCTGTGCAGGAGATATTACCAGCAGATAAGGCGAAGCGAGTGGAATTTTGCAACTTGTTGATGGAAAGACATATCGACGATTACACATTTACATCAAATATCTTATGGACCGATGAGTCGCAGTTCACCAGAAATGGAATTACAAATTTTCATAACTTACACGAATGGGCAAGTGAAAATCCGCATACAACAAGAACGACATCATTTCAACATCGATTTAGCATAAACGTGTGGGCTGGTGTGATTGGTGATATGTTCATTGGGCCTTTTTTTCTGCCACCAAGATTAAACAGTGCAGAATAGTTGCAATTTTTGCACAATGAAATGCCAGAATTGCTAGAAGATGTTCCCCTTTTACAAAGGCGAACACATTTATACCAACAAGATGGCGCTCCAAGTCACTATGGCTGAATTGTTACGGAATGGTTAAATGAAAACTTAAGAAATCGTTGGATAGGAAGAAATGGCCCAATACATTGGCCTGCAAGATCCCCAGACCTAACAGTTATGGACTTTTATGTTTGGGGGACGATGAAAGAAGAGGTGTATGCAACCGAAATAACAACATTAGAAGAATTGAAGGCACGAATTGAAGTAGCAGCGCAAAAAATTAGAGACCAATTACCAACTCTTGATATGACAAGATCAATACAAAAACGAGCACTTGCTTGCATTCAGGTCACCTTGAGCAACTGCTATAATCCTATAATGGTAAAATTATTTAAATAACACTTTGAAATAAAATTATTTTTCGAAACCAATTTTTTTTATTATTAAATTAATTGTCTAGTTTGGATATTCTAGGTTCAATACGCTAGAAGTTATAATTGAATAAGTGCTTGTACTTACTTCTCCGAAGGACTTTTTTAAAACACCCTGTAGCTCAGTGGGTGTTGAAAATGTACCCCCCTTTTATACGATTTTTTGCTTATAATGAACCAAGGAACCACCCCTTAACGGATTAGCATCCCAAACCGTATATTCATATTTAATATAAATTTTTTTTATACAAAATATATGTTCATATCGATTCACTTTTCCTACAAGAAATTTTTTTTTTATTTTTATTTTTTACATTTAATAATTTAATAAAATAACTAACCTTTATTGTATTAGACTATAATACTTGGAATAATTTCGTCGTTTGGAGAGTCTGCGGGGCAGTGGCACCAGCGTATGTAGGTGGTGGTAGTGATATGTAAGATGCTGCTTACGTCCCAAAGGCCGCTTACATATCACGCACTGCCATGCCTTCTGGGTGTTGTGAGTCATAAGGTGCCGAGTGAAATTCCTCTTATGACTTTGAACACAACCGGGAAAGATCCGCAACACTAAGCTGAGGAGCCTGACCGGCCCGGTTGGCCAAAAACTCTTCAAACGACCTTTCAAAATTTGATGACTCGGTATTTATATTTTCTTCAACGTTATTTGATGTCTCGGTATTTATATTTTCTTCAACGTTATTTGATGTCTCGATATTTATATTTTCTTCAACGTTATTTGATGTCTCGGTAATTATATTTTCTTCAGCGTTATTTGATGTCTCGGTATTTATATTTTCTTCAACGTTATTTGATGTCTCGGTGTCTATATTTTCTTCATCTATATTAAAATTGTCAAAATAACATTTTTCGTCATCCATTGTTATGATTTCCGTCAAAATATTTCCTTCCCCCAAGGAAGTATTAATATTTTCTTCAACATTTTCTAAAAGCATAGAAAAATTATTGTAAATCTTTGATGAGGACAATACATTTTTTAATTCTAAAAAAAAGGGGACGGAGAAATTTAATAAAAATCAATCATATAATTATAATATATAAAAAAAATATAATAATAAATAATGCTTACTGAAACGACATTTTTAATATCAAATTATTTTTTCTCACTTTTTTATCTTCACAGTTAACTGTTAAGTATAAATTAATACTGAATTAATTTTTATAATAAAGCATTAAAAAACTAATTATGTATCCAAAATTGCATTGGATAGCACAAAATTATCAAATTTTTTTCTCTTAATACAAAATTTTTTTTTACAAAAAAACCCCTAATGAACAACAAATACATAATTTGATTATATTTTCAATTATATAAGGTATTTGTGTGCATTAGAAATCATACTTATGTAAAAATTTAAGTTTATCGCATACATATTATTATATAACTTTTTATATATACAAAATTAGATTTATACTCTATTCTATATAAACCCAATTTTACGGCGAGAAAACTAAATAAGGAGGATTTATATAAGAAATGAAAAGAGAGTGATAAGGTCTAAGTAGGAGTTCGGTTAGTGTTATTTCTTTAATAATATTAAGTAAGGTACTTAATAATTATATCTTATTAATAAATAAGTATGTATATCTTTTTTTTTTCCTTGAATAAATAATATCAAACAACATAACACATAAGTTTTGTATTGATATGTTGTTTAAATTATTATTTAGTACAAAAATTAATTAGAGATTTTTTTTAATGTTAATATTACTATTACAAAAAGAATTTTTTATTACTTAGATTTAAATTAAAAAACGTAATGATTTTATATTTAATCATTAATGTTCTATTTTTTATTCTATTATTTTATCTTACCTTTTTTAACTTTTATTATAAAACCTTCTTTTTTTAATACAACTATTAGTTTTTAATACAATTATTATACTATTTCTTTTTATTTTTAACTATTTTTTCAGTACTTCAAATTAAATATAATTTTAACAAATTTAATAATTTTAACAAATTTAATTATAAAAAAAAAACCAAAAAATCCTATAGTTTCTTCGTTTATATTATTATAAAAAAAAAATCCTTTTATCTTCTGAAAATAAAAGAAAAGTATATTTTTTACTCACGGTAAATTATGTTTTTTGTGCTTTGACGAAAAACATGTCTTACGCCCAAATACACATTAAAAGAGGGCGGTTGTCCCTCCGGAGGTGGTATATTTTCTTTATTCGGGTGAGTAAAGACCACAGTTTAGGCCAAACTGATTTCGCTGCCGGATTCAGACATTATCAATGGCGTAGCTACCATATTGCAAAAGTAAGCCATGCATAAGGGCCCTCGAAGTTTAGGGGCCCCTTGCAATATATTTTTTTTATAGTTGAAATTATATTTTTTTCTTAATAATTAAATGTTAAAAATAAAAAGAAACATATGTGCATAAAAATAATATAAGATTATTTATTTTCTTTTTAATAGTGGATAGTTTACAATAGTTGGCAACGAAGTACGTATTATTTAAAATAAATTTTTAATAACGGTGCAAATATAAAACTCGACGGTCAAAAATACAAATTCTATTGTAGAGAAATACTGTGAAAACATAAAACTCGACGTAACTGTGAAAATATAATAACTGTGAAAACCGAAAATACAAATTCTATTTAGTTCATAAATATTATATGCAAACAAAAATATTCTAATTTTGTAAAAATATAATAATAAATTGGAGGCCTTGAGCGCCTCAAAGAACACTTCAAAATAATCCTTGAGCGCCTCAAAGAACACTTAGAGTCCACTATCGATGAAGAGCAAGCTGGTTTCCGGCCAGGGTATTCCTGCATGGACCACATCAACACCCTGCTGATTATAATTGAGCAGTGCACTGAATACCGGTCACCACTTTAACTTCTCTTCATTGATTTTGAGAAAGCCTTCGACAGTGGTACCAGTGATTATTTATGAACAGCTTTGCGCAGGAGGGGTGTCCCGGATAAAATTATTGCAAGTATTAAAGCATCTTATGAAAGCGCGAAATGTCACGTGCTGCACAAAGGAAAGCTATCGGAAGAGTTCTACATTCTTAGCGGGGTACGGCAAGGCTGCATGCTATCACCAATACTTTTTCTTTTAGTTATTGGGGATGTACTAAGAGCAGCTTTGTCAGGAGAAAACAGCGGAATTAGATGGAAAATAAATATCTTTCTGAAACACCTTGACTACGCTGACGATGTTTGCCTCCTGTCGCATCGGTTTTTGGAACTAGTCCAAACGGTTCTGAATTACTCTAAAACGAAGCTCCTTATCTTACAGATAACATCGTAGCTCATGTTAGCATTGCTGGATAACAAATAGAAACAGTAAAATATTTCTCATATTTGGGAAGTACTGTTTCTGCAGACGGAGGTACAGATCTAGACATCGACAATATAATTAAAAGAGCTAAGGCCGCCTTCAGTATGTTGTACAGTATTTGGCGTAGCAATGCTATCAGCTTAAAAACCAAGTTAAGACTTTTCTGCTCCAATGTTGAGTCCGTACTGTTATATGGGTGCAGTACGTGGAAAGTGACCACTGTGCTCACTAGGAAGTTGCAGACTTTCGTTAATCGCTGTCTTAGGAACATTCTTCGAATTTTCTGGCCAAATTATATCTCAAATGAAAAATTGTTCCGCAGAACAGGCCATGAAAAAAGTGTATTGGTCACACGATCCGTAAAGGCGACAACTCCATCGCTGCTCAGGCTATGCAGTGAAATCCACATATCCAAAGAAGAAGAGTGGGTCGTCCTAGGCAAACTTGGCGCAGATCAGTGGAAGCTGAACAACTACGACTTGGTAAAAGCTGGGAGAACTGAAGCACATTGCTAGAAACAGACAACGATGGCCCGTAGGTGTGGTGGACGCGCTATGCCCCAAGAGGGGAATTAGCAGCTAAGTAAGTAAGTATGTGCCTTCTGTCGTCTCTATACAATTTCTACGTTTTATACACTTATTTCAACTTTCTTAACAAAAATATATTCGTATGGTGAACTACTCATATTGGCGACCTAATGTTTTCAGTTTTTTAAGTCTTCTTTAATTTTTGCATTTCTTTATATTATATACGGCTTTGATACTAGTGTAGAGCCAGTGTGCCATTAATATACTAACGGTTTCCACATATTTTCCTCTAACTAGTATGACTAGATCGTTTGCGTATGCGATTACGTCAAATACTTGTTGTTCTAATTCTTTTAGAATTCCGTTTATTACTAGAAGCCATAGGAGCGGAGATAACACCCCTTCCTAAGGTGTTCCTCTGGTGACCTTAATTTTACTTACAACTGCTCCCCATTTTGACGTTACAATCCTTGTCTTAAGCATTTGGCTTATCCAATTTTCAATGCTTCTGTCCACCTTCGCAGCAGTTACTGCAGCCACGATTGTCTCTGTATTAACGTTATTAAACGCTCATTCTATGAGACGATCCTATGTAGTGCCGTTTCTACTGATTTCCCTTTCCGGTACGCATGTTGAGCTGATGACAAAGTAGCTGTCTGTTATGTGCACCTCTATCAACCTCTCCATCACTTTCAGCATAAAAGATGACAGACTGATTGGTCGGTAATCCTTTGCTGTTGTGCTACTCTTTCCTGGTTTTGGTACGAAATATTACTCTTACCTCTTTCCATCTCCTTGGTATGTACTCCATGAATAAACAACTTTGAAAATCACTGTTAGCCAACTAACTAGTGATCCCGCTGCCCTTTGTAGCATTATAGTTCTAATGCCACCCGGACCTGGTGATTTATATGCTTCGAATTATCTGATCGCGCATTTCACTCCATAGATCTTGTGTGCCTTTTCTAACCTTATCTTGGGGCACAACTTCCACCGGCTGTGACCCAGAAAAGTGTGTTTCCATGAGTAGATCTAGAGTTTCTTGACAAGTTTTCAGCCCATTCTCCATCATTGTGTTGTATATAATTTGGAACTGATGGTTCCTTTGCTAATACTTTCCTTAGTCTGGCTGTTTCATCAGCCCTGATCTGCCAAACTAATGATGGTCTTGTTACCATCATTAGCATTATTATTGCTTTGCCAGAACATCCCTGATTTCTTCTGGGAGAATATTGTTAAATGCTCCATGTCTATAAAGGTTCCAAGGACATTCTCCTTGAAGAGAAAGGCTTTTTCAATCTCATGGAGTGCGGTTTCTACCGATCTCCCCTTTAAATAGGCGTCTTGCAGACAATACTTCAGGCGGGAGTTTATCCCGTATTTCTTTCTCGCGGACTTTTTCCAAAGTCTTCAGAAGAAATGAAGTAAGGCTGATTGGTCTAAATGCCTTGGTATTTGAATAGTCACCGCGGCCCGGTTTCTTAATGAAGACCACTTGTCAAGATTTGGGGGTATACCCGAAAAGTATACATCCTCCGAATAGATTTACCAATCTATTACCGAAAAGTTTTGGAGGAGGGCCTGAAAAATTTCGTCCCGTCCCGCTGATTTAAATGGTTTGAAAGAGAAAACAGCCCATTTAATCACATCTAGATTGATAAAGTTCAATTCCGTATTGTTCAAACTATTATTTGGTTGGGTAATGTTGGGTATTCACTGGGCAATAAAAAATTATAGATGTTAATAGCTGTGTTTTTTTATTCCTACTCTGTACTATACGAGTAGAGTATCTGTATGGTTGTTCTTGTAGCTACTCTACATAATTATCCAATACAACATGTAGAGTAAAAGGGAAATTAATGGGAAATTATTAAATTTTAATATGGCAACTATAAATTTGACAAGAAGATACTTCATTTCGTATATTTGAATAATGAAAATTTGATTTTTAAAAAATATCAACAAAGTGGGCAAATTTTTTTCAATCAATTCTAAATAATATTTTCCCCTTGCACTACATCGTTTTTTATTCCTTTTATATCGAGTAGTACAGAGTAGGAATAAAAAACACAGCTATTTATTCGGAAGAGATTTTATAGTCTATACAGAGCACAAGCCATTAATCAGTGAGTTCAATAAACGGAATCCGGAAGGGCGAATTAATTTATGGAAAATGCAATTATCAGAATACTCCTAAGGCTCATTACAAGCCAGGGAAACGAAATTCCAATGCTGACGCTCTAAGTCGAATACCTTACGAAAACGAAAATAAAAACGAAAACGAAAACAAAAATTAAAATAGTTTAGTAAAGCTACATGTTATTACAAGAGCACAAACGACAACAAAGGAACTCTTAAAAAAAACAAGTCCAGTGAAACGGAAGAATCAGAACAGGAAGAAGAAATGGAAGACAGTATTGAAAAACAGGAAAAAATCGAGCTGAAAACACCAGAGGAAATACAGACAATATTAAAGGAATATCATGACTCGGCTCATATCAAAACATACAATAGGTAGAGTACGTCGGTATTAAAAATGGAAAAACACGCAAAGTTCAATAAGAAATTATATAAAAAAATGTTCAAAATGTCAAAAAACAAAGAGGGCCAAGTTTACTAAAATGTATATGGCAATAACAGACACCGCAAAGAAACCATTTGAAAAAGTCTATCTAGTTGTTGTGAGACCTTTTCCAGTAACCGACAAGGGCAACAAATATATCTTAACCTTCCAAGACGATTTGACGAAAATACTGGACTGCAATTCTATACCAAATCAGGAGGCAAAAACTATTGCAGCCGCTTTTTATGAAAAAATCATACTAAAGTATTCCATAATACCATTGATTTTAAATAACTAGATAAATCACCGACGCTGCATACTTTCATCAACAGGTGCCGCCACATAAACCATTTCAGAAATCTGAAAAATAAATTGAAAATACGTGAGCAGCAAAATAAATTCTCTCTTTCAGTGAGAAAATAAGAAAACAAATTATATTCCCTTTTTGCGTTTTTTCTTTTTTGTTGATTTGTGAAGTTTTTATGGCCTTAGAATTTTTATTTTTATTTTATGTTAGTGAAAATTAATATTTGTCAAGAAATTTTATAATGAATGTTTATTATTTTTTTACAGAAATTTTGATTTTACTTTATTATATTTAAAAAAAATATTTTTTTGAAAAACCTTTAAAAAAATTAATTTAAAAAAAATATGTATTGTCTGTGATGGGGATTGAACCCGAATGTTATTTTTCATAATTTTTTTCATACAAATACCTAAATGAAAAAAATTAGTTTTGTCTTATATATGATTTGATAACCTGTTTATATGTTTATATGATTATCATTCATAAGGACAACGCTATTTTTTTATTTATATTTGTATGAAAAAATTATGAAAAATAACATCCGGGTTCAATCCCCATCAGAGACAATATTTTTTTTTTAAATATTTTTTTTTAATTATTTTTTTTAAAGGTTTTTTTTAATAAAGTAAAATCAAAAATCTTGTAAAACAAATACTAAGCATTCAGTATCTAAACTTTTTTGATAAATAATAATTTTCTGTAACATAAAATATGAAAAAATAAAAAAATTCACTACATTGAATTTTTCTATTGTTTTAAAAATGAATTTTTTCTTTATAAAGGAAAATAAAAATTCTCAAGGCCATAAAAACAAGAAAAACCGCAAAAAAGGAATATACATAAATAATTTTCTCACTGAAAGAGAGAGAAATGAAAAAATAATATTGTTTGTTAAAAGCGATACATGCGCCCTCTGCCCAAATATAACAATATTTTTTTTCAAATGATGATTTATCTAGTTATTTAAAATCAACGATAATACCAAGAAAATTAATAAGCGACCAAGGCACAAATTTCACTAGTGAAATTTTGAAGAAGCTGTGCAATTACTAAAAATTAATAAAATACAGACAACAGTTTATCATCCACAATCAAACGGGTCATTAGAAAGAAGAAACGGACCTTTGGTAGAATACTTTAAAACAATTACGGATAAAAATACTCAGAGTTGGGATGAATGGACACCCCACATGAAGGATCAAAATATGCACCGTTATATGCACTTTATGGATTCTGTGATCCACTACCAAGCATACAACAACGAAAATCGGGACCCGTATATAATTTCAATGAATTCAGCTCTGTAGTGTATTTAGAGTAGAATGTAAGTTAAATTTTGTAATGTTGTAAATACTTTTATAGAGAAGAAATATCATTCGTATTTAGACTGTCAACAACATCACATGTAAAATTATAAAATTAAATTATCTCTTTCTATTAAATAAATTTATATAAAAGAATAAAAGAAAAGAGTTTAATTTGAAAGACATTATATGGCGACGAGGATAAATTTCTGAGGAAGAAATAAAAAAAGTTATTTTCTAAAAAGTAAAATGATTAACGAAGCAACTGGTGTTAGAACAGAAGTAAGAATAGTCAACCAAATTGGAAATATTGAACCTTTTACACCTGGAAATAGTTTCAAAGCATATATAGATAGGTTCAACCAATTTTTCTTGCTAAATAGTGTACCAGAGGAATAAAAATCTGCGTATTTTGTTACAATGTGTGGCGGCGATACATACGAAATTTTAATGTCGTTGTGTATTCCAAAAATGCCATCAGAATTAAATTATGAAGAAATCAAAACATTGTTAAGTATTTTTTTTGAACCAAAACGAAATAAAAGAGCTGAACGTTATAAATTTAATAAGTGCTATCAAGAATCTGGTGAGTCTATTTCAGATTTTATTGTTAGACTAAAATCATTAGCACAATCATGTGAATTTGGAGATATAATTCCAAATACTGCGTCAGTTACGGCAGGTACAAATGGTGTGATTACTCAAAATGCAGCACAATTAAAATTAGCGGTTTTAAATGATGTATTAGCTGATAGATTTATTGTTGGTTTAAAAAATTAAAAAATACAGCAATCTTTATTAAATAATCAAAACTGGTCTTTTGAAGAATGTACAGTTAAAGCAATTAGTATGGAATTAACGGAAAATGAACAAAGAACAATGAACAAAGTATTACAATCAGAAAATGCGGTATATAATCGTAATAATTGGCAGTCAAAAAATAGTCAAAATTATAAGAACACTAACACTAATACAATTAGTATGGAATTAACGGAAAATGAACAAAGAACAATGAACAAAGTATTACAATCAGAAAATGCGGTATATAATCGTAATAATTGGCAGTCAAAAAATAGTCAAAATTATAAGAACACGAATCAAAATTTTAAGTATCAGTCAGTAAAAAATAACAATTTTAATCAAAAAAATAAGCAAAGTTATACAACAAGTAAAGATTACCAAGCTAAAAAAGAAAGCACGTCTAGTAATTGTAATCGTTGTGGTCGTAATCATAAAGAAGATACATGTCCTGCAAAAAATTGGGAATGTTTCATATGTCATAAAAAAGGTCATAAATGGAAGTTGATACAGGAGCTTGTAATTCAATTATTTCAAAATATTTATATTTAAAAAAATTAAAAAATGTCAATTTAGTAAAACAAACAAATAATGTGAATGTAAGAGTGAGTCGAAATAATATTAATAGTAATCTGGAATTAATTGTCGTTAAAGGAAAGTATCCAGAACGTCCTATTTTGGGCAGAGATTGGCTAGATATTCTTTTTCCTGAATGGAGATCATGGTATGCATGCAATGAAATAAATCAAGTTAATTCGGAAAATTCATTAGTAAGTGAAATAACAAATAAATTTCCTAATATAACAAAATTAAATCTAAATGAACCAATAAAACAATTTGAGGTTGATTTAGTTTTAATAAAAGATAAACAACCGAAATTTTGCGCGGCATATACTGTACCATTTAAAGTAAAGGAAAAAGTAGAAAATGAAATTCGTAGATTGTGCGATGAAAAAATTTTAGTACCTGTTAAATATAGTAAGTTTGCGAGTCCAATTGTAGTTGTCCCAAAATCAAACGGGGAAGTTAGAATTTGCTTAGACGGCAAAGCTACCTTAAATAATTGTTTAGAGTCACATCATTATCCTTTACCATTACAGGAGGATATTTTTGCTAAAATGCAAGGATGTAAATATTTTTGTGTAATAGATATGACTGGGGCTTATTTGCAAGTAAATATTAGCAAAGAATCACAAAAATATTTAGTTATTAATACGTCACTAGGTTTATATGCGTATACACGCTTACCTTTCGGTATAAGTATTGCTTCAGCAGCGTTTCAGTCTATATTAGACCAAGTGTTAAAAGGTTTCGATAAAGTAGGTGTTTTTCAAGATGATATTATATTAGGTGCAGAAACGTTAGAAAAAACTAAAGAATTATTAAATAAAGTCCTTGAAAAGCTTTCGTATTATAATGTCAAAATAAATTTATCGAAATGTAAACTTTTAGTGAACAATGTAGATTATTTAGGTCATAATATTTCTGCCAATGGTATAAAACCAAATAGCGAAAAAGTTAGAGCAATAGTAGATGCTCCAAGACCAGAAAATATTAGTCAGTTGCAAGCTTATTTGGGTTTAGTGAATTATTATAGGAAGTTTGTTCCAAATTTATCGTCTGAATTAGAGTCACTATATAAATTATTAAAAAAAGAAACAAAGTATGAATGGTCTAAGAAATGTCAAAGTGCTTTTGAAAAAAGCAAAAAATTAATAAATAATGATAATATTTTAGAGTTATATGATCCAAATAAACAAATAGTTGTTTCTGCTGATGCAAGTCCATATGGAGTAGGTGCATGTTTAGCACATGTTGTTGATGGTTGCGAAAAACCTGTTTTATTCGCTTCTTCAACATTATCACCAGCTGAAAAAAATTATTCTCAGCTACACAAAGAGGCTTTAGCAATTATTTTTGCTATAAGAAAATTTAATAAATATCTGTTTGGTCAAAAATTTATAATATATACAGATAGTAAGGTAATGTAGCAAATATTTGATCCTATCAAAGGTACTCCTTCTGTAGCTGCAACTAGGTTGCAAAGATGGTCGGTTGAACTTTCAATGTATGATTACGAAATAAAACATCGTAGTGCAAAAAATATGACGCATGTAGATGCACTCTCACGTTTGCCATTGAAAGATTATACAAATATTGAATACGTGTCCATAAATTTTTTTAACAAGTCAGAAAATAATGTCCCAATAGATTTAGAAAAAGTTAAAAATGCTGTAATAAATGACATTGATTTGATTGAGGTGTATAATTATACATTGCATGGGTGGCCAACAAAAGAAATGAAAGAATTAGAACCATATTTTAGAAAAAAGAATTCATTAAGTGTAGAGTCGAATTTTATTTATTATGGAAATCGTTTGGTAATACCTGAAAAACTAAGAGAGTCAATGTTAAGCATTTTACATGAAAGTCATATGGGTATAGTTAAAATGAAAATGTTAGCTCGTTCTTATATTTGGTGGCCAAATATTGATCAAGAAATAGAAAAGTATGTAAACCAATATCATGTTTGTCAAAAAACAAGAGAAGTTGATCATGCTAAAGTTGATACAAAATGGCCAAAAGCTGAATATCCTTTTGAACGCGTTCATGTAGATTTTTTTGATTTTTCTGGTAGAAAATATTTATTATTAGTTGACGCGTTTACTAAATATATTGATATACAATTAATGAGTAGTACAATATGCAGTAAGCTCATTGAAAAATTAATGAATATATTTCGTATTTTTGGATATCCCAAAACAATAGTTAGTGATAATAGTCCTCCGTATGATAGTTATATGTTCAAAAAATTTTGTAAATTAAATGGTATAGTATGTTTAAAAAGTCCGCCGTATCATCCTCAATCAAATGGTCTTGGTGAAAGATCAGTTAGAACGGTTAAAAAAGTTTTTAAAAAATATTGCATTGCACATCATGATCTATCTGAGAGAGAAAGGATAAGCAAATTTTTATTGTATTACCGAAATACACCATCCACGGTAACAAAAAGAACTCCTTCTTCCATGATGTTTGCGTTTAAACCTCGAATTGCACTAGATGTGATAAAAAATTATGAAAAAAATAGTACAACAAAATTCAAAGAAAGTAGAGTACGTTTTAAAAACGATAAAAAAATTACATTTTAAAAGATAATATAAAATTTAATGTTAATGATAATGTGTTGTCAAAATTTATAAACGGCTAAAAAGGACGGACTAGGGTTTCCTTCTAATCCAGGCTTGCTCTAAAATTATTAAATTTATAAAAATTATAAATTAAATTTAAAATTTTTGTTTATAAGTGAGGTATTAGTTATTTTGATATTTTTATTTTTATTTTTTATAAATTTATAAAAAAATAATTTTTACATTTAAATTAAATAAACACCTAAAGTAAAAATTATATTTTTTTTATAAATTTCTAAAGTCTATATAGATCAACATTAAAAAAATCAAACAATTCTGAAATAAGAAAAAAATTCAATAACATAAAACTTTGACCAAACAGAAACTAAAATTTATATACATATACAATATATGTACATAAATATCCCAGTGTGCAGGATTGTGAGCGAGAAAAAGCATATGTTAAAGGAAGATGGATATTGAAATAATCAATTTCCTTAATAAAAGTGAAAAAATACTTATAATATTGCTTTTATATCATTTCCAACTTAAATCAATATTTAAAGGTATAATTTTTTAACATAATAATTATTTTAAGGTATTTCCGTTACATTTTTTACTCTTTTTTAGATGCAATTACAATAAAATTCCAACAATCAAAAATAGAAAATTAAAATTAAAAAAATATTTTATATCACAAAAGGCAGGTAAAATAAAAGCCAAAAAAAATAGCAGCACAACAACTAATTGAAATTATCACTTTAAAAATATATTAATAAGATATATTATTAAAAAAATATTAATAATATACATATGTATATTAATTAAAAATATATTAATAAAAAAATACATATTACAAAAAATAATGTTTCTTTTGTTTTTTTTTTAATTTTTTTTATGCATTTTCTAAAGAGTAGGCCCCTAGTATTTTTCTCATTTTTCAGTGTGAATTTTTTTATTATTTTTTAACGAAAATCTAAGGTAATTTTTAACTATTAAATATAAGTTTTCCCAAAGAAATCTTTCAAATTTCCTTAAAACTTCCTATAAAGAAATCTTTAAATTTCTCTCGTCTGATTCTTCAAAAAAAAGAGGGAAAGGTTCGGCAAATTCGGAGTTTTTGTCAACCACTTCATTTATTTTTTCTTAAGAATTGTTACAGAAAAACTTTAAGATTTCATGATTTTGTTTCGTTTTTTTTAAAGAAAACTCCGAATTTTGCACACTGGGGTACTTACAACATAACCAAAGCCATATAATATAAAGATATTCAAAAATTGAAAAAGATTTAAAAACCTGAAAACATTATGTCGCAAATATGAGTTCCCCTGGTGAATATCCTTGTATAAGGATATAAATATAATATCCTTGTTAAGAAAGTACGAGTTTGTTGATAAGACGTAGAAATTGTATAGAGACGACAGAAGGCACACATATTTTTCGTGGTGGAATTTAATAATATATGCGCTCATTAATTTTCTGTATTCTGTAGGAAGAAAAAAATATGTATAAGGTGGTAACCGACGAGTTCATCGAAAATGAGTTAATCGAATGATCAATTCATCGAATGACGAGTTCATCGAAAAAATATTATTTTTAACAATATTTATATTGTTAAAAATAATATTTTGTGACTCTTGGGCGTGAACCTACTCTTGGTCGTGAACCTATGTGTTTGAACCATGTTAAAGATTTTGTTAAATGGATTCCAGGTAAAATAATTAAAATTTTAAGTAACCTACGTTACATAGTTTATGTGGGTGGAAGAACACGTTATGTTCATAAAAATCAATTGAGGAAATCTAGTTTGCAAAAAAAGTTCCATGTTACGGATGGAAATTTGTCATTTAACGATTCAAACACAGAACACGATCAGCAAGTAATAAATGAAAATGAGAATGAACAACAACGTATTATAGTAAATGAAGAAGTTGGTGTTTCGGATTCAGATGAAATATTGCCTGCATTTGTGAATATAAGACCGGTAAGACAGCGAAAAAAACCAGTAAGGTTTTCACCTTCTGAATTTAAATAAGAAATTGTTGTGATTCTCAAACCCCATTGGTGTTTTATAGTAAAAAGGGGGAAAGATGTAGTGTATTTAGAGTAGAATGTAAGTTAAATTTTGTAATGTTGTAAATACTTTTATAGAGAAGAAATATCATTCGTGTTTAGACTGTCAACAACATCACATGTAAAATTATAAAATTAAATTATCTCTTTCTATTAAATAAATTTATATAAAAGAAAAGAGTTTAATTTGAAAGACATTATAAGCTCATTAGTTAAATTCAAACTACAAAAAATTCACGAATAACTTAATAAAAACCAAAATGAAATCAAAAAATTATTACAACCGCAAGGAAAAACCATATGCAAAGTGACATTTGAAAAATATAAACTAAAAATTAGTATATAAATAATTATAAAATTTTATATGTAGTTTTCACATTTCATGATCCATGATCCTCACGTATTTAATTTCAAGCAATCATCACTTTTGTCATATTTCCTTCTGCACTACGTAACTGATCCTAGTTACGTACGGAAATTTGGCAAACAAAATTATAACGAAACAGAGAGCAAAAATTAACGAAAGCAACCATATGCACATTATGGTCAGAAGATACGATATTTACATAATCGTATCATGCATAGAGTTTGCATAAGCCAGCATATGCCTATTAAGGTTGCCTCTTTCGAATTGATTGAAAAAATTGCGCACACTTTGTTATTTTGTACAAATCAAATTTTCAATATTCAAATATACGAAATGAAGTATTTTCTTGTCAAATTTATAGTTGCCATATTAAAATATAATAAATTCCCTTTACTCAACATGTTGTACAGGATAATTATGTAGGTAGAGTAAGCTACAGATTTAATTTTATTTTGTAATTTTTATAACCTAAAAATATATTATAATAAATCTTTATAAAAAAATAATAATATATTACATATGTTCGACCAGAGAATTTTGAATCTCAATATAAAAATACAACATATGTTTTTTAAAATTGCATTTTAAGGCGTCAAAAAGTTGAAAACGATTGAATTTTTCTACGGCAAGAGCGTCACGAAAACAGCGAGTTTATCAGCTTCTATACATTTCCATACATTTGAACTTTTTTTTGACATTTGAAAACTTCTGCGTCACACACGTCAGCGTCACGAGCGGCGAGAGTAACTGAGGGGTAAGTAACAACTGGACTGGACCGTATGACGTAACCGAAGTATCAAACCCACTGAATACGATAATCAAAATAGGCGCGAAACTACGCAGGGTACATAATAACAGAATTAAAACATGGACTGAGTAGGAAAAGTATTATATTAGTGGCAGTAATTATTTAAAATAGGAAAACTATACCAACTCAGTACTGCGAGCTGAGAGGAATGAAATGTTAGTTATATTAATAGGAAAATTATAATTACGTTAAAAATTTACAAACATTTGCAAACAAAAACTTGGATTATACTTCTTATTTATTTATATATTAGTAAATAATGTTAGATAGTAAAAAAAAATCTTACAAGTCCCGCGACGAATGCGGGTTATGTGACAACAAGTAAATCAATTTCTGTTCCACGTAGGACTCATAACGATTAAAATTTTAAAAATAATAAATATTCTTAAATAAAGCATAAAGTTAGGCGTAATAATTAAATTAGGTAATATTTCAGAAAATTTTACGATGCTAATTTGGATAGTTACATTGAAAAAAAAATCTTACAAGTCCCGTGACGAATGCGGGTTATGTGTCAACAAGTAAATCAATTTTTGTTCCACGTAGGACACATAACGATTAAAATTTTAAAAATAATAAATATTCCTAAATAAAGCATAAAGTTAGGCGTAATAATTAAATTAGGTAATATTACAGAAAAATTTACGATGCTAATTTGGATAGTTACATTGATATGGGTGGTGAGCAGAGAACCAAAAATTATAAGAGAAATAAAGGACGCGGAGAAAATTTATAGTAGCTTAGAAAAATTAAAGAAAAATGGGGGAAGAGTACTGGAATTACTAGATAAACAAACCGCTGTAGCAGCTTCAAACCTCCAATTTGTAAAAGAACAAAGAAGTCACAGGAAATCTAACAATGCAAACATTAGAATTTAAAAATAGAATTAATATATTAGAAAACAAAATAAGTACAACATTAGACCAAATTCACATAGACTTAGCGGATATCATAGCTGAGTTAGAACTACATCAATTAATGATTTATGTATTGGCGGAATTAGAAAGA
The DNA here is from genome assembly GCA_949752835.1 of Empis stercorea. Taxonomy (NCBI): domain Eukaryota; kingdom Metazoa; phylum Arthropoda; class Insecta; order Diptera; family Empididae; genus Empis; species Empis stercorea. Next base: position 39,677,341 of record OX457085.1, read on the forward strand.
GTTTACGGATATATGATAGAACAAAATGAAATAATCAGCGCAACAACGATAATCAACAACAACACAAATTGGTGACTACTTAGATTTAGTAAAAAAATATTAAATCTGATGTACAAAATAATGTAATAATGCACTGATGTACAAAATGATGTAATCCCACTACAAAATAAGAATAAATGGTTATACATGTTTGATTGTAACCCAAGAGGGGTTGGTCAGTTTTTGTAATCCAAATAGTTCCAAACGCAAGGTACAAGTAACAGGTATTGTAACACTTACAGAAAAATGTAACTACATTCTAGGAAATATGGAACTACCAACAAAGTAGATATAAATGAACAAAGTAAGTACATATATATTTAGGAAGAAGTAGAATTCAATATTACGGATAGTTTAATCGATTTTCATATGAAGGACAGCGAAAAAAAAGAGTACAACCTTTAGGAGCAAATGGATTAAGAAAAGAATTTGAAAAACGTAGTAAAGCTATATATAGCATACAGAAATGAATAAAAATAGAACATCAACGCCAAAAGCAGCTAAGTTATTTGGAGAAAACAACGTATACAAACACAATATTAAATAGAACAGCAGTTCCAATTACAATTGTAACACAACCCTGAACTGTTAAATTAAGAAAGACGTTGGAGTTAGTTTTGTTTATATCCGTCGTGCTGTACAGTCGAATTTTACAAAAGAAAAGAAATAGATTTTTATTTTATTTTGTTATTGAAAACATCGTGTTTTATTTTAAAATATAATTGATATCCACAATCGTTTTATCCATCTTGACAATTTTCGGAAGTGGGATTCTCAATTATATTTATTCATATCGTTCGTAATTGCTAAATTAAAAATAAAAATAAATGTGAAAAAAAATGGTTGGTTTTCGTCATCTAAATGTGGAAGCGTTGAAGCGAAAATGTAAGGGGGTTGGTTTACCATCAACAGGTAATAAAATTGCTTTAATCGAAAGGTTGGAAGAATATTATGAAGAAAATTTCAGCATAACAATTGTGAAACGTGTTAAAAATTTAGAACAAACCATTGCAAGTTACAATTAAATCAAAATACCGGTAACAAAGAAAATGCTATAAATTTTAGTAGTGGTGCAACAACAACAACGTCATTAAATAATATTCATTTCCAACCAACTTGTATTTCAACACCACTCACACATTTAAGAAATATTTCAACAACAAAAAAAGAGACGTTATAACCGTATTACCGGAATTTAATCCATCGTTGTCTACTTCAATAAACTCGTTACAATTTATTCAACGAATCGAAAAATTAAGAAATGCATACTGTTGGGATGATAAAGTATTAATTTTTGCTGTACAGTCAAAATTACAAGGTACAGCTAAATTGTGGATAGACAGTTTACAAGAAATATTTTTAACTTGGAACGATTTTGTTGAAAAATTACTGGCTGATTTTCCGTGTATTACTAACATAGCCGACATCCATATTGAAATGATCGAAACGAAACGTAAATATAATGAATCGCCGGAAGAATACTATCATAAAATGCTTGCTATGGGTCGAAAAGGATTATTACAAAAAATTCAATAGCGAAACATATTATAAATGGAATAAATGACAAAGATCTCCGTAAACATATTTCGAAAGAATATTTAACTTGTAATCAATTGTTACAAGACATAATTACATACGTACGTTATAATCCAATACGTCAATTTACATTCCAAAATAAATCAAAATTTACGCCGACAATGAGCACAAATCATATTTTTGTTGCCAATTAATCCGAAAAGAAGCCGTTCGAAAATAAAATTGAAAAAAAGATATAATATGTTACGATTGTTTTAATCCTGGTCATTTGTCAATTAAATGTACTGAACCACAAAGACGTCAAAGGTGTCAAAATTGTCAACGAACAACACATCAAAAAATAATTGTCCTGAACCAAAAATAAAAATGAATTTTCAACAACCGAAATCAAACGTCAACAAAATTGGAAATGATAATTGTCCAACAGTTACTAATAATTTTATAAAAAAAATTATTAAAATAAATAATAATGAAAACGTTGCGTTTGTCGATCCTGGTACTAGTAGCACTCTAATTCGTAAATCGATCGCAACAGAAATTGGTTCTCAAGTTGAATGTCACGTAGTGCTTAATGGATTTGCTGGTGGCCAATATATTTGTTCAAAGAAAATATGATCAATTATTGAAATCGATAATAAACAATTTAACCATGAATTATTAGTGGTTGATGACAAATATATCAATGAAAACGTTTTATTAGGAAAAGATTTTTTGTGTAAGAAGGGAACTCGTTTAATTATCGATGGAAATGATTGTTGCATCGAAAACTCGAAAAAAATAAATATTGATGAAAATTTAAATATATCCGAAGTTATTGAACTCAAAACTTTATTAAACACGTATCGTAACTGTTTCCCTGAAAACGTTACTGAATTAGGTAAATATTCTATTAAAAAATAACAATTAAATTAGCAAGCGATATACCGGTGAACATAAAACCATATAGAATGGCGTTTGCCAAACGTCCAATTGTGAAAAAAATAATTGAAGAATTATTAACAGCTGATATTATTAGACCATCTAGTTCACCGTATGCGTCACCAATTGTTTTAATCGAGAAGAAAAATGGTGAAAGTCGGATGTGTGTCGATTATCGACAGTTAAATAAAATAACTGTGAAACAACCCTATCCAATGCCTTTGATTGATGAACAGTTAACAAAATTAGTTGATAATAAATATTTTACGACTTTGGACTTAAGAATGGGTTATCATCAAATCGAAATTGAAGAAACGTCAAAAAAATATACAGCATTTGTGACTAACGAGGGCACTACGAATATAATCGAATGCAATTTGGATTGGTCAATGCACCATCAGTTTTTCAAGAGATAATTAATGATTTAACGAAAGAAATGGATAACGATGAAATTAATGCTTATCTTGATGACGTAAAAAATATACAGCATTTGTGACTAACGAGGGCACTACGAATATATACAGCATTTGTGACTAACGAGGGCACTACCCAGTAAAACTGTACCCGAACGAATGTATCGTTTGGAAAAATGGTTAAAATTTTTGGAACGTACTGGATTAAAGCTGAGATTAGATAAATGTAATTTTTTGACTTCAGAAATATCGTATCTAGGTCATATTATAAATGAAAACGCAATATCACCTGGCAAAGAAAAGGTTGGTGCTATAAAAAATTTTGATCCACCTACAAATATAACCGAAATTAGGAGATTTCTTGGATTGACTGGATTTTTAGAAAGTTTGTTCGTGATTATTCGTTGATATCGAAACCATTGACCAATTTAAATAGAAAAAGTGAAATTAATAACTTCGTGTGGGGAGAGCAGCAAAAAGAAGCTTTTGACAAATTAATTAATATAATTTGTAATAAACCTGTTCTTTCTATTTATAGTTTTACGGCTCATCACGAAGTGCATACAGGCGCTAGTAGTATTGGTCTTGCTGGTGTTCTATTACAATCCACGGATGAAAAAAAGCATCCAGCTTTCTTTTATAGTCGGCATTGTACTGATATGGAAAAAAAGTACCATAGTTACGAACTTGAGGTGTTAGCCGTTGTTGAATCGCTGGAACGTTTCCGAATCTATTTGTTGGGTAAAATATTTCGATTAATTACTGATTGCTCCGCTATTGCACATTTAAAAGATAAAACAGAAATTAAACCTCGAATAGCAAGATGGTGGATGAAATTACTTGAATTTGACTTTATAGCAGTTCATCGAAGTGGAAATCGTATGTCACATGTCGATGCCCTGAGTCGATCACCAGATGAACCACCTATAGAAACTGAACCAGCTCGATTTGAAAATTAATTCAGAACAATCAGACTGGCTATTAACCACGCAGCTCCAAGAAACTTGGCAAATATTATTAATATTATCACCGGAAATATAAAATCGGAATATGAAAAACAGTATAATAAAGAATTCTGTATAAAAAACCATAGATTATATAGAAAAGTTGGTGATAAAATAAAAAACACCATCAACACAAATTGATATACAAACAAAACGTAATATAGCTGTACAAAATATAATGAAAGAACGAGAAAAATGGAAAAGAAAATTTGACGGAAAGCATATTGAACCTACAATATATGAAGTAGGTGATTTTATAGTACTGGCAAATGAAAGTCCATCTATCGGTGAATTGAGCCAAAATATAGAGGTCCATACGTAGTCAAGAAGGTGCTCGGAAATGATCGTTTTCTTATTAGTGATATCGATAGTATGCAAATTACCCAAAAGAAATTTAATTAAATTTATGCCGCTGATAAAATAAAGCGTTGGTGTGGCAGCCCTTTAGATCTTGATGGTATTACTTCTGATAAAGATGACGACGACTCCGATGATAGTATAATCGAGGACGATTCAACGTCAGGTTTGGCCGTCGCACAACCCTGAACTGTCAAATTAAGAAAGACGTTGGAGTTAGTTTTGTTTATATCCGTCGTGCTGTACAGTCGAATTTTACAAAAGAAAAGAAATAGATTTTTATTTTATTTTGTTATTGAAAACATCGTGTTTTATTTTAAAATATAATTGATATCCACAATCGTTTTATCCATCTTGACACAATATTCTTGATTAGCTATGAAACCATAAAACTATGGAGGAATATAAAAAGGGGAAAGGCAAAAGTGAACAAAAAAAAAACAGGAAAATATGAAGTAACGAATGAACAAACGGATCAAACATAAAAAGGAACAAATACCACAGTAAATGAAACAATAGAAGTAGCAAAGAAGGCACCAGAAGTGATTAAACCATTTTATCCCATAGTACCAATTTTGGCACAGAGTTTTAGATGTCCCTACTGCAAGCTATGAAATATATATTGGACTCAAACCACTAACATAATATTCTGTTAGATGTCCCCTACAATGTATATTGCGGGAATCCCAGATTTATTTATTTCAGGCAAACGGAATATTTTTTTCTTTTTGTATAATTTTCAATTGTGTAATGGAATTTGAAAAGTGTTTTTAAAAATAAAGGTGGAATTTTTATTTGGTATAGTTGTGTGTATTTACTTTTGAAACGTTCAAATAATCCCAAGGATATAACTAAAGACAAATAAAAGTTGATTTTGGTAATTTTTTCTATTTTAATGTTTTCTTTAAAATTGTAATTTAAAATTATTTTCTTTAAAATTGTTGCCGATTTTGTTTATTTTACCATTAAACTTTAATATTTTCATAAAAAAACTGATTTATTTCCGATAATTTTTCCTTGATATCTAATGGGTTAAAACAAATAAAGGCATTTTAAAAAATTCTGAAATACAAGTATTACAAAAAGGGAAGTTAATTACAGCTCACACAGAATAGGTAACAATGCGATGGCATCAAATCCACGAACTTATTCATTTAGAGTTTAATCGTAAATTAAGATAATTTTGGGGTAAATTTAGGTTTATATGAAACATTAGAAAAATATAATAACTTAGTAATCATAGAATATAGATAAAGTTAAAAAAAATTGCGTATTTTTTTAAATAATTTTTTTAAGGTTTTGTTTAATAAAGAAAAATCAAAAATTCTGCAAAACAAATAATAAGCATTCATTATATAAAAGTTTTTGACAAAAAATAATTTTCCGTAACATAAAATATGAAAATTTTAATTATTTATTATTATAAATAATGTTAAATTAAGGAATTGGAACAAGTATTTATTTGGAAATTTAAAGTAAAAATATTTAATTAATGTAAAAAAATGTAAACAATACATTTTTTTAATGGCAATACTAAAATGTAAAATTTCAACAAAACTGTGATACGATAAAAGAAGGATTATCAATGGTTTTTAAAAAATACTCTTAGCTAAATATTGAGGAATGAAAGCATGACACCTAGCGGAATATTTGAGAACCTTATAAATAGATAAAAATAGTTTACATCTGTCATTTTATATGTATATTTGAATAGTGATTTAATAAAATTAAAATTAAAAGTATTAAAAAAGTGGTAAATAATATAATTAAAATAATATCATTGATTTTAAATAACTAGATAAATCATCATTTGAAAAAAAAATATTGTTATATTTGGGCTACATACATGCGCCCTCATGTATCGCTTTAAAGAAACAATATTACTTTTTCACTTTTTCATTTCTCTCTCTTTCAGTGAAAAAATTATTTTTTTGTTGTTTTTATGGCCTTGAGAATTTTTATTTTGCTATATAAAGAAAAAAATCATTTTGAGAAGAATAAAAAAATTCATTGTAGGGAATTTTTTTATTTTTTCATATTTTATGTTACGGAAAATTATTTTTTGTCAAAAACTTTTATATAATGAATGCTTATTATTTGTTTTGCAGAATTTTTGATTTTTCTTTATTAAAAAAAACCTTAAAAAAATTATTTAAAAACAAAAAATTTAAAAAAAATATAGTCTGTGATGGGGATTGAACCGGGTTGTTATTTTTCATAATTTCTTATCATATATAAACATATGAAAAAAAAGTAGTTTTTATGAAATACATATATGAAATTCAAAATTATTATTTTAACCAAAATGCTTTAAAAAACTTTAATTTAAAAAAAATATTTGTCTCTGACGGGGATTGAACCAAAATGTTATGATAACATTTTTGTTATGTTTCAAGATGTAAACATATGAAAAAAATTGTCTTGTCTTATAAATGATGCATATAAATTTAATTACATATTCATAATCATATATATATATATTTATTATATATAAATATAATAAATATAAGTATTGCATTATGCGAAAGGAAAAAAATCTACCATCATGAACCTTATATATGCATACATAATGTTCATTTATATGCATAGATATGGTTCATAGACTGTACGGGACTGGTTTTGCTTCATATTTTTTATATATTTATATTTATGGTTCAATTCCCATCAGAGACAATGTTTAGATGTTTACAAGGTTATCATATCATAATATAAGACAAAACTAACTATTTTCATATATTTTTATGAAAGCAATTATGAAAAATAACATTCGGGTTCAATCTCCGTCAGAGACAATATTTTTTTTTAAAGGTTTTTCAAAAAATAATTTTTTTTAAATAATAAACAAACAAATATTAATTTTCCCTAACATAAAATACGAAAAAATAAAAAAATTCTCTACATTGAATTTTTCTATTTTTCGCAAAATGATTTTTTTCTTTAAATAAAGCAAAATAAAAATTCTCAAGGCCATAAAAACTTAAAAACTCAACAAAAAAGAAAAAACGCAAAAAGGAATATATTTTTTTTGCTTATTTTCTCACTGAAAGAGAGAATTTATTTTGGTGCTCTTATTTTCAATTTATTTTTCAAATTTCTGAAAATGGTGTATGTGGCGACATCTGTTTCCCAAAGTTGCAGTGTCCGTGATTTATCTAGTTATTTAAAATCAATGATAATATACAGAAATATATAATTAACAAAATCTTCAGAAAAAAATTTAAAAAAAAGGTATGCATAATGTAATTCATATTTATATTAAAAAATTTCCTTTGTTTGAATTAGTAAATGGAAGAGTACAAACTGCCAAAAAGGGATATTTGTGGTGTCCTCATTGCAAGACTTATGATAGTGATGGAATTTCAATGCACAAAATCGCCAGAAAGGTAATGGACAAGGCAAGAAGTGAAAAAATTGTTGTGATTTTTTGTTTTTTTATGTTATATTTATTCCTAAAAATAAATAATTTATTAGTAAAATAAAAAAATATAAAGAATTACCCTTTGTTGTGCGTCCATCTTGATTGGAAAAAAATTTAAAATTTCATTGGAATCGGGGAGTGGAAAAAAGAATTGATGTCGGGCGGTCGGTTGCAGTTTTTTTAAAAACGTTAAAAAAACGGAATATTTTTGTGTTGATAATGTTGTGACTCTGTTTTAGATTGTTTCATATTACCTTTATTTAATTCTTTCTGGCCTGATCGTCTTCGTATTATTCTCTTATTAAACTCCAACTTTTATATTAAAAATAAACCTTTATTTTAGAACTGTAAGTAACTGTTAAATAAAACGTATTTTATTTAGTTATTTTGATAAGTTCTACTATTAGTTTTCTTATAAAGTAGGCTTAACCTGTTCTTTACAAGAATTCAACATTCGAACTCTCCGAAATACAATTTTTTCGCCGTTTATATATTCTAATATTGCTTCTTCAGCGATATTAGAATATTTCAATAAATATAAATAATTAATATTTCTTATTAATTAAAGGTAAAATTGTGCAACAACAGTTCATACATTAATTATGTTGCTATTGCCCATTGTGCTGATAACGCATTATACTTTATTATTATTATTAGGAAAGCTTATGTGCTTTCGTTTATTTACTTTAGGTTTATTTACCTTTTATTTATGGTTTGTTCTACATTTTATACATAATAACTTAAGTGTGTCATTATGGTTGGTATTATTTGTATACAATAATATTTATAATACGATGACGTATTTTATTATTGTTTTGCTTTAAACTTTGATATAGTATAATGCACTGCCGATATAATGCATTTTTAGGAAATGACGACATAAATGTATGAATGTTGTCACACAACACCTCCCTCTCCCAAGATAAAAAATATCTATATTTTTTAAGTTAATGGTATTTCGGAGTTTTCCAATATGAATTTCCAAATTTTAGAACATTCTTTATTTAAAAACATTATAAAACGTATAAAACAATTTTAATCTTAATCTAGTTACATTAATTTTTTTTATAATTTTTCATTGTCAAATAATTTGATAAAAAAAACATTAGTAATATAAATATAATTTAATAATTTTATTATTTTCATAATTCTAATTTTTTAAGTTTTCGATAATTTATATTTTATATATATATATTTTTTATATATGAACATATAATTTTTCTCAATTTTTCAACTTAATTCTAGTTTAAAAAATTCAATTTATATATTTTTATAATTCTTATATATATAGTATCATAAATTTTCTTACAAATTTATCAAGTTATAAATTCTAAATTTTTCAACTTTTTCAATTACTTATTTTCATTCTTCTCATACTTTGTTTTAAAAACCGAATTATGCACTCTCAACCATTTGTTAAGAAAATTCACCTATCCAAGGGATTAGGCTCGGTCGTTTCCCTAACAATTTTTTTTTTTTACAAATTTTCTATTTTTATATAATTAAATTCCAATAAATTTATCATTTTGTTTCTAATTGTTACTTTATTATTATTTTAATTTTATAATTTTCATTTTTATATTAAACAATATTTTCCATTCAATTACATATTACATTTATCATTTCTTAATTTTTCTAATTTAACTTTTCACAATTTTAATTTTTATTTAAAAAATTTATAATTTTAAAAAGTTTATATTTTACAATTTTTCATTTTTTTATTTCTTTATTTTTACCATTTTCTTTAATAATTATAATTTATTACTATTTTTAAATTTCCTTTAACAATTTTCATATCAATATACATTTTTTAATTCATTTTACTTTAATACATTTACAAATTTTATGTATATACATACGTATACCTCCCATTTTTTTTTTTAAATTAAATTTTCAATTTAATTTTACATAAAAATTTTCTTTTTTTTATCATAAATATTTTATTCTAAATTTAATAGTTTATTTGTTCAAATTTTTTGTTTTTCATAATAGACTACAAAAAATTTTTTATTTATTTTATTATCTTCTCTTCTCCAATTACAAAAACAACTATTTTGTAAATTTTACCGAATTTTGCTAAAAAATTTTTTTTTTAAATATGAAGTGTCTCGCAAAAAAAATTCAATTATGCTATTATGCATTTTTGGGATTTAATAATTTTGTAATTGCGTTAATAAAAATCATTCTTTCTGTGGGTTTTGAAGGATAAAGTTGATAAAATTCTTTTTTTTAAAGTAAAATGTCTAATAATTATACAAGAAATGTTGTTCCAACGCCTCAATGGGTAAGTAATTATTTATTTTTAAAATTATTTTAAATTTTTATGTTCAATTTTTATTTATTTTTAGTAAACCACATGTAGAAAAAAAATATTATAAAAATTTTTGTTAAAAATTAATTTGAATGAAATATTAAAAAAAATATAAAAAACTAAATCTGCTATGTTTTATTAAATTATTTCCACTCATATTTTTGCATTTACTTGTTGATTTTCTTAAACATTTATAGCTTGATGTTCATAAAAAAAAATTTATTCCTTGTCTTATAGACAAAAAAAATTCCTATTCCTCTCTTCAATTTTACTATTAATTCCTAAATTTATGTTGATAAAAAATAATAATTTTTTATTATTACTACTCCTAAAAGTATAATTTAACATAATTAATACTAAAACCCCTTTTAATCTAAGACACTTAGTTGGTAACAATCTTTACTAATACTAAAAAAATATTTGCTAAATTTTATTGTAGTTAAAGTTCACACCTTTTCTAAACCTGCGCTAAATACTTTTCTAAACCTGCGCTAAAGACTTAACGATACTATCGCGTAAAAGATGTCGTACCGTAAATTAAATTTTAGTAGATTATCCGTAATGTAGATTATTTCTGTTATTATGTATTTTTTGTTTTTTTTTTTTGATAAATGTTATTTTATTATAAATACAATGTATGATTATTATTTATTTATTCTCTAAATGATAACACTTCGGGTGTTACATATTCATCCATTGTGTTATCCCTTTGTTGGATCATTCTGATTTATTTATTTAACTTGGAACTGGGTTTTGCCATTTTGGTTCTGGGTAATTTTGGTGTTTTTGGTGGAGATGGTGGGTTATTCCGAGGTGGTCGAACTGTGACCTCTTCCGTTGGTATTATAGGTGTGGATATTGTTGGTCTATTTCGTCTTTCTCCCAATTCTATATCTCTGTTATTTTCCTTTGATTTCTTCCGTTTGAGTTTAGTGACAATTATATATATTATTAAAATTGTGATTACTAAACTTAATACCACCGAATTTGATATTGAGGTTAACTTAAATGTATCCCAATTTGCTTGATTTTGTTTGGCTCTTTGTATGTCCCCGTGAAGTTCTGTTAATGATTGGCTTCTCTTTGTAAATTCTTTATTAAGTTCTTCTGGATTTATGGGTTTAATTACTTTTTATAGGTGTCATTGTTATTACGGAAATTTTAAGTTCATTTTCCTTAAGCTCTATTTCACTTATATTAGCAAATTTAAAATTATTTTCCAAATTGAATTCTTCAATTTTTGTATTTTCATAGGGTAACTCTAATTGTTCTAGTAAGAAAGTACATTTTTCTGTTAAAGTTAGAATACCGGTCTCTTTTAGTACAATTTTGTGAGTTTGGGCTGCACATAGAGCAACTAAAGTGTTTTTATGTGGGAACATATATAACCATGTATTTTTTGTTTTCATTGGGACAATGTGATTTCCTATCTCCCTTAGTGCGTTATATTGACATAACTCGTACTTTTAGTTTTTCAGTAATTCCATCTTCAGTAATTCCATTGCTTTATGACGCAGTGTGGTTGTGATAAATTCAAAATTTTTGGTTGTAGTTGCTTACAAATTTCTAAAGCTTTATTTTCATCTGTATCTATTTGTTGACAAGCTGTCTTTTTCTCTTCGTTGGTGTAGTGTAGAAAGTGCCCCGCCGAATTATTAGCTAAATAATCCCATTCCGGTCTTAATATTATTATGTTTCCCTTGCTTTTCCTGGGTATGGGATATATTTTATATAATGTGTATTCATTTTTTTGTAGAATGCTAATTTTAATGGTGACTCCCAACTCCCCATGATGTTTTAAATTTACTCTCGCTAGTTGGTTTAGTACTGCGGATGAATATAAAAGTGCATGTCCTGTTTCCAGAGTTAGATTTCTTGTTAGAATTGTTAATAGTTGTGAGTCTATAAGTAATGGATGTATTTTATGTTGTTGTAACGAAATTATTATGGATTCTTGTTCTAATAAATAATCGTATAATCGTTCTAATTCAGCCAATGCAAATATAACTATTCGATTAATTTCCAACTCCGCCCACAAATCCCTGTTATCTGCTTTTAAAATGAGTAAATTGGCATTTACTGAGTCAGTTAATTTGTTCAACTTTTCTTCTACTTCCAAAGATTGCATTGATAAGTTTCCCGTAACTTGTTTTATAAACTCGAAATTTGATGCCACTGCTGCTGTTTGTTTATCCAATAATTCAATCATAATGCCCCCATCCTTTTGTAATTTATCTAAAGTGCTGTAGATTCGATCAGAATCTGCTTGATCCATTGTTCCAAATAATCCTTTTGAAATTGATCCTATAATGTCTAATGCGCCTCGTTTTTGCCTACTGAATAAATGATTCAGTCCTTTTGTTAACTTAATAATTTTGTTTCTCCAATATGATATTTCGTCCTTCCATAATTTACAACTTTTATTATTTTGAGAGTTGAAAACAGTGTTGCAGGTACTGCTTAGTTTATTTGATAATTTGTTTATGAATTCCTCTATTTCGTCCTCCCTCGTTATTGTGAATTTAGAATAAATTGTGATTTCGTCCTTGTATTCTATGGTATTTCCTAAATTTTCGAAAACAATTTCTGTGTTTTCAAGTTCCATCATACTCCAGAGTGTGGTTAGCACCAGGTTGATTAGTGTAGAGAAATATAATATTGGATACATTGTGTCGTAAATTTTCCTTATTTTAAGTCCTGCGCTTCCTTCCTGACAAATTTTAGTACTGAAAATAACATGATGAAAATATGCTTTAGTGATCGAAAATTTGTTATTAAGGTATGTTTTGTTTTCTAGTCATAAAGTAGTAGGTTGATGCCATAATTTAAGTCAGTTATTATGTATTCGCCGTGTTTTACCCTTAACCCTTATAATCGTTGTATTTTTGTTTGAATTTTCTAATACTTCAAATGGTCCTAACCAAGTTAAGCTAACGTTTTTAATTTTTGTGGGTTTAGCAATAGTACCTTATCACCTGTCTTATATGACGAATTTTTTTCGCATTTATCATAATACAATTTTGCCTTATTTTTACTGTTAATTAAGTTTTCCCGTGCTAATTGTCTGATCCTCTGAAGCTTGAATTTGATGACGTTACTGTTGTCGGCTGAATTATATAGAGGTTCAGTTACAAATTTTTCCGACTTACAAATTTTGGTAATGGATCGCAAAAACCATACAGAACAAAAAAAGGTGAAAATTTGGTTCCTTCGTGCGGTGTGTGATTATGGGTAAAAGCTGCTTCTGCTAGCCATTCATCCCAAGTTTGCACATTTTTCTCCACTATCATCTTTAAATATTCTACTAATGGTCCATGTCTTCTTTCCAAGGATCCATTTGACTGAGGGTGGTAAGCGGTCATTTCCAATTTTTTAATTTTCAATATTTTGCAAAGATTTCTGAAAACTTGGCTAGTGAAGTTGGTACCTTGATCGGTAATTAATTTTTTTGGTATGGCGGAGTATTTTAATATAATCCTATCATAAAACGCTCTGGCTACTGTTGTTGTTTCCATGTTTGGCAGAGCTACACAATCAAGTAGTTTGGTCAAGACGTCTTGAAAGCTTAAAATGTATTTATTCCCTGTATTTGATATTGGGAAGGGTCCAACGATATCTAGATATACTTTATCAAATGGACGTTTGGCTGTATCAGTAATCATCATATACATTTTCGTTACCCTTCCTCTTTTAGTTTTTTGACATTTTGGACAAGACTCAATATACTTCCTTACTGTTTTAAGCATTTTCTTCCAAATATAGTGTCTCTTTAGTCGATTGTAAGTTTTAACGACACCTATATGACCGCCAAGAGGTGAGTCATGATGTTGTTGTATTGTTTTTTGGATTTCTTCTTTGTCTATTAATTCCATTCTTTTTGACCATTTCTCAGTTGGTTTACCCTCATCACCCTCATCCTCTTCGTCAGTGTTAGAATCTTCTTCATCTTCCTCAATAGTTTTATCCATATCCTTGTCCGCTAATTTTGCCTTTTGAGCTCTAGTTATTACATTTATTTGATTTGTTTCCGTATCGTTTTCTCTATACGGGATCCGACTTAGTGCGTCAGCGTTACCATTTTGTTTTCCTGGTTTATATTCGATCGTAAATTTATATTCCGAAAGCCTAATTTTCCATCGGTTTAGTCGTCCTTCAGGATTTCTTTTATTGTACTCACTAATTAATGGTTTATGGTCTGTGAACACTTTGAAGCTTCTTCCCAATAGGTATGACCGAAAGTTTTTTATTGCCCAATATATTGCTAGCATTTCTTTTTCAATTGTCGCATAATTTTTCTCTGATTTTCCTAATACTCTACTAGCGTAGGCAATTGATTTATCTTCTCCAGTCTGAGTTTGTGATAAAACCGCTCCGAGTGCTTGATTACTAGCATCCGTAGTTAAATTAAATTCCGTTTTGAAATCCGGATACATGAGTAATGGTGGTTCGACCAATAATTTTTTTATTTTTTCAAATGCTATTTGGTGTTCCGAAGTCCAATTAAATTTTTGGGATTTTGTTGCCATTTTATACAGAGATGCCCCAATTTCGGCGAGTTTGGGCATACTAGGTCTGTAGTAGTTTACTAGCCCCAAAAATGATTGAAGTTCTTTTGTGGTACTAGGTACGGGGTGTTCCTGTACGCATTTGGTTTTTTCTGGATCGGGCATTACTCCTTCTGATGTTATTTTATGGCCCAAATATACTACTTCTTTTTTAAAAAATTTACATTTTTCCGGTTGTAATTTCAGATTATTTTCCCTCAACCTTTGGAACACACATCGCAATTTTTCATCGTGATCTATTAAATTTTTCCCGTATATCACTATGTCATCGAGATATACGAAGCACTTGAACCCCTGAAGTCCCGTTAAGACGCAATTCATCATTCGTTGGAATGTGGCGGGTGCTCCGGTTAGTCCGAATGGCATTCGCTTGAACTCGAAATGGCCATATGCAGTACTGAACGCAGTTTTTTCTCTGTCTGTAGGTTCCATTTGTACTTGGTGATAGCCACTAGCAAGATCCAAGGTTGTAAAATATTTTGAACCTCCTAATTGATCCAAAATCTCTTCAATACGGGGAAGTGGAAAGGCATCGCCTATCATGACTTCATTTAACTTTCGAAAATCTATTACCACTCGATGTCTTTTTTCTCCGTTAGGCCCCGCCTTTTTTGGCACAACAAGCAATGGTGCGTTCCAAGGGCTATTACTAGGCTGAATTATATCTTCCGTTAATAATTTACTGATTTCTTCATTTATTACTTCCCTATGACATTCAGGTAAACGGTATTGACGACTGTTTATAGGTTTGGTATCTGCTTTAACAGAAATTGAATGTGTTATGTTTTCAACACAGCTTAATTTATCTCCGGGTAGGTGAAAAATGTCGTGACATTCTTCGCATATCTTTTCTAGTGTTTCTATTTCTTCGATGCTTAGATCCTGTGAAGTACATAAAACATCCTTTAATTTTTTAATCCTTTCTTTTATTCCCATTTTGTCTGTTTTCTCTTGATTGAATAGATATCTTACATAATAAATTGGTTCATTTTGTGTTTTACGCTCGTCGTTACCCCAACTTGTTAATGGGTGTACATTATAAAATTTTAGCGAGTGAACTGTTGGTTCGAAATTTGGAACTATTTGTTCCTGATTTGTTGTGTTTACCACCGGGACGGTAATTTTCCCATTTCGTAATTTGCTGATGCAATTCCCTAAGAATAATCTATTTTCCAAATTTTTCCCTATGTTTAATAACTCTCCCTGTTCTTTACAGGCTACTTCTATAATTTTCTCTGATCTCGCGGGTATTTTAATTTCGTTTTCCTTTATTTTCAACTTTGATTTTCCACCTTTTCCTTGGGAGAACTCAAGATCCGCAGTGCAGTTGTCTGCTCCTGAAAATTTTCCCTTGGATTGTACTTTTTCCTTTTCTTTTGTTAAAATTGGTTTGTTCTCGTTGCCTGAAAAAAACTTCAAGATCTGCTGCTCTATGGCCAGCTCCTGAGTTTTCTGGTTTTGAGTTTTCACCAATTTCAAACTCTTCGTTAATTCTATTATCCATTTTTCCTTTTTCAAAATTTCCCTTTTTAATTTCATCATTATTTCTCATAATTTCAAAGTGAATTCCTTTTTTAAACTCGATATTTTCTTTTACTTCATCATTATTAATTTGCTCTATTTTAACTTCATTATTTCTCTCTATTTCATTATTTCTCTCTAATTTTCTATTATAAAAACTATTCATTTCTTTATTTTCAAATTTATCGTTACTCTTTGTTTTGTACATTTTAACTTCCTCAAACTTTCTATTTACTTCAATATTATTCTGGTTCGTAAAGGGAATTGAAAATTCATTTTTATTGACTTTTGTTTTGGGAAAATGTAAAGTCCTTTGTGGTCCTAAAATGTTACAGTTCTCTGCTAAAAAATCGTTTCCGAGAATTCCATCCGCAGGAAGGTCGCAATTACTACCTACTACTTAGAACTCGCATCTCATTTCTTCTGGTGTCAAAAATTTTCCAAAGCACTTGCCCAAAGTGGCACTTTGGTTATGTATTGTATTTATTAATATATTTTCCTTAAGAGCTATAGGTACCTCCTTAGCTATTTTTTCTTTTTTAATTAAACTTATTTGAGCCCCTGTATCTACCAATAATGTGACCTTTTTTGTGTTTGAAATGTCCAAAGGCATAGTCACTAAGGGGTCTAAGCGGAGGTTACCGTTTTTTAAACCCTTTCCTTCGTTATTTGGGGATGAGAATTGGGATTTTACCTCATCCCTTGCTCGTTTCCCTGCTTCGATTGGTAGTATTGCCGTGCTGGACATGTTAACTCTGTATGCCCTTCTCTTTGACACCACTCACAGTGTCCTAATCGGAATGTGTTAACTTTTTGTTGAGTTGTGGCTTCCTGTGCTTTTGATTTATTAAACGGACAATTAGTTGCAATGAGTCCTGAATTTTTGCATAAATAACACTCCATACGTGCCCATTTATTTTCTCTTTGTACGTTATTAGCTGGTGGTGCGCCTGTTTTGCGAGGTGCCCTACAATCTTTGCTGTAGTGGCCCATCCTGCCACAATTAAAACAAGTTACTCTTTGTCCGTTGTTATTGTTTGGCACGTAAGAGTTATTTACTGGCCTAGCTGCTGTTACCGGTACTCTCATTCGTTGCGGTGCTTGTTGCATATTTTGTTGCCTAAAGAATCTATTATTGTCTCTATTATATCTATTATTGGAACCGAGTTTCAGTTCTTTTATCATTTCCATAAGTTGTTTTGTGGTATCATTCATTGCCTTTTTCATTGATTTTTCCGCTTGTTGTGGTCCCAACAATTCCAAGGATTCCCTAGCAAATCGTATTGCTTTTGTAAGGGTTTCTTCAACATTAGCACAATTTTGGGAAATTATGTAATGTTTGATGTACTCTGATCGCAAACTTCTAACAAATGTTTTCCTAGCCGTTTCTTCAGCATCCTGTACGATTCCTTGAAACCCATTAGGAAATTTATGCCGGGCAGCCATTTTGAAGCATCCTAATTTCCGTTCTACACGATCTCCAAATTGTTCGACAGATTCGTCAGGAATTTGCACACATTCCATAATTTCTCGCCTTAATTGTGTTAAATCCTTGTAAGGGATGAACGCGTTTTCCAGAATTGCCTTAAAATCTCTAAAGCTATTCACTGCCCGTTCCTGAAAAATGTCCGCGGCTCTTCCTTTTAATTTTCCTCGAATTATTTGGTGTAATACCGCGGCGCGGTCACATTTATCTGTTCTGAAGTATGCGTCATGTGCGAGCGCAACAAAATTTTGTAAATCCAGTATCATACGATCTCCTTCTCCGCAGAATGTTGGAATGCCCTGAAAAAATGTTTTATATGTTTTTTCTAGGGGCATTGTTGCGTTCATTGGAGCTGTCATACCGAAATCGTATGTATTATCCTTGTTTCAAAAATTTGTTGATCTCCTATTATTTTTGTGTCCTGATCCGTTGTTTGGTGGCATTAAATCCTCCTATAATCCGTTGGGTATTTGTAAGCCGCTATTGGTGCGTGGAATTGCTCCTTGCGTACATAGTCTATTTGTATCCGTTTCTAATTTGTCAAAATTTTTATTAATATTAATCAAAGTTTTGTTTCTGTCTTTTAATTGACTAATATTATCTATTGTTATACCTCCTACGGCACCTTCTTCTTCGCTTTCGCTACTATTATTTTCAGAATTCTTTCCAACGTTATTTGAACGTAAACTCAAATTAATAGCGTTTAAATTAATTTCCGTTTCCGACCCGCTTTCGTTTGATATAGTGTCGTCTGAATTTTCCGGCGCAAAAGTTACCGACCGTCTTCTTTTTGTTAAATTATCTGAATTACCCTGTGGTGTGGATTTAATTAATGATAATTCCGCAAAATTAAGGTTTTCCGGTAAAATAGTAGAATCCTCTAATATTTTCTTTTGACCGCGAGTAGTTGGTGCCATGTGTTAAATGGTACCCAAAAATAATAATTAAAATAATTTTTCAACAAATTATACCTAAAATTCTATACTATTTTGTTATTATTATTTTTATTTTAAGAATTTTTTTTTTTTAAATGTGTTTTATTTATAATTCATTACATTTTATTTTTGTTCATTTGTACAAAACTCATAAACCAAAATTCAATTATTAATTCATCCACTTAATGACTCACAATACGAGTACTCTAGGTATTTGATATTTCTAGATTTACAATCTTTTTTTTCAGTATTTAACTATCTGTATTTTCAAAATCAATTTATTCTATATTCATTTATAATTTAGTTATATTTACATTGGAAAACTTATTTATGTAAAAACCAATATTATCTTCTTCTATTATTACGTAAAACTAATAAAACAATAAAACTTATTCTAAACTTATATCCTATCCTAATCTAATACTAATCTAAATTTCTTGCCACCAATATTTAAATATTGGTTTTGAATTTCTTTTTGTTATGTATCTATCGTATCTAAATAATTCTATATTATCATTATATTTTAAATTTGGTTGATATTCTAACTTTTTATTTGTTGACCGTCTAAATATATGATAAATAATTGGTAAATTTTCTTCATTTTGAATATAATTATTTTTATCTAGATAGATGAACGCTTCTGGTGGTATAAAACCTGTTTTCATTGCATATTCAATATAATTGTCATCTGGGTATATTGAATGTGCAATTAAACTATTATTTTTTACCAAACTAACTCTAAAGTAATGTTTCCTTATTAAATTTATAATGAAATGATCTATTTTACTTATCTGACTAGTATCATAAATAGTTTTATTCGATATAAAATGTTTGTATTCACTTTCCGGTTTTCTATATTTGCCTGTACAATACCTAATACATTTTCTTTCGAATTTTCTTAGAAGTTCCATACATGATGGCAGCGGCGGCTCGTCATATTGGGCAGGGTGGGCTAAGCCCAACCTGAATCTACAGGAAAATGCTACAAAATATTCATTTAAAATATATCATAAAAATTAGCAAAAAAAATTAAATTTTTTTTTAAATAAATGTCATATAATATACGTGTATATAATTTGTCCCATCGAAATTCGTACACCACCGCTGCGAAATATAATATGTATATAAAAATATAATCTAAAATCTAAATATGAATATGAACACTAAAATACAAATATATTATACTAACACTACATAACTTTTTCATAATAAAAATACAACTACTCTTTTTCCTTTACTTCAGGGGCTAATTGAAATTTGCCCACCTTATTATACTAATTTTATACAAAACAATTTTGCGTATGTGTTGAATTTTGTATGGTTCAGGCTGGGCTAATTTAAACTAACCCACGAAGACCACGTGTTCCCCATAGAAATGCGAAATATTTGTAATTGCTATATGATTTTCAGAATTTTATTATTTTTTCTATGGAAGAAAATTATTAGAATATTTCCATTATATGAGCAAGCAATGTCAATTTTCAAATATTTTAAACCAAAATACCAGGCGCTATTCAACACTATTGAGTTGAGTTATTTCTTTCTCCTATATTAAAAAAATTATATTGAGAAAAATATATCATGGGATAGAAAATCTCTTGTCCATAGAAGAAATATTCCTATACTGAAAATTTGAATGAAATATTTTTCATTAAAAAAAGATAAATATATCATCGTGGGCTAGAAAATCGCAGCCCCTAGAACGAATAATTCCTTTGAGTAAAAATTTGCATGAAATATTTATTTCGTTATATAAATATTTTGTATTAAAAAATAAATAAATATATCTTCATGGGCTAGAAAATCGCAGCCCATAGCAATAATCTTATCGCTTATATTTTAAATTCCCTCAGTATAAACAAAAAATTATTTAATTATAGCACACATTAGAACAAAATTTTTAAAATTAGTACCAGGCGATCATAAATTTCAGAAAGTAACAATTTTCGTCTTAGTTGAGAAAACTTAATACAATTGCATACAAATATAACTATTCAAATATGTGTGGAGTGTGCCATGATTTTCGTTTATTTAGCTCAATTTTTTTTTAATTTGTCTATTTTTTTTTGTGTATTAATATGTGATTTATTTTTCTTGTGTGCATAAGCATATGCATAATGATTTTTTTTTATTGGAAAGAAAATGAAAAACATATTAAGATGCCAATGTGATTAACTCACTAATGATTAGCTTAGATGCCAATGTGATTAACTCACTAAAAACGAAAAATTCAAAAGGTTGTATATTTAATAACCTCAAATCTTTGCTTTTCATAACAAAACTTTTTCCTTTAGCCCACCCAGAACTTTTGATCACGATCCGCCACTGCATGATGGACTTATATTGTACCATATCGGGCAGGCATACGTAAGTATGGGTCTTACTAATGCCTGATACCCTATGATTTTTACTCTAGAAGTTATATCCTTCGAATAAAAGAACTGTTTGGCTGCCATGAATGCTTTGCGAGCTTTTTCAATTTGTTTTACAATATGGACTTTGTAATTTAGATTATTTGGTATATTTACCCCTAAATATTTTACTGTTTTTTGGTTTAAAATTTTAATATTGTCTCTGGTTATTAGGTGAAATTGTTTCCAATTCTTTCTAATATCCATATTGACTTTATCTAGGCTATTTCGAAAAAGAATAACTTCACATTTTCTATAATTAATTCTCAATTTCCAAGAATCAACATAGCTTTGTACCTCGTTAAAATTTTGTTGTAGTTGTTTTTGTGCCGATGATGCATTTTTATTTATATTATAAATAATAAGATCATCAGCGAATGCTAGGCTTGCCACTTTCATTTGTTTTTGATTAAGTATTAGTAGCAAATCACTAATATATATGTTAAATAAAATTGGTGCATTAACCGTGCCCTGTCGTAAACCATTGTTTACTTTAAAAATTTGAGTTGTTCGTGTTTGTCCGTCTTCTACTATAAATTTTTTGTCCATTATCATTTCTTTTATTAGCTTAACTACATGTTTTGGAAAATTATATTGTAATAATTTATATATCAACCCTTCGTTCCATATTGAATTAAAAGCTTCCTTTAAATCTATAAGACATGCCCCCACACATTCTTTATTATTTATGGCCCAACAAATATCTGAGGTTAATTTATTTACCGCATGTATAGAGGAATGTTTTGCCCTAAAACCAAATTGATTTTCTGGAATGACATTTTTATTTTTGACTATTTTTGTTATTGTTTTATTTAAAACTGTTTCAAATACTTTACTAATATTGGGCAATAAGCTAATTGGTCTAAAGTTTTTAGTATCGCTTTGTTCCTTTCCCGGTTTTGGTATAGGTATTACTTTAGCCATTTTTCAACTAAGTGGAAAGTGACTATTATTTAATAAGTTATTAAATAGAGTACAATAACAAGCGACTATACTAACAGGTAAATTTTTTAAGGCGATATTAGGGATACCGTCTACTCCTGCCGAAGTTTTATTTTTTAGATTTTTAAATATAAATTTTAGTTTTTTAACCGTAACAAAATATTCGTTTTGTCTTTGGCTTTCTTTTAATTTGCTTTACAATTATCACTAAATGTCATTACTCTAATATTATTTAACTTGTCGTAATCAACTTCCCTATTAAATTCTAAAACTTTTTCTTCTACCCTTATTGTGTTTATATCATTACTAGATCTATTTATACTATTATGTGTTTCCTCAACATATTTTCCTATAATATTAAGTATATCCTCGTGTTTCCTAATTACATATCTGCCTCGCTCATCTAATTGTAGATGACTAACTTCAATACCTGATTTTTCAATCAGATACTTATCATCTTCTTCAACTTTTAAGTCGTTAATATTTTTGTTATTATTTTTTTTTCTAAAAAGCTTATTTATGATAGGAAACATATTTTTGGAGTTTGAAGGGTGTATATTTTTTAAAGTCTTTTCCCATTGCCTATTTCTTTGGATATTTAAATTTTGAGTAATTAGTGAGTTTATATTATTTAACAATGATTTTAGTCTTATTATTTTATTATTATTTTGATGTTGGTTATTTCTGTACGTATTTTTAATAGCTGTAAGTATCGTGCTTTTATGTTTTTGTAGTTTTTTAATTTTGAAGTTGATAAATTTCTCAATATTATTTTCTTCTCTGATTTTTGGAACACATTCGTCAATTGTCTGTTTTATTGCTAATTCTAATTGTTTTAAGTAACCATCAATTTCATTATTATCTAAATTTCTATCATTCGGTATAATTATATTATTAACTATTTTTTGTGCTAAGATGTTTTGAAATGTGTCCCAATTCGTCATTTTATAATTAAATTTATTGTTATTAATAATTGTATTTATTAGTGGCTCGTCATTACCTTCTAATTGTAAATTTAAAACTACAGCATTATGGTCACTATCATAAGGTATAGTTTCTAGCTTATTCTCCCCACCTATAATTAACTCGAGTCTAATGTCTATTATACTAATATCAAGAAATGAGTTAGTTCTTGGATATGTTGGTTCTTTTGTTCCATACAATTTAGCTTTATATAAAATTTCATTATTATGTAACCAATTTTTTAACAAATTTCCTCTTGTATTATGGATAATATTTGACCAATCAGAATGCTTTGCATTAAAATCACCTGCTATTAAGTAATAAGTATTTATTCTATCCAGCTTTAGTATTTCAAACATTTTATTTAATTCATATAAAAATTTATCATTATTTTTGTTCCCGGCATACAAAGATATAATATTTAACTTCCTATTTTGCGACAATTTAAATTCTATTATACTCGATTCTATACATTGAAAACTATCCATTATATAATTACTGATTACTGAATATTTGATTTCTTTTTTAATTAAAATTGCAGTACCTCCTCCTTGTTTTGAATTTGGTCTATCGTTTCTGATAAAATTGTATTCTTTGAAAAATAGCTTATGTTTGGGGTTTAATTTCGTTTCTGATAACAACACATTATCAGGATTATAATTTTGAAGAAAATGTATGAGGTAAGCTCGCTTGTTGTTTGAAATTATCGAATTAACGTTAATCGATATTATTTTAAAACTATTTATTCTATTTCTAATACTAGTCATAATAAGAATTACTACAGTGACTCACAGTGAAAATGGTCCAAAATGTAATTTTTCTAATTCCAATTTAAGATGGACCATTTTCACTGTGATGTCGTATTTTAATAATTGAATTAAATTATTTTTTATTTTTGTTATTTTTTTGAAGAATTTGTTTTATTAAATGACATTACGCAAGTATTAAACTATAAAAATCTACTTGTTTCATTTTTTTCTTCCCCTATATGTTTTTCAAGATTTTTCTTTATAATTTTGATTTTTTGTAAAGGTGGACCATTTTCACTGTGAGTCACTGTAGGTAATGATTCAAAAAGGAAATCTAATCTTTTTTCATGTTCATCTAACTTATTTTCTATGTTATTTATTTTTGTGCTGATTATATCTAGTGTTCTTTTTAATTCTAATAATATGTTAAGATTTTCATTTTTTTGAACTACATTTGTTAAATTATTACTATTATTATTGCTTGCTACATTAGCATATGATGTTTGTGGTTGGACATAATTGTTAACCATTTTAACCTTAGCTTCAAAATTTCTAATATTTAATTTTTTTTTTAATTCTAAGTTTTTTAGTCTTTTTACGTACTCTGGACATCCTCTATAGCTTGCCGGATGACCATTGCTATTACATAGCGCTCAATAAAGGCTATTTTTGTCGCTTTGTTGTTGAATAGCACATTTTCCTATTTCGTGTTTTTGGTTGCATTTTACGCACCTGTAATCCATGTTGCAGTTGGTTGCCGCATGTCCTAACCGTTGACATCTCTTGCATTGTGGAATTTCTGTTTTCCTTAGCTTTTCCCATGTGATGCACTGGTAATTAAGTTTGCGAATTTTTGTTATCGCCGAAGTTTCACTTTGCGCAGAAATTTGTACAATGAAAATTGGTAATTTCCTATTTTCGTTGACAGATTTTTTCGTTGACATTCTAATTACCTTTTCTATTTTTACGTTGTTTATATTTAACGCTATTAATTCATTTTTGATTTCATCAGGTTCACCTTCCACGTTCAACCCTTTAAGTATTAATGTTTTATTTTTCTGTTCTTTAGGTGTGTATGTAAAATAATTAGAATTTATTTCCTGTAGTACATTTTTAACATTTATGTAATCCATGTTACATGTAACAAATATTAAATATTTTTTGTTATTTATTTTCTTTAATGTAAAATCATTAATTTTCAATTTTTCTTTGAATATTTTTTTCAGATCTTGTATGTCTTGCTCATAAATAATTATTGGTGGGATTTTAAATTTTTTTTCTGTTCTTTTGTTGTTGTTATCATTGTTATTTTTATTGTTTTGTTGCACATCTGTATTATTTACTTTTGTGGGTTGATTGCCACCAGAACTCTCCACTGACGTATTTTTATTATTTCGATCGATATCAGGTGATTCTTTTTGATACTTTTTTTTTGACAAATTTTTCCTCTTTGCTTTTCCTATTAAATTCTCTATTTCAATCTCCTCTTGCGTTTCAATCTCCTCCTGCATTTCTTCTTCGTTCATATCAACACAATCGTTTGACTTAGAAGCCAATGATGCAAATTTATTTTTGTAAATATCACATGATTTTTTTTCATTTTGATTATTCACTGAATTATTAGTTTTTTTCATATTTTTAATGATTTTTTTAAGTTGAGATACTTCTTTCCGTAAAGAATCATTTATTTGATTTAATGATTTCTTCTTCGATTTCAACTTAATATTTTTAGTTGACATTTTATTTTCAATATGTAATGGTTGCAATTTTATTTTTAAACGTGTTCCTTCATTATCACTTTTTTCCACAGTATAATTAAAGTTTTCAATAGCTTTTTCTGGTTCACTAATTAGATTAGTTTCACTCATAGTCTTTTTTTCTTTAACATACTTTAATTTATCCACAACACTTATTATTATATATTTATATATCTAATTTTTTTTATCTATAATTCCTAGTACAAAATTTTATCTCACGCTATTTATTTAAGCTTAATTATCACGTCCATACACTATGGCAGTAAAAATTACTCTCGTCTTTATTTTAAGAATATTCCTATACTTTTGTAAAAATAATACCACAATTACTCATTAACATTCAATAAAATAATTCGCATTCAATTTTTTATTGAATAAAAAAAAACTCCCTTTTCCTCTACGCCTATGGTTAAATAATATTTCAAATAATAATATATTCTCAATACAAAACATATGTACGCTCAAAAACGACCATTTATTGTATCGCATATATACTATACACCAATACAACACAAAAAAACCTCTCAATAATTATGCATATACCATATGTGTGTTATGCACAAAAGCTTTAATAATATATTCTCAATACAAAACATATATATTTACTAAACGACCATTTATTGTATCGCATACATATACACCAATACAAAAAAAATCTCAATAATTATGCATATAACATATATGTGTTAAGTCCTCCCTTGTACTATTTTTTATGCACAAGCTTAAAGAATGATTTTTATAATTGCTAGAGAGAAAAAAAAATGAAAAATGTCCGCGGCTCTTTTAATTTTCCTCGAATTATTTGGTTTAAAGCTCAAACCTTTTAAATTTTTTAGTGAGTGACTTTAAAATTATTCTACCTTTGATTAATATAATTTAGAATATAATGTCTGACAAAAAAATCTTGACAAAAATTTTCTCTTTCAAACTGTGGTATTATTATGGGGTTATTTTCTGCTCTTTTCGTAATTACCAATAATTGTATTTTATTGCGAGAGACAACACTGAAAAATTTAAAAGCGAGAAAATTCATAAGAGAAAACGAATACAAAAGAAGATAATACAAAATATAAAGTCAATTTCAACGCAAATAATAAATAAAGTCTTTTTGTTTTTGAGTAAATATAAATAAATCATTTATTGCTATATTATTATTTGGTTTTTAATCATTATATTTTTTAAATATTATTATATTTCCCCTCTCAAATATTAATACAATTTCATTTGAAAAAATAATTAAGAGAAATATTTGACTCTGATAACTTGATATTTTCATATTTTTTTTTTATTATTACTCTTTTCAAATCTTTAAAAAAAATTATTCGCTATTTATATCTTATAATTTCCCCTACTTTATTAAATACAATTTAATTTTTTATTCTTATTTAAACTTATTTTATTCCTAACACTTCATCAGCTGTTCTAAAACATCTTTCGAACAGCTTATCTAATGTTTTCTTTTCTTTTTTCTCCTTTTGCTCTTTTTTCTGCTCTTTTCGTAATGTTTTTATTCTGGCTTTAAACGTTTCTTCCTGTATTTTACTGCACCCTAGTCGAAGGATTCTGTGCGGGTCTTTTATTTCTCCGCGTCTTCTTGCTGCTTCCCCGCCTCTACTTTTTATTGGTTTCACTTCTTTGGGTGCTTCTCTGATTGCCATCGACTTTCTTTTCAAATATTCCGCTATTGATATTGGTTTTGGTCCCGCGGTGGGTGATTCACGTATTTTCTCTTCTATTTCTGCTTGTTTGGTTGTCATTTAGTATCTATTTTTTTCCTTATTATTTCAAGTTGTGAAGCTTTTAGCTTGTACACTACCTCATGCAATATGCACGTATAGGGTCTGAAATAAAAGGAATAAAACGTTGTAGTCCCTGTTCGTTTTTTTTGGATATTAATCCAAAAATTGGTCACGGCGCCAATGTTGAGACTCTGTTTTAGATTGTTTCATATTACCTTTATTTAATTCTTTCTGGCCTGATCGTCTTCGTATTATTCTCTTATTAAACTCCAACTTTTATATTAAAAATAAACCTTTATTTTAGAACTGTAAGTAACTGTTAAATAAAACTTATTTTATTTAGTTATTTTGATAAGTTCTACTATTAGTTTTCTTATAAAGTAGGCTTAACCTGTTCTTTTCAAGAATTCAACATTCGAACTCTCCGAAATACCATTTTTTCGCCGTTTATATATTCTAATATTGCTTCTTCAGCAATATTAGAATATTTCAATAAATATAAATAATTAATATTTCTTATTAATTAAAGGTAAAATTGTGCAACAACAGTTCATACATTAATTATGTTGCTATTGCCCATTGTGCTGATAACGCATTATACTTTATTATTATTATTAGGAAAGCTTATGTGCTTTCGTTTATTTACTTTAGGTTTATTTACCTTTAATTTATGGTTTGTTCTACATTTTATACATAATAACTTAAGTGTGTCATTATGGTTGCTATTATTTGTATACAATAATATTTATAATACGATGACGTATTTTATTATTGTTTTGCTTTAAACTTTGATATAGTATAATGCACTGCCGATATAATGCATTTTTAGGAAATGACGACATAAATGTATGAATGTTGGCACACAACAATAATTTAAAAAAAAAAGGAAATTATATAAATATATAAATATAATCGTTAGAATTATAAAAAAAATTTTTTTTTTGTTAAACAATAAATTTCAGTTCGGTATATTAGTATTATTAAAGTGGTGAAAAGAAAATTTGTGGTAGTAAATTCAATAGAAGAAAATTTTAAAAATTGAAAAGAAAAGAAAGATAATTATTTTTGAACCAAGAAAATTAAATTATAAAAAAAAATCATTATAAAAAACCCACCGCGTCCGGCACGGGAATAATTTACATAATTTCTTAACCGGCAGAGAGTGGTTCGTTCCGGAACGGTGCACACCAAAACAATCATTTAGTGTGGCACCAAACTAATTTTTTTTTAAAAGAAACTCACTTGAAAATATATATAAGAAAAAAAAAATCAAAACCAATCAACATTTCTTTGCGCAAAAAAAGAAAAAACTTAGGAGTCCGATTCCGAATACCAAGTTACGAATTTTGTTTGTTGTAGAAAATTGCAGCATCGTGGGACCAGCGGCACCAAGATCCCGTCATTGACTAATAATAACATATAGACTTATAAAGTAAAAGAAAAAAAATTTCCATTCTTACAATATAGAAGAAACTACTTTCTTTTTGCTAAAAATTGAAAATTAGAATTTATTTATGAATTAGAAAATTTTCAATTGTACGAATACCAACAAAACTATTCATATAAGATTATACAATACAATCATATATGCGAAAACAAAAAAATGCGTTTTTTCCATATAAAAAAAATTATCCTCTCACGCATGCTCTCATATTAGTCATTCATAATCATAATATTTCCCTTCCTAATTTAACGAAAATATTCATATAACAAAAAACGCACGTTGAACGTCGTTTTTTACATTATATTAGGAAAGTCAAATCAGAAAGTGGAAATTTTTTTTCTTCTACTTTATAAGTATATGTTATTATTAGTCAATGATCCCGTGTAGCATAAAATTAAAAATTGAATTCCTAATAGTAATTGTGGTGGTTTTTTGTTTTTTTGTTTGGTAAATTTTTATTTCTCGAATTAAGTGTAGGTACCTATGGGACCTGGTTCCCGTCCAGACATGTCGGGAGCTGGAAGCGGCAGACCAGGTATGCTGTAGAATTTTTATTTAAAGTATTATTTTGGTGTAGCGCGTCAATTAAATTATTAATCGTTTGTAGTTCCTTGGATAAACAATAATAATTTTTTTTGTGTGATAATATATTGGTAAAGTAGATGTTTTTTGTTATTTAATTATTTATTATTTTTTTTTTGTTAATTAATTATTTATTAGTTATTGCTATAAAGTAGAGTTTGTTTTAATTATTTATTGGTTTTTTTTTGTTAATTAATTATTTATTTTTGTAAATTTTCGTTATCTTTTTTTGCGTACACCAAAACTTTACAATTCTTACATTATTGCCACCACATATAAATAACTCGATTGCAATATTAAATATTATTAAAAATTATTATAATTCTAAAACAAATTAAATGTTGTGTTTCATTTTTATTAGAATTTATTTGAATTTATATAGTTTTTTTTAATCCAAAAATTATTAGTTATATTCTTTTGTGGACATCGTTGGTTTTTTTTATAAATATTTCTTGGTTGCCGCTGTGTTGAATATGTTCTGCTGAGAGAGCAGTAACTCCCTAGAATGGATCGCCATGGATTTCTTATTCCTTTCTCATCTCATTCCGTAAACGATGATGCTTCATTTTAAAGATTTTCTTTTTTGAAAATTTTTCTTAGTGAAAGCATGATCGTTTTGTTCTATTGATGGCCGTTTGGATTGTAACATGGTGAGTAATTTTGTCGAAAAAAAAATTACCACCTGTTAGCTATAAGGTAAGTCGGAGGAGGTAACTTCGGAGTTCTATTGAAGTGGGCGCCAGGTCTAGGGTGACCAACAGCGCATCACAAAAAAACACTAGACCAAAATTTATGTTACTAGAACTCCTTGGATAACTGGGATTTCCTCCTAAGTGTGCCAGCTATGCTCAGCCTGTGGGGCGTGAGTCGACCAGTGATCCAAACGGCAATCAATACAACAATACGACGATGCTTTCACTAATAACCACAGTAAAAAAAACATTAAAGTGAAGCATCATCGCTTAGGAAATGAGGAGAGAGAAGGACAGAAATCCAGTGCGATCCATCCTGGGGAAGTATGGAGAAAATCAGCCAGCCATTCTACAAAAAAAAAATCAACAAAAGAAAAAAAAAATCCAACCACAAAAATTGTGAAAGTAGTTTCTTCTATATTGTAAGAATAGTACAAAAATTTTCAAATAAAATAATTTTGATGCATTCGGGTGGCCATCCGTCCATCACGAAAAATCTTCATCATAAAATTATTTTCAACAGCTAAAATCACTGGGATCTCCTCCTAAGTGTGCCAGCTATGCTCAGCCTGTGGGGCGTGAGTCGACAGGTGATCCAAACGACAATCAATACTGCAATACGATGATGCCTCCACTAATAAAAATTTTCTCAAAAAAACATCGTTAAAGCGAAGCATCATCGCTTAGGAAACGAGGTGAGAAGGAAACAAGAAATCCATGCGATCCATCCTGTGAATTATGGTAAATGAGCCAGTCATTTTCAAAAAGAAATTTTTAACCAGAAGAAAAATTTAACAAAAAAAAAGCAACACAGCAGCAACAATCATCCAGCGTTGCCAACACAACTCTGATTCAATAATAAAAATTTATAAATTTAAAAAAAACCAAGATATATTTTTTTTATTAAACAGCGGTTGTTTTTTTTTTTTTATTAACAAAATAAAAAAATTAAAGAAATATATTTATATATAATTGAAAAAAATATATATA
The DNA here is from genome assembly GCA_949752835.1 of Empis stercorea. Lineage (NCBI taxonomy): Eukaryota > Metazoa > Arthropoda > Insecta > Diptera > Empididae > Empis > Empis stercorea. The sequence goes on from OX457085.1 coordinate 39,708,113, forward strand.
TGTGGTGTACGTAATACATTTAATATTTAATATGCTTTTAAAAAAAATTTTTCTCTCTAGCTAATTCTATTAAATAAATCATCAAATAAAAACACAAAAAAAAAATTTGACTATTTTACTTTACAAAAAAAAAACTACTTTACTGTACAAAAAAAAAAATTTACTTTACTACAAAAATTTACTTAATAAAAATTAAGCAAAAGCAAATAATAATGAAATTAAAGGGTACACCACAAAATAAATAAATAATTTAATAAACAAATATCACAGTACCTGAGTAAACTGCTTCCTGCTCCGATATGTCAGGACGGGAACCAGCAACCGGTACCTACAATTCTTTTAAATATATTTTTCTTTTAAACAAAAAAAAAATTACAAAAAAAAACAACCGAATAACAACAAAACAAAAAAATAATTGTAACGATCATACCTACAATTCTTTTAAATATTTTTTTCTTTTAAACACAAAAAAAATTACAAAAAAAACAACCGAATAACAACAAAACAAAAAAATAATTGTAACGATGAAAATTAATAAATTTTCTTTCTTTTCACTTAAGTTTTCAATGATTTTTCTGTTGTAATTATTAATTTAATTCATATTATTGAAAAAAAAAACAATTTTCCACAACTAAACAAAATAAATCACAACTTAATTTTCTTTTTTTTTGTACTTATTAATTTTACGAAGGTTTTTTTTCTCAATAATATTTATCACTATCATACAAAATTTTGTTTTTAATTAACTACTTAAGTTCTACCAAAATTTTCCGGCCGAATTCTTTAATTTTTTTCAAAAAAAACTTTTCCAACAATATAAAACAAATCTCAAAATACCATTTCAAATTTAAAAAAAAATTCAAAAAATTCAATCTCCAAAAAAAAATGTCCGACCGACCGCAACCCAAATTTTTTTTCGACTCCCCGAAAAAAAATCAATTTTTCAAAAATTCTTCAAATTCGAAAACTTATTGTTTCCTCGATCACGCGATCTCTTTCGGAATCAAAACATGGCCCACAAGGGCAACAAAGGTTGTCTATTGTTTTCTGTTCCGAAAATCAAGAGACCGCAGCGCTGACGGAAATTTCGAATTAATACTACCATGGCTACCCACCTCCAATTTACCTCCGCGCCTGTCTACTGACTGACATCTGAGATATGAAAAGCCGGCATACAACATCAAGATGGACGATGTAAACACATAAATAAATAAGATAATTTTTTTCCATTATTTTATTTTAATAATTTCTAATTCTTTGTTAGCAATCATTAACAAAGAAAATACACGGTGTCACAAAACAGACCTATCTGGAGCTTAGCGTTCCAGATAGGCCTGGAAAACACAGACTTGTCACACCCCAGATGTCTGATAAAAATATATCCTAACATATAACTATACCACTAATAATAATAACACTTAAATAACTAATTTTAACTACTAATCTATAATAAATACTAACTCATAGATAATATAAATAAATAATAAGCTATAATAATTATATTTTTACCTAAATAACTAATACTAACTAAATATTTTGCCTACATTATAACTAAATAAATACCTAACTCCTAACCAAACAAATAAATAGATACGCAACATAAAATCCCAAAATAAATAACAAAAAATAAATTTCAACTACACTTGTACCTAACTTATTCTAATAATGTACTAATACTAACTAATACAAAAAAAATTTAGTGACTCACGGGGTAAAGGTTGGCAGCCATGCACTATAGATTATGATAACTATAATAAATAACAAAACTAACCTACCTACATATAAGTGTAAATCAACTAATACTAAGACTATTACTACACTTAACATCTAAGCGTAAATAACTATTCACTAATAAATACTAATACATACCAAAATTTAACCTAACCTAAATAATAATATTATAAATAACAAAAATTTTAACTGAGTAATACTAAATAAATAACAAATAATTGTAAATAAAAAAAATCTAACGAACACTAACCAAATAACAATTATCGGAAAATATCACAGGTGGTGAGGCTGTCCCACACCCTGTCTATCTCATGCTCAACTTTTATGCTAGCCGGGCCATAATTTATATTTTTTTTTCAACCAATATTGTATTTTTTTTCTGACCAATAGAATCTTAATAATGTTTTTCTTCTCAGGTTTTTAAATCTTTGCCGTGGACAACGTAGCGTTTCAAGGTGTCGTGTTCTTCTACCACGTAGCACACTTGTCCCTTTTCGGCGACTAGGGTACATTTTGTCCAGGGCTTAACAAATTTCGCGGTGATATTTTTCTGGAAATCACTTAATACGTGAGTTCGACGATAAACAACTTGCCCAGGTAAGTAGTTTTTAAAATTTTTATTTGATCGCAAATTATAAATTTTTTCGTGCCTTTTTTGTGCGTTTTCCAGATTCTTGACCACCGCATCATGCACATCATTACGTCGATGCTCCTGGTCAATAATGATATTCTCATTCAGCGAATTTAATTTTCGAAGCAACTCGTAAGAAGTACCGTCGGTCATCATATGATATCCGAATGTAAGGTAGAACGGAGAAAACCCAGTAGCAACATGGACAACATTCCGCAGAGCGCACGCAATGTGATTCAGCTTGACGTCCCATTCTTTATGATTGGTTTTACCTGCTATATACATTCGGATAGCAGTGACGATGTTCCGATTGACTCTTTCCGACGCATTACCCGGAGGATGGTACGGAGCAGTAAATTTGTGGTTAATATTGTAAGTTTTTATTAATTTTTCAAATTCCTTTGCAGTGAATTGCACCCCGTTGTCAGACAACAACACTTCTGGAATGCCGAAAAGATGGAAAACTTCGGATTCCAGGAATTGAATGATCGGACCTGTTGTTGCCTGACGCAAAGGTTTGAGTAAAACAAATTTAGAGAATTGGTCAAGAACTATCAATATACAGGTATTTCCTTTTTTAGATCTAGGATATGGACCAAGAAGATCAATATTAATATATTGCCACGGACGGACCGGAGGACTTTGTACAACCAGAGGCGGTCTTAAACATGTATTAGGTGCTTTGGATTCTTTACAAGCCTCGCACAAAGAAATGTGGGTTTTGATTTCATTACGCATTCTTGGCCAAAAATACATGCGTTGAATTTTTTCTACAGTTTTGTCAACCCCCGAGTGTGCTGACATAGGATCATCATGGAAGTGTTGGATCACGCCGGCTCTTAACGCATGAGGCACCCACAATTTCCAAACGGGAACATCGGTAAGTTGATGTTCTCGAAAATGTTGCCGTTTGAAATGACCCCATCCACGATTTTAATGTCTGGGAATTTACCATGATTATTTGCGAAAATGTTTACGTGGCGTTGATATTCAGGGTCTTTAAATGCCGGATCCTTGGCGTCGACAATATTGATTTCTTTCAACTGGACGGTCATCTCATCGATTTCTCCACGAGATAACGCATCCGCCACAAAATTGTCACTGCCTTTCCGGTGTTCAATTTTGAAATCAAAACCCTGAAGTTTCAGACTCCAATGCGCGAACGTTCAGACTCCTTTTGGTTCATCAACCACTTTAGGCTGGCATGGTCGGTAATCACAGTAAATTCCGTCCTCTCAATGTAAGGTCGGATTTTTTTTATGCTAAGTACCGCTGCCAGGCATTCTAATTCTGTCACGCTATAATTTTTTTGAGCGGAATTTAATTTCTGGGACATGAACGCTATGGGATGTTTATGATCAGCTTCATCTGTTTGGAATAGACCACCTCCGACACCGGTCTTCGACGCATCACATTGTACGGAGAACCGACGATTAAAATCGGGATTTACGAGTACGGGGGCCTGCGTTAAGGCCAGTTTCAAAGCGAGGAATGCTGCCTCAGCGGCATCATTCCACTTGTCCGGATTTTTACCTTTTAATAATAGGCGCTGCAATTTCCGTGTAATTCTTTATGAACCGATTATACCATCCAGTCATGCCCAAAAACCGTCTGATCTGTCGCACAGTTTTTGGCCTCGGAAAGTTTTGGATGGCGTCGATTTTCTCAGGGTCCGTTTTAATGCCTTCGTGATCAATAATATGATCAATAATATGACCTAAATATTTGGTTTCGGTCTGGCAAAATCGGCTTTTCTCGATGTTTATGGTCAGTCCAGCCTGCTACAACACTCTGCTACTTTAGTCAAGAGCTCCATGTGGGTGTCAAAGTCTTCTGAGAGAATCAAAAGATCATCAAGGTAAACAAAGACATCCTCATGGAGCTCGTACGGGATAACTTTATCCATAAGCTTGCAAAGTGTTTTCGGGGAGTTGGACAAACCGAAAGGCATTCCTTTGAAATGGTACAACCCACGACCGGGGACGATGAATGCGGTTTTGTCTCTGGATTTCTCCTCCAGTTCAACCTGCCAAAACGCCATTCTAAGTTCTACTAGTGATATATTTGGTTTTTTTGACTCTACTAAAAATTGAATTGATGTGAGGAAGTGGATATGCATCACTCTTGGTGACGGCATTCACCTTGCGGGCGTCTAGACACAACCTTAGGGTGCCGTTTGCTTTTTTCACCAACGCCAAGTGCCCATGCACTTCGACTCTCATCAATAATATCCTGCTCTAGCATTTTATCTAATTCTAAATCTAAAATTTTTTGCATAGGCAGAGATAATGGATACGGACGGACAACCTGAGGTTTCGCATCTCCAACGTCGATTTCGTGTTTAAGAATCGTAGACCAGATGTGCTAAACGACGGAAACGAATCGACCACTTCGTGAAGCCTTTGTTGTTGGTCAATATTCAACTTATGCATTTTTTTATCATCATTAGTTAATTCAGATATTTCTAGATTTTTACACGGAATCGCATTAAAAGCGTCCCAAAAATCCATTCCTAAAATCATGGACCGTTGAATGGAGGGGATCAGAAAAAATTTGATGGTTTTTGTCAAAATGTTCAACTCCCGCAACAAATTTTCCGAAATGTTCAACTCCCAGATGAAATTTATTATCTTGGACGGACAGGACTTCTTTAATTGGAACCGACGGACTTGGCGGTTCTGGCAGATTGGACTTTTGGAGCGCCGGATTTGTAAGTATATAATTTGAGTCAACGTTCTCCTCCAACTCATGGACATACATTCTACGGGGACGAACTTGGTCCTCGGCTGACTCACCAATTTCCCGCCAATTCCTTTCCAGTCTCTTACAAACTCTATCCAACTGATTAAGGGTTACAATATTCTCCAAAATCAGAGCTTTCTTGTAACCCGGGTATAGGTTATATAAGAGACTGTTCAGAAAGTCATCGTCGGAAATTTCGTGCGTCAGACGAAGACGAAGTCCATCCATGTCCATTCGGAAGTCAGAAAATTTTTCCCGAGAACGTTGCTTCCTGGCTTCCATCAACCGTTTGACATTACCATCATCCTCCCCATCATCGAATTCAATTTTCATGGCCGTTTTAGGTTGGACCATGACGTGTTTGAATGCCTACGAATATATTGCCAGTACCAGGTCTCGGCACGGCCCTAAAGGAGTTGATTGATCGACAACACCAAACCTTCCAACGGATATCCATCTCCCTTGGCCAAAGTTTCGATTCGGAAGATGAACTCCGCTAGCGATAGAGCTTTGCCCGAACCATCAAATCGAACCCGCCAGTTAGAAACTGGATTACGACGCCTAAAATGTTCAGGGAGGTGGTCGTCAGGTTCATCGTCGCTATTGTCGAGTGAAAAAGGAGCGACATTTGAAGGATCCCTCACTGGCCTCCCCCCGCTCAGTGGTGGCATTACAGACGGTGGATAGCTACGAACAGGAGCAACAAACCGGGGCGCTGCAGCTGGTTCCGAAAGATGTTGTCGAACTACTAGCGCTTGGAGTTCGGCGATTTGTTGCCGCTGTTCTTCGAGCAGACTGGACATGGCGGAAATTTGCGTGTGATCGAACTGTGTTGCAGAGGCTATTACCGATTCATAACGAGGTAAGTGGCCGCTTTGACGTTTTGATTGATTTTTAAAACGTTTTCCTCTTTTTCCAGATGAACCAGTTTTTTAACGGCACCTGTGGACAACCGAGTTCATGACACCTGTATCGAAGTGGGGTCAAAATGCGGCGAATTGTTCGAGGAGCTCAGCTGACTAACTCCCTTTCGAGAGGTCATCAACGTCGCACCAGGATCAGAAGAGGGATGGCCGGCCAATATTGTCGGAGTTGGTATAAGCGGCTGTTGTGGAATAAAAACACCATCTTTGTTCTAGTTAAATTTGTATTATTAAATTGTGTCAATAATTTAATAATGCTTAGTGCGCAATTTTGCCGACTATGCAACTTTGGGTATGAAAACAAGCAATTAATAATAATTAATATTGAGTGCAATTACTCAATCATAAATTAATTATGTTATTAATAGAACAAAGTTCGTTTACATTTTTATGTAAACAAAGGCCGGTAAATTAATATTTGCCTATAAATACGTTAGTTTTTGGTAATTCAGAGAGTCGAAGTTTATTCAGCTTGAGTTAAACAGCTTTCAGAACAGAAAGTTCTGTACGAAGCTAATTACTAACTTATAAGTTTTGAATAAATAAAGTTTGATATATAACAGTCAAATATAAAAGCTGAATTTTTATTTGAACAATATATTATTTAACTGGCAAAAGCCAAAATAAAATAATATACATATATCAACGCTTCCAGTTTTTTATATTCGGAGATTGTATAATATATTGGCACAAGAGCCATATAATTATAACATCGAATATATTGAACATAACATTGGAGCAGCCGGTTAACCAAGTACTACGTTACTTGGTAGAACCATAAATAAATTTTCTTGGACCACTATTGGAATTTTTTTTGAGAAGATTTTTTAACGAAGGATAAATAGAAGAAGAAAACGGAAAACAAGTTTACAACAGCAAGCTGGGAACAATTTTATTTTTAAAGCAGTTTCGAGTAACACAAAAATATACAAAAACACCCTGAGTTTGCGTGAAGCATTAAAAGGGATAAGCACGACGCATTTTTGCGTAGCTTTTGCTTGAAATTGTAGAATTTTTGTTGTTTTTGTTGGGTTAATCTTTGTACATTTTTTATAAATGTATAATTAATTTTGGAAGAAAAAATACAGTTCTAAATTAATTTTTTTTTCTTAATATATAAAAATAGATGTTATATACATTAGCCTTTTTTGAAAAAAAAAAATATATTGTTTTAAAAATCAATTTTTTATATATACAAAAATGTGTAATTTAAAAAAAAAATGTTTAAAATTCAATTTTTATATAGTAGTTTTCTTTTTTGTAAGTAATTTTTTTTAATTTCCTTTTATACAAATATTGGAGAATATAGTTAGTAATGAAGTTAAATTAAAATTTTTTTTTTTAACAAATAGATGTCTAATTAATTTTGAAATATTGTCTTAAATTAATTTTGTTTAATATATACAAATAGATGTATAATAGTTTTTTTTTTTTTTAAATTTGTTTAAAAATAATTTTTAATATGTATAATGTATAATTACTTTTCTTTTTCTGGTAAAATATATTCATTTCCAAAAAAAAATTTCATTTACATAAGTAAAAAAAAATTGAGTTAAATTAGAAATTGATACACACTATTAGATATGTTTTTTTTCTGTGTAATTTTTTTAGGAAGGTTTTTGTTTTGATTTTGTTTTTTTTTCCTCTTGTATTTAATGTTTAACGTATTTTTTTGTATGGGACAAAATATTATTTTGTATATATTTTGTTAATATAAAATATTGTATTCGGTATTTAACGAAAGTTAATTAATAAAAAGTTACAAAGGACAAAAATATTTTGTTTAATAAAATATTGTTTTTTGTATTTGACAAAAAATTATGAATTTAGGGGAAGAAGTTTTGTTCTAAACAATCTTATAAGAAGTAAATTAAAAGGAAAAGCGAATGCTCTTTTCCAATACAAAAATATTATAGATATAGATTTTGAAGATTTGAAAATGTTTTGTGTGATTACTTTGTACCTTATAAGGACCTTCCTCAATTAGCTAGGGAATTGGAGGAATGTTATCAGGGACCGGATGAAACAGTAGAAAATTTTGGAAATAGACTCTTGCAAAAGCTGGAGGCCTACACAATTATGGTAGAAAACACTTACCCAGGTGAGTGTAGGGTTCTAAGAGGGTTACTTTCGGAACAATTAAAATTTTACGTGAGATCACAAAATTGCTCAAATTTAAACATAGCAGTACAAAAGGCGATCGAATACGCCAGGAATACTATACAAGGAGCAATTTAACAGAAAATCTGCCTAATGATAATGATATTTCCACATTATTAAAGAAATTATTAATGAAAATGGATGATCAAAAGACAGGTTATCATAAAAATAAAAATAATGATAATTTCAATAACGAAAATTATTCTACGGGACAACAATATTTCGAAAGGCACTCAGTACCAAACCAAATAAATAATATAAATAGCTACAATAGCTACAATAGAAATTTTAAGACAAATAATAAAAATAATTATAGAATAAATAAAAATACAATAAAATGTTATAGTTGTGGAGAACTAGGTCATACTAGCCGTTTTTGTATAACATATAGAGAAAATGTAGTGGCGCCAAATTGTGAATGGTGCGACTGCCCAGGGCACAGTATATTTCACTGTCCTGCTAAGCAAAAATTCGAATCGCGTGCTTTAATAAGGGATGAATCAAAACGCCCTGATTCATCCCCCACCATTATGTTATTAAGAAGACAAAATTTACAGAAAAATACTGAATTACCACTGAATACATCAAACATAGAAAAAGCAAAGTTCCCAAATGACAATGGATCTCAGGTTATCATAATGAATAGAAATTCATTTAAAATTGAGGAAAAAAGTAGTCAAAATATTGCATATAATACGCCACAAGGGCATAGTAAAAGATTGAGAAATAGTAATGAAGATTTTTGTAATAATAATGAAGTAGAGAATGAATATGAAGTAATTAATATGGAGAAAAGAATACCCAAAGATGGTAGTTCTAATTATAATAATTTATATAAAAAATGCAATATTCAGGGTACGTCAAAATTACAGGAAATTTCGAGTACCATAAATGAGCAAAAGGCGATAGAAGTTCCTTTTGGTAAAACCCCAATTAGGAAACCTGAAGCAAATTTATGTTCATTTCAACCTTGTAGTAGTACCACGCTTGGGTGCTACCCAAACTATTTAGTATTGATGAATTCGGCATTCAAAAAACCAGAATTAAAAGAAATGGAAAATGAATTAAATCCAGTAAATTTTTGTGGAGAAAATAAATTAAAAGATAACAATGTAATAAATAAAATGAAGCAATCCGAAGTAATAGAAGAACATAATGTAGTAGAAGAGAGTAAAGAATTGGAGGAAGAAAAAATAGAATTTGGAACTGTTATAGAAATACAGCATAAAAAAAATGAAACTATAAGCAACGTAAAAAAACAATGTCGAAAAAACAAAAGTACGGATAAAAAGATACATAAATATGAAGAAAATTCGGAAGAAGCATTAAATCATATTAGACTTTTATGTAACAATGAAGAAGTACAGGATAAAAACGAAGAAATGTTAATTTCGAAACTTGAACCTAGTATAATTCCACATCAGGAAAATAATCAAATAATACAATTTAATGAAAATACAGAAAAGTATATTGAAAAGCACGTAGAAAAAATAGAAGCAGAATTTATTCAACAAAAGGAAAAGAGTCAAAAGGGGACAAACTTTAATACAAATTTTATTGTCAAAATAAATAATTTAACTCAAAATACTGAAATACAAATAGTAAAGGAAAAATTTAATGAAAATTGTTCGCTACCAAATGCGCACAAAACTTATAAATATAGTCCTACTATAATTCCACGGAATTATAAATATTTTAGAAAACATGCCTACAATTTTATTAATCAGAAGAAACTCGAAAATAATGATTTTTATAACTTTATAGGTTAAAATGTTAAATTCTAAATCTAGTTTAGTTTTTATATTTCAATAATAATTATTTGGGAAACTTATACTTATATATACACTATTGTCTTTGATAGAATAATTAATTTATTTAGGTGCATATTTTTAGGTGAAAATTTTAAAATCAAATTCATTTTTTTATATAAATTAATGTAGTTTTAGTAATACAACTATACAACATAATAAATATAATTTTAAGTTTTGGAGGTATAATATTCAGTTTTAAAATTTTTGTTAGTACCTAAAATTAAACTTTTAGGAATTTTATTATTATAAATTTTAACTTTTAGAGAATAATAATTAACTAGCCAATTACAGTTAAAATACGAAATAGGGTTTTATTAAAAAATAAATGCACTTGTAGGTATAAAAAAAATATATAGCTGAAAATTATTAAAATTGTCTAAATTTAAATTTGCATAATTTAAACTAAGTTAAATTAATTTAAATAAAAAATGGAAAGAAAAAACGTAATCAATGAAAATGGATGAATATATTTAAAATAAGAAAATAATTTTTCATAAAATGGAAATTGTAATATATAAAATAATAATATAAAGAAAAAAATATTTGGAATAAGAATAATTTGTAAAATTTTAATGAATAATTGTTAGAATTAATAATAAAAAACAGGGGCTAAATAAATATAAAAAAAGGGGATAAAAGGGGAAGGAAGTGGAAGAATAATAAAGTTAATATTAAATAAATATTGAATGAAAATAAAAATAAAATTGTTTTGTAAATTATATTAAGAAAAATGACATATTATTAAAAATATTGTTTAAAAAATTGTTTAAAAATGAAAAATGAAGAAGTATTTAATATTGTTTTATGTAAAGGAAGAAATATGTAAAGTTGTTTAAAATGAGAAAATGAAGAATTGTTTAAAGATAAAAAAATATAAATAAAAAAAGTTTTTTAAAAATACTTTCCCTTAAAGAAATATTCAACTAAAAAGTAATAAACAAGCAAATAATACCACATCAATGTACTTTCCCGTTGAATTTGAGCAACTGTCAACAATAGTAAGGGAAAGTAGACCTTATCAGAATTAATGCCATTTATAAAGAGGTCTACCTTTCCCTTACTATTGTTGACAGTTGCTCAAATTCAACGGGAAAGTACATTGATGTGGTATTATTTGCTTGTTTATTACTTTTTAGTTGAATATTTCTTTAACGGAAAGTATTTTTAAAAAACTTTTTTTATTTATATTTTTTATTTTACACTTTTTAGTCGGTCAAATATTTATTCATTTAACCGACTAAAAATATTTAAATACTTTGACAACTTGGGAATGATTTGTTTGGGCTACTCATGGCTTACGATTTGGAATTCCACATGTGGCTGATGTTTTTTGTATAATCGGCTCCACATGAGCCAGGGTACTGCTCGGACTACGCTTCAAGACCTTTTATTTGATGCCCCACCTGATTTTTTTATGATGGGCCCCCACATGACACAGGTTTTGGGCCCTAACATGAATTATGAAGCTCCACGGACTGCGCAATGAGATGTATTTTTCAATACCTTTTATTTGATACCTCTCATGTCTTTTTGCATTATGGGCCCCACAAGACCCAGAGTACCTCTCGGAACAGATTTTGGGCCCACTTGACCCACGCACTACGAAACGAGATGTACTCTGCACGACCTTTCATTTGATACCCTACACGATATTTTTATGATTTAAGGCCTTGTTGACCCACATGACCCCCTTTTGGAACCTCGTGTAACCCAGTGTGCCTTTACGGACTACGCTCATTTAAATATACTCTTCAAGACCTTTCATTTAATACCCCACATGATTTTTGTATAATGAGCCCACATGACCCACATTTGGGCCCCCGTATAATCGAATGTGCCCCACGGACTACCCTCATCGAGATGTACTCTTCAAGACCTTTCATTTGATTCCGCACATGATTTTTTGTATGATGGGGCCCCACATTGCCCCCGTTTTGGGCCCGAGATGACTCACGACGCCCACCGGGTTACTACCCATTTTAGATGTACTGTTGAAGACCTGTCATTTCATACCCCACATGGTTTTTGTAAGATGGGGCCCAACATTGCCCCCGTTTTAGCCCTACATGACACACGGCGCCCTAAGAAATACACCACATTGAGATGTACACTGAAATGTACACATATAAACTTTTTTGTAATATGGGGTCCAACATGGCCCCGGTTTTGGCCCCCGGCATGACCCTCGTCGGCCCCCGACTACCCCCATTGAGATGTACTCTTCAAGACCTTTCATTTGATACCCCACATGATTTTTTTTATTATGGAGCCCAACATTGCCCCCGTTTTGGGACAGACGTGACCCACGGCGCCCCCCGGTCTACCGTTCAATGAGATGTACTCGTCAAGACCTTTCATTTGATACCCCACATGATTTTTTGTATTATGGAGCCCAACATTGCCCCCGTTTTGGGCCCGACATGACCCACGGCGCCCCCGGACTACCGCTCAATGAGATGTACTCGTCAAGACCTTTCATTTGATACCCCACATGATTTTTTGTATTATGGGGCCCCCACATTGCCCCGATTTGGACCCGTCATGACCCACGGCGCCCCCGGACCACCGTCCAATGAGATGTACTCGTCAAGACCTTTCATTTGATATCCCACAAGGTTTTTTTGGTACATTCAAAAATTAAACGGCCCTCCGCGCCCCGTTCCCCTAATCAAAAAGGCCCCAAATTTATATGGCACCAAGCCATTGATGACACGAGCTCAAAATTTGAGCTCAATCGGTCAAGCCGTTTAAGAGTTATGGCCAGGTGAGGAGATATATATATATATATACATATATATACGAGTATATAAATATACCTATATACTAATTAACACGATTTACAACATCAATATACATTTTACATTTTTTTACTTTCCCTTTTATGAATTCACACTTCCAGTATATAATATACTGGAAGTGTGAATTCATAAAAGGGAAAGTAAAAAAATGTAAAATGTATATAATATACTGGAAGTGTGAATTCATAAAAGGGAAAGTAAAAAAATGTAAAATGTATATTGATGTTGTAAATCGTGTTAATTAATGAAAAATATATTGAGGAAGAATTAAAAGTGTAGCTGAAAGGAAAATATTTAAATTATGAATATTGTTTTAAAATAAAAATTGAAAATGTAAATTATATATCAAAGTTTGTATTATGTTTGTGAAAGGAAAATATTGTTTATTATTAAAAGAAATATAAAGAAAAGAATTGAGATATAAAATTATTAAATGTAAAATTGAAGAGTTGAGATATAAAGTTATTAAATGTAAAATTGTTATGAAAAAAAAAATGGAAAAGTTATGTTTATGACCATAAATTAAAGTAGAAATTAAAATGAAAATTTATTGTATAACATTAAAATAAATGTATAACATTAAAATATATAATAAATGTTAGGGAAACGACCGAGCCTAATCTTTTAAAGATAGGTGAATTTTCTTAACAAATAGTTGAGAGTGTATAATTCGGTTTTTAAAAAACAAAGTATGAAAAGAATAAAAATAAATGTATTGAAGAAAAAATGTATTAAAATGAAGTTGAAAAAGAATTGAAATGTATATTAATGAAAAAATGGTTAATAAAATCGAAAATGTATATAAAATTGACAAATGTTTAATAAAGTAAGAAATTGGAAATAAAATATTGTTAAAATATAACAATAAATTTGTAAAAGAAATTAATGAAATAATGTATGTAGAAGAATAAATTTATAAAGGAAGATAAATTATTTGAATTGTATAAAAAAAAAAAATTGATATATAAAAGGTATATATAAAATTATACCTATTTTAAAAAAAATTTGTATATTAAAAATTGTAAAACAAAATATATATGAAAATAAAATGTATAGAAAATAAGATTAAAAAATTGTAAAAAAAAAGCTGAATAAATTGAACAACTCTGAATTGCCCAACATTCAAAAAATGTATCCATTTTTTGTACTTCAAAGGGGGAGGTGTTGTGGAATAAAAACACCATCTTTGTAATAAACGATAACTAATTGTTTGTACCATAAAATATTTGCTTTTCGCATTGCGTAACAAGAACAATATTTATTCAAATATAAAATATTGTTCTAGTTAAATTTGTATTATTAAATTGTGTCAATAATTTAATAATGCTTAGTGCGCAATTTTGCCGACTATGCAACTTTGGGTATGAAAACAAACAATTAATAATAATTAATATTGAGTGCAATTACTCAATCATAAATTAATTATGTTATTAATAAAACAAAGTTCGTTTACATTTTTATGTAAACAAAGGCCGATAAATTAATATTTGCCTATAATACGTTGGTTTTTTGGTAATTCAGAGATTCGAAGTTTATTCAGCTTGAGTTAAACAGCTTTCAGAACAGAAAGTTCTGTACGAAGCTAATTACTAACTTATAAGTTTTGAATAAATAAAAATTGATATATAAAAGTCAAATATAAAAGCTGAATTTTTATTTGAACAATATATTATTTAACTGGAAAAAGCCAAAATAAAATAATATACATATATCAACGCTTCCAGTTTTTTATATTCGGAGATTGTATAATATATTGGCACAAGAGCCATATAATTATAACATCGAATATATAAAACATAACACGGCTGTTTCGGCAACACCCCCTTACTACCAATCGGATTGGCAACGGCGTCCACAGGCGGCAACGGAAATTGGTCAAGGGGTGGACCTATAGCTCCCTCCCGTTCGTCGATTCTTGTCAACATACCATCCTCAGAATACGAATGGTCCGAGCCAAGCATCCATGCGGTAATGAACTGTTGCTCTGCAATTCGAGTGAGCTCCAATTTGAGTTCATTTATAATTCGCCGCACAGATGCCGAGTAATTCTTACGAGCTGACTTTAAACGATTTAATCGATCTTTAACGTTTTGTATTTTTGTAGCTGCTCGGAGCAACAGATCTTCATCCGTTGCTCGAATACCATCACTGACCAGCGAGTGACAGGCAGCGGCTTTGCCTTCGCAAAGTGCAAGTTCAGCGGCGGAATCTGGAATGCTAGATTTAGGGGGACGGCGACCTATACGTGGCTCACGCTCTAAAGCGATGCACAATTGAGAGTACTTACTCTGGGCGTTGCCCGCCTACCCTAACAACCCACGCAGCTCCAATTCATATTGGGCCTCGTCGGGATCTAACCTGGCTGGATCCATTTTTTTCGTATTACAGGTATAACAATTATATTATTTTTATAAATAAAATTATATACTTTTGGCTATTTATTTTTAGGATACCAGTATACAATTATGGCGTGTACCTACCGGCAGCTTACCACGTGATATTCTTATTCATAAAATGATATTTTAATATTAACAACAAAAATTTATAAAGATAAATTAACAATTATTGTAAACTACTACTACTATGTAGCACTACTTTAACTAACTAATAATAATGTTTAAGGAAATACGCAGTGGCAACAATATTTTTTGTAACCACCAATAAATTAATAAATAACAATTAATGTAAATAATCGAACAAAAAAAAAATTCTACACTAATGTAACTAAACTACAAAAAAAACGACTAATAATTATAAATAGTGTAAAAATAAATAGCACTAATTGTAAAAAAGACTAATACGACTAACCAAAAAGAATAAATTAATTAAATACCAATAATTGTAAATAATTAAAAAAAAAACTAAATCTCTAATAAAAAATAAAAAACGCCTAATAAAAAAACTAAGTATACACTAACAATTATTGTATATAATAAATAAGAGACAAAACAAAAACGTTAAACCCAACTACTTGATTTTATTTTAAAATTTCTATTTTATACTTTCCCAAAAATTATTTCTCCGTGATCGAGGAACCAATAGAAAAAAAAACAAATCAAACGAAATATCACAACCAAAAAAAACGAAGATAACTAAAAAAAATCCAAAATTTCGGAAAACCAAATATTTCCAATAACCAAAACCAAAAATCCAACTCAAAATTATTTAATTTAATTATGCAATTTTTAAACCCCCCAGAATGGATGCTCTAGGATTTCTCTTTTAAATGGACAGAGAAGGGAAGAGGTACGGTAGGAATAGGGTTTGGGAGAAAGGAAACTTCCATGAGAAATATTCCCCCAACACTACAAAAAAAATCTTTGGCTGTCCCAATTCACATAAAGTTCACCTTACGTTGAACACAAAAACACACACATGCTAGGACCCCCTTTTAGACTACTAAAAGCGGGTGTCTAACTAGCGGACGGACACTTTGGGGAGGATACGTTAAGGACCATCTTAACGCAGTTTCTAACCCCACAAAATAAATAAAACAAAGGACACTGGTAGGACAGGTAATGGACAACCAAAACCCTTATCTAACTACCAGTAATAAAAATAAATTGGAACAACCTCCGATCCTCCCATAGTGAACAACCTCCGATCCTCCCAAAGAAGAATATTCCCACGGAAGGGGAAGACGTTGCTGTATTGATCGCCGCTCCATCCGACTTCAGCAACCTCAGATGGAGAACAACAATAAACATTTTCGATGTTAAACAAAAATTTTCAAATAAAATAATTTTGATGCATTCGGGTGGCCATCCGTCCATCACGAAAAATCTTCATCATAAAATTATTTTCAACAGCTAAAATCACTGGGATTTCCTCCTAAGTGTGCCAGCTATGCTCAGCCTGTGGGGCGTGAGTCGGCCAGTAATCCAAACGGCAATCAATACTACAATACGATGATGCCTCCACTAATAAAACTTTTCTCAAAAAAAAATCGTTAAAGCGAAGCATCATCGCTTAGGAAACGAGATGAGAAGGAAACAAGAAATCCATGCGATCCATCCTGGGAATTATGGTAAATCAGCCAGTCATTTTCAAAAAGAAATTTTTAACCAGAAGAAAAAGTTAACAAAAAAAACAACACAGCAGCAACAATCATCCAGCGTTGCCAACACAACTCTGATTCAATAATAAAAATTTATAAATTTAAAAAAAACCAAGATATATTTTTTTTATTAAACAGCGGTTGTTTTTTTGTTTTTTTATTAACAAAATAAAAAAATTAAAGAAATATATTTATATATAATTGAAAAAAATATATATATGTGGTGTACGTAATACATTTAATATTTAATATGCTTTTAAAAAAAATTTTTCTCTCTAGATAATTCTATTAAATAAATCATCAAATAAAAACACAAAAAAAAAATTTGACTATTTTACTTTACAAAAAAAAACTACTTTACTTTACAAAAAAAAAAAAAAATTACTTTACTACAAAAATTTACTAATAAATTAACACGAAAAATTAAGCAAAAGCAAATAATAATGAAGTTAAAGGCTACACCACAAAATAAATAAATAATTTAATAAACAAATATTACAGTACCTGAGTAAACTGCTTCCTGCTCCGACATGTCAGGACGGGAACCAGCAACCGGTACCTACAATTCTTTTAAATATTTTTTTCTTTTAAACACAAAAAAAATTACAAAAAAAAAACAACCGAATAACGACAAAACAAAAAAATAATTGTAACGATGATGATGGACGGTGCTGCCGCTGCTCTGCCTCGTCTTGAAGGTTGCTTCATTAATTTTTTTTGTGGGTTGTTAGTTATTTTTTTCTGCCATTTTTATCAGCCGGTGCAGTGTATTACACGGCTCGGAAATTATGATTTTAATGGTATAGAATTATTGCAGATTTTGCAACAATAACACTTAAATACTATTTTTTTTTCTTTCTTTAGTTTTCTCGGTCATTGATTTTTATTTCTTTTCTGACGCGGGGCCCGGAAAATTTTGGTTCTCATTAAATTTTCTTTCTTTTCACTTAAGTTTTCAATGATTTTTCTGATGTAATTATTAATTTAATTCATATTATTGAAAAAAAAACAATTTTCCACAACTAAACAAAATAAATCACATATTAATTTTCTTTTTGTTTTGTACTTATTAATTTTACGAAGGTTTTTTTTTCTCAATAATATTTATCACTATCATACAAAATTTTGTTTTTAATTATTTACTTAAGTTCTACCAAAATTTTCCGGCCGAATTCTTTAATTTTTTTCAAAAAAAACTTTTCCAACAATATAAAACAAATCTCAAAATACAATTTCAAATTTAAAAAAAAATTACAAATCTCAAAATACAATTTCAAATTTAAAAAAGGCTACCCATCTCCAATTTACTTCCGCGCCTGTCTACTGACTGACATCTGAGATATGACAAGCCGGCATACAACATCAAGATGGACGATGTAAACACATAAATAAATAAGGTAATTTTTTTCCATTATTTTATTTTAATAATTTCTAATTCTTTTTTAGCAATCATTAACAAAAAAAAATGCACGGTGTCACAGGATCACTGGTCGACTCACGCCCCACAGACTGGGCATAGCTGGCAAAAATAAGAGGAAATCCCAGTGATCCAAGGAGTTCTAGTAATATAAATTTCGGTCTAGCGTTTTTGGTTTATGATGCGCTGTTGGTCACCCTAGACCTGGCGCCCAATACACTAGAACTCCGAAGCTACCACCTCCGACATACCTAAAGTTAACAGTTGGTAATTTTTTTAATAAAAATTATTTCATCTTTACAATTGGCGCCAAAACTATCTTGGCTTAAAGATGCACCAATTGTTGTTACAATTGGCGCCCAAAAACTTGTGACTTAGAGATGCACCAACTGTTGTTACAATTGGCGCCCAAAATTGGTTTATATTTGAATTTTTTTTTTTTAAGTTTTAGCTGTTGAAAATAATTTTATGATGAAGATTTTTCGTGATGGACGGATGGCCACCCGAATGCATCAAAATTATTTTATTTGAAAATTTTTTTTTAACATCGAAAATGTTTCTTGTTGTTCTCCATCTGAGGTTGCTGAAGTCGGATGGAGCGGCGATCAATACAGCAACGTCTTCCCCTTCCGTGGGAATATTTTTCTTTCACTATGGGAGGATCGGAGGTTGTTCCAATTTATATTTGGACTGATAGTTAGACAAAGGGTTTTGGTTGTCCATAACCTGTCCTACCAGTGTCGGTTGTTTTATTTATTTTAGGGGGTTAGGTTATTGCGTTAAGGTGGTCCTTATCGTATCCTCCCCAAAGTGTCCGCCCGCTAGTTAGACCACCGCTCTTTTAGTAGTCGAAAAGGGGGTCCTAGCATGTGTGTGACTTTGTGTTCAGCGTAAGTTGAACTTTATGTGAATTGGGACAACCAAGGATTTTTTGTGTAATGTTGGGGGGGGGATATTTCTCATTGAAGTTTCCGTCCTCCCTAACCATATTCCTACCTCGCCCTTCCCCTTCCCTGTCCATATCTGTCCATATAAAAGATCTCCATAGTGTATCCATTCTGGGGTGTTAGAAAAAAATTTGCTATAATTAAATTAAAAATTTTTTTTAGTTCGTTTTTGGTTTTTTTTGGTTGGAATTATTTTTGGAATTGAAGTTTTTTTTTTTTTTTATTGCGATATTTTTTTTGATGATTTTCTTTGGGTGTCTCGATCGCGAGCGAGCGCTGGCAGAGGTATCTGAAAAATAAATTTTTTGTTAATAATTATTAATATTAGAATTATTTAATTTTATTATAAGAGTAGGTAATTTTATTATAAGAGTATTGAAATTTTTTTTGGTCTTTCAAGTTATATTTTTATTTATTTTTACATTAGTTGTTAGTTGTTATTTATTTTTTCACTATTAATAATTGTTAGTTGTTTTTTTGAGTAGTTAGGTTAGTTTCGCTAGTTTGGAATTATTTATTGGTCTTAAAGTTTATTTACACTAAGTGTTATTTATTTAAATTATTACTTTTGCGATTGGGATTTGGTTTGAATAGTTTTTTTAGGTTAATTTAGTTAAAAAAAACGTAATGAAATGTGTCAATTGGATGCACTACAAGCAATTGCAATTTTATTATATTTAGATCACGCATGTCATGGTCCAAAACCCGATGATCAGTTTAGCAATTCCTTACGACATTATGCATTAATGGCATTAACAAATTTAACCGTTGATAATGGTAACAATAAAGCATTACTCTGTTCAAATAAAGAATTTATCGAAGCTCTAGTGGAGCAATTAGATTCCGCACCCGATGATCTTCTCCAAGTAACCGCGAGTGTTGTGCATTATTTATCGTGGTAATCTGATTATAAGATGAATGCCGCATTAAGCGGAATGGGAATAGTAACAGCCTTGGCTAAAGCTGCCATCAAGACTAATAATGAAAATATCTTAAACGCAGTATTATCAGTTTTATGGAATTCCTCAGCGCATAACAAAACAAATAAAGTTGCGCTGTGTGCTGTTGAAGGTGCATTAGCATTTCTAGTTGACCTTACTTGACCCTAACGTCAGTTCCAAAAATCTGACTCAGTCCCAATGAAACATGTTTCCTATGTAAAAAAAAAGAAGGTTAAAAAGATGGCGGAATAAAGGAACTAAGGAATTTATGATTTATCGAAGCTCTAGTGGAGCAATTAGATTCTGCACCCGATGATCTTCTCCAAGTAACCGGGACGTTGCTTACCCGACAAACATTTTGTGCCCATAAATTTTTTTTAGTCTCATGCGTCCATTCAAATTTAGAGCACGGAAGAATATTTTATATTCGGTACAGAAACAAGAAATATAAATCAAACTCATTCTCACTGAAAATTGTCGAAGAAAAAAGTTACACACGCGCGCGCATGCAAACGCACTCTTTCGCTCATTATGTATGATGGAATGGAACTCCTTGGATCACCGCGTTGCCGTTGCGGCATTCCGAAATTCAACCGCGCGGCATAAACATCTGTTCCTGTTGTTTTTTAGATTTTTATTTGTTGACAAGTATCGAATAACATATAATATTAAAAAAGTTCCCACAACGCACACTTGGAAATGAAAATTCGAATCCGATGCGGCTACCGCGCGGCAATTTCGGGATTGTTCATACAAAATATATGGGCGAATTTTTTTCTCTCATGGTCTCATGAGTGTTGTATGAGTCAAACGCAAAAAAAAAAATTAGTGACAAAATGTGTTGGACTTATACCACACTCATGCGACCAAAAAACGTCAAGTTGAAGGCTTGGAGCGGTACACTTGAGTCCAGACTGACAACGGTCAGTATATGTTGGACGCTTTAATATGGACTGATTTGACGCATCGCAGTCGCATCTTTGGACGCAAATTGAAAATTGTTTGTCGCGTTAATTGATTCACCACATAAAATGATTTCAGAAGGTTCGGTAGTGTACAAAGCCACTTAATGAAGTTTTTTGTCGTTCATTGCAACATCGCCGAGCCAATAATTGCCAGTTTGTCGTTCATTGCAACAGCGCCGAGCTAATAAATGCCAGTATTACCACGCTCTAAGTCGTCGGTCAATGCAATAAGGGCCTCGTCGTTTTTTAGAATTTTCTGGCACCTGTAAAATAGCGTCGCCAAATGGTGTGTTTCTTAATTAAATCTGTAGATCGACTAGATTTTTTAAAACTGAAATCAGATTAATCTGTCTAGTGTAATAAGAAACAGTCAGATTTGCGACAAAATGCGACAATGTTGCCTGGTAATATGAAAATATTGGTCGGCAACTCTGGAATTCTCAAATTTACGAAATTATTTTTTAATTTAAATAACAATTTCTGTAATTTTTTTCATTAAATATTACTTTTTATAATTTTTTATTGTTATTAATTTACAAAAAATATAAATAATTAAAAAAAATTTGTTAAAAAAAATTATTGAGATATGACAATCTGATAATAGTTTAGCCATAGCAACAAAATCAAGTTAGCCACAAACAATAATAAATCTGAAAAATCTGAAAAAATTATTCGGTAAAAAAAAATCAATCTGACTAATCTGAAATTGAAATAAGAAACAGCCATCAGATTGATCAGATTGATCTGAGCAGAAATAAGAAACAGTTTCAGATTAAGCCGAAACCGCAATGTCGCGGCAAATGGACACGTCGCTTTTGACAGCAACGCTTCAAAAGTATAATGTACAGTGATATATGTAATGGCTCACAATATAGCGTCGCGTTGATGCGGCAAATTTGCCGCGACGCGTAAGTAGACCTACTTTCTACTTTTGCCGCTTGAGATGCGCGTCATATCTAAAATTTTGACATATTTACCTTTTGCTTTGTTCTTTTGATATAAAAAATACTGAAATTAAATTTAAAATTTTGAAAATGAGTTTTGAAGAAAATTAATAAATAAAGTTTCGGAAAATGAATTTATCAATACACTTTATTTCATTCTTTCAACGCGTTAATGTGGTTTGCCAAATCTTCAATGCGTCGCTTTTGACTTAAAGCTTCAAAATGTCAAAAGGGACGCCTCCATTTGCCGCGATATTGCGGTTTCCGCTTTAATCAGATTGATCAGACTGGTCTGAGCATAAATAACCCCTCAGTTACTCTCGCTGACGCGTGTGACGAAGAATTTTCGAAATGCCAAAAAAAGTTCAAATAAATGGAAATGTATAGAAGCTGATAAACTCGGCGTTTTCGTGACGCGCTTGACGCTCTTGCCGCAGAAAAGTTCAATCGATTTCAACTTTTGACGCGTTGTTGCGTTCAAATGCCAATGTAAAACTTTTTTTTTGTATTTTTATATCTTAGAGTATAGAAACAGGAGATGCAATAGTTATAAAGAAGTGTCCCTTTTTTTGTGGGGGGAAAAGAGATTTTTTTTGCAGTGACGGCTTTAAATTGCTATTGCCAGTGACAAAAGCTCTTTTTTAACTAAAACGCATTTTTTTATAAATGTTATTTATATTTATTAAAAAAAGTTAAATATTGATATTTTTTAATAAAATTAATTAAATGTTATTATTTTAACATATAACAATTACATTTACAATAAAAAAATTAAATATGTATTTTTTATTGCACTGACTTGTTGTTATATGTATCTACGCATAATTTAGGTTAAAATCAACAAAATATAAATATAACATAACTAAAAAGTAATATAAATAAATCAATTAATTATTTTTGATATTTTTCTTCCAAATATATGCTGCCTTTTTAATAATTATCCTGCCTACAGCACTGCCTAGAATATTGTAAATCTTGAAAGCTTTGATAGAAAGCTTTTTTAATGACACTTTGTATTGCAAAACAGCTGTTACAAGGAGATTTTGACAACTATCACCTGTTACAAGGAGATTTTGAGAACTAAATAGCTTTTATAAAAAGGGAAACAGCTTGTAGGGGCAAAAGTATACTATTGCATCTCCTGTTTATATACTCTAAGTTTTATATTGAGATTTAAAATTCTCTGGTCGAGTAGATATAATATATTAATTTTTTTTAAAAAAGATTTATTATAATATATTTTTAGGTTATAAAAATTACAAAATAAAATTATTTTAAACGAAATTCATGCCGCGTTGGCGCTTTGAGAGTATCTACTCTAAGCGCCCCTAGCGTCACCGGCGTCCTGCGGCATACGTGACAAGGGCGAGAGTAACTCCAGCATAAGAAACACACCATACGTCAAATAGTTGCGGTCAACACGGTCTAGCGCATCTAGCGCTAAAAGCAATAACACAATCTAGCAGCACAAAAGCTTTGGCAGCGGCAGCGGTACAGCAGCGGCCCGGCAGTGGCAGCAATGTTACATTTTTAAAACTTTGCCGAGTTTTATCATAAATTAAAGAATTTTCTTTAACAAAATTAATTATTTTTTCCTCCATTAATATTTAAATTTAAATATTTTTATTCCGACTAAAATTATATATTTTTATTCCTAGTTAATTTATATTGTAATTAATGATTGTTTATTTTTTTTTTCAATTTTAATAATCGTTATTAAATTTTAATTAAAAAAATTTTTCTTCCTGTAAAAAAATAATTTGATTGATGAGCAGCGACGGTTCGGCCGCTTCCGCTGTTTCCGCTGATGCCCTTGCTTTTAGGTTGTGTTACTGCCTTAAGTCTATTTTTCTACTGAATCGATTATTTATCTAACAGAAAAATTTAATGCTTAGAGAAGCAATTTTTTTTTACTGGAATATTAAATAAAGTGGGGGTTTTAAGGGATAGCGAAAAATTCTACAGAACGGCTACGGAACGCCTACTTAGG
This sequence comes from Empis stercorea, assembly GCA_949752835.1. Classification (NCBI taxonomy): domain Eukaryota; kingdom Metazoa; phylum Arthropoda; class Insecta; order Diptera; family Empididae; genus Empis; species Empis stercorea. The sequence goes on from OX457085.1 coordinate 39,732,170, forward strand.
AGGCTCTAAATTTAGCGTTTCCTTGCAACGCTTTTTGCGCTAACCATGCTGAAAGCTGAAAATGTTAATTTGGTTATTCGGGTTTATTGCTTGTTGATTCATGGGAATTGGTTTCTCATGCAAGGCAATTTTGGTGGGTAATTTTGAGATTGAAAATTATGCTTTGGCGTTTGATGTGTTTTTTGAATTATACATAAACATAACTTAACCCAATAAAATGGCGGATGCTGCTGCACGTAATCTGCAGTACGAATATAAAGCAGTTAGTACAATTAAAAAACACGTCGTTAATAAATCAATTAATATGTAAACTTTTTTGTAGAATTCTAACCTAGTATTACAAGCAGATGTTAGATTAATTGAGAGGCCACGTCGAGATGAAGCTACTGGAGAAGTTGTATCCCTCGTTGGGAAATTGGATGGTACTAAAATGGGTGATCGATATCAAAGATCTAAGCCGGAAAAAACTGAAGAAAGGAAAGCAAAGTATGAAAAGTTAAATTAAAATTTTTTTGTTCTACTTATTTTATTTAAGGCGCCAAAAGAGAGATGAAGCGCAATATGATTTCGATAGAATGAAAGGTGCAACAATATTATCGCAAAGTGTAGATGAAATGGTTGGAATAGTATACAGGCCTAAAACTCAAGAAACTCGTCAAACTTATGAGGTATTACTTAGCTTTATTCAAGAAGCGCTTGGTGATCAGCCAAGAGATATATTATGTGGGGCTGCCGATGAGATTTTAGCTGTATTAAAATATGACAAATCGAAAGACCGTGATAAAAAGAGAGATATCAACCATTTGCTTGGCGAGGTTACAGATGAAAGGTTTTTATATTATTATTATTTAGTATTATCAAAGAATATTTAATAATAAAGAAGTCGCATGTAGAAAAAATGCTAATTTTGAAATATTTCTTCGCGGGTTATAATATGTATTGGAATTGGAACCCGCTCTCTCATATGCTGTACATATTATTCTGAAATCTCTTTAAAAAATTTGAGTTTTTATTTTTCGCTATTTCGCTATTTAATTATCGCTATTTGGCTTTAATTCCTGTGGCGGCAATTCATTTTAAAATGCCACTTCTATTGATTTTTTAAAATTATTTTTATCTCTTCATTTAAATATATTTGGTATATATACTATTAGGGAAACGAGGACTAAACATAAAGACTAGTTAATACAGTACAAAAAATATTCGGCGAAATGACCCTTCTTGCGACAGAAAATAGATAGTAAAATATACTTAAAAAGTTTTGTTTTTTTTTTTAATTCTAAATTTTACCTATTTTGGAATTTAGTTTTGTGTTCATAACAAAATATATAATGCAGAGTTTTGGAGGTATTCGTGCACTTGAAAAGTATTTTGTCCTAAATTAAATTTTTAACAAAGAGAAATATAGTATCTATATTATAAAAATTGTAACTGTTGGGTTTTTTGGAAATATCAATTTAAAAAATGAATGACATATTTTCTGATTCATAGGACTTTCAGAATTTATTCGTAGTTTTTCAAAGCAAATTCATTATTTTTAAAAATATTTTAATCGATTTCCAAATTGAATTCAACTTTTTAAAAATTAAGTTTTTAATTATTATAATTATTGGGTTTGATAATTTTTTTCTAAAATATTAATTAAAATATTTCTCTTTGCTCAAAAAAAAATTTTTTTTAACATCAACTATTGTCAGTATCTCTGGTTAAAACTGGTCTCAGTGGACCAACCATTAATTTTACTTTGAATAATCTTAAACTAATTTAGGGTCACAATTCGATGTCATATGAGCATCAGAAGTTTATGCTGAGTGGTGTTTTATTTTTTAGGAATCATGTCCGGTCTAGTGGTCTTCTTCTCTTTAATTGTCTTATCGAATTCTCGTTTAGGAGTTTTGCTGCTTCTTCGTTGTCATGGGAGGTCAATCTGATGCGATGCTTTACAGCAAATCATGTGATTTCCTCGTCAACTGTGTTTATCAGAGGTCTCTATGGAGGTCAGAATTTCTCGCATACCACGGAGCATTAATCATGTTACGGATTACTTTGTTCTGGAATCTGGATTGTCTCGATATGACATCTGCTGGCACAGCCCCAGAGCTGTATATCATACAACCAGATTGGTTTTAGGATTTGGTTATATATTAGTGTTTTGTTGTGAATTGATAGTCTTGATTTTCGTCCTATTATCCAGTAAATTTTTCTATATTTTAATTCGACTAGTTTAGTTTAGTTTTTATATGTTCCACTTTAGTTTCTCGTCCATGGTCAGTCCTAAATATTCCACTTTAGTTTCTCGTTCATGGTCAGTCCTAAATATTTAACCGTGGATCCAAATTGTGTAAAATTACTAACTGCTTTATTTTTTAGTAATCTTCAATTTGTAGCCTATGTAACAGTCTCATGATTTATTATCCTCTGTTCATTCTTTCGATTCTTCTGTTTTTTCTCTTCATTTCTAAGGTAGCCTGCTTTTTTTTTTGAAGACTGTATTTGGATATAAATAAATAATATTTAAAATGATCTTTCTAATTAATTTGTTTAGAACAGTATTATTTTTTTGTAAAATTATAATTTATGGAATTCTAAACATTACTAAGTCTCGAAGTAAATCTTATTTTTTATGTATACCTTTTCAGTTTCAAAATGAGAATAGTAAACCTCAATATGAGAATAGTAGACTTCAAAATGGAATAATAAATTTCAATATGAGAATAGTAAACTTCAAAGTGGAATAGTAAATTTCAATATGAGAATAGTAAACTTCAATATGAGAAATGTTAAAATCTAAATAAGAATAGTAATCTTTGTGATGGTTTTCAATAAATTGTTTAAATTTTAGAGAATAATTACAATTTTGTTTTTATAGTAAAAATAAAACCCTACAACAATGTCTACAAAAATTAAAAAATTAGAAAAACAATCTAAGAAAACACAATTACTTGTCGTTTCAAATATGAATGGAGACTGGAAACAACTTGCGCACCAGCTTAATATTCCTCAATCAACAGCATATCGTTGGATTTCAGAGGGTGAAACCTCAGACAACTGAGGAGGGAAAAGATTTGAAAAAATAAGTCAAATTCATAAAGATTATTTCGTTGAAATGATAGAAAAAAATTGTCGCATTACATTAGCGGAACTTACTGGTGCGTTTGAAGAAAAATTTAATTTCTCTATTTCAAAAACAACTCTTTCTAAACACCTAGATTCTCTCTGTTACTCGTTGAAATACGTAAGATATGAACCAGAAAAGGGAAACAGCCCTGAGAATAAACAAAAAAGAAAGGAGTTTGTTGAAGGTTTATTGGAATTGCAGTCCCAAAATAAGCCAATCTTGTTTATGGACGAAAGTAATTTAAATATTCATATTTCACGAACGTAGGGTAGATCTTTGAAAGGAACAAGGTGCACCACTATAGCAGCCGGTTCAAAAGGCGCAAATGTACATGTAATAGGCTGCATAAGCACAATAGGATTTATTTATTATGAAATACGAAGAGGTTCCTTCAAAAAAGAAAACGCAAAAGAGTGGATGGAAACCTGCATTCGCCAAGCAATGGTTAGACATGGTGAACCGGTTGTTATCGTGATTGACAATGCACCATGTCACAGTAATATTGAAGAAGTTTTATTGAAGCAGGAATTCAATGGAAATAAGATACTGAGACTTGGACCCTATAGCCCAATGTTTAACCCAATTGAAAATGTCTGTAATGAAAGCGTATGTTAAAAGTTGTCAAGCATTCTTAATACAAGAAACAATTTAACTATCAAAGAACAGAGAGTAAGTGCCTTAGAAAGCCTTATGGAAGAAGGCCTTCAGACAATTACACCAACAATATGTACCAATTGCATCGGATCCATTCAAAGGAAAATACCTGCCGCTATTAACTTAGAAAATATGCAGTATTAATAAATATAATTTTTTTCTAAAATATTTGGTATTTCATAAATTTTTTAAATAAAAATTCTCAAATTGAAGTTTACTACTCTCATATTGAAGTTTACTATTCTCATATTGAAAGTTACTATTCCACTTTGAAGTTTACTATTCTTATTTTGAAAGTTACTATTCCATTTTGAAGTTTACTATTCTCATTTTGAAACTGAAAAGGTAATAGTTTCATTTTTAAAAAAATTATATATTATGCAATTATAAAACACTAAAGTTTATGTAAAATTATTTTTATTTTTATGCTTTTGTTGAAACTCTACAATTTTGTTATTTTTATATTATGTATAATAGAATTATTTGAATTATTTTTAATTACTTTTAATGTATTGCTTATTCAAACTTTAAATAAACCTTATTGAAATTAAATTAAAATTATAACAACTGTGTTCATGTTATACTACGAACTTTAAATTGCTACCAATTACATGTGGTCCACAATAATTCAAGCTTTCCATCTGTACGTCCATCATAAATTTGTGTGTAGATTACATTCTTCTTTACACAATTTAATTACTATGTGAGCAAACTTGTTTTTATTGTGTATAGTGGACGAACGGATAGAAAGACTGACAGAAAGATATTTTCTTAAAAAAAAGCCCTAAAAATATACATATGTTTACCTAAATTATTTTTTCCTTATTTTTTTTCTAACTGCATACAACCATTTAATATCCTGTAAACATTTATAGGTTTGCTCTTCTTATAAATTTGGGAAAGAAAATAACAGATTTTGGAAATGAAGCGATTTCTGTTTTAAGCGTAGTTGGTGATGAGCAAATAGATGAGACATATGGTATTAATGTGCAGTTTGAAGAATCAGAAGAAGAGAGTGATGAAGACATGTACGGTGAAATTCGAGACGATGACGGACAGGATGAGGGTGAGGAAGCTCGTATTGATCACACTTTACGAGCAGAAAATGTAGGTTTTATATTATTATGAAATAATAAGAAATTATTTTGAATTTATTATTAGCTATTGAATGATGATGCAGGAAACGTTAAAAGAGAACGCGGTTTACATCCTCTTGATATAGATGCATACTGGTTACAGCGTTGTTTAAGCAAATATTATAATGATGCTATGATCTCACAAAGTAAAGCGGGGGAAGTCCTTAATGTTCTTAAGGATTCGAGAGATGACAGAGATTGTGAAAATCAATTAGTTCTGTTGTTAGGATATGATTGTTTTGATTTCATCAAGCAAATCAAAAATAATCGGCAAATGATATTATACTGTACAATGTTAGCATCATCGCAGACAGAGTTAGAGAGAAAAAGAATTAGAGACATTATGAAAAATGATAATTATTTAATAAAAATTTTACGGCAATTAGATACGGGAAAAGCTGATGATGACTTTGCAAATGACACTAGATCACAAAAACCTAAAGATGAAAATATAAATTCTGATCAAGTTGAAGTAGGGCAAGTAAACGGAGTAAGAAATATTTTAGAATTTCAAGATATTTCTTTCACCCAAGGGTCACATTTTATGGCTAATAAACGTTGTCAGTTGCCAGATGGATCCTTTCGGAAACAGCGCAAGGGCTATGAAGAAGTTCATGTGCCAGCCTTAAAAGCTGTACCAATTACTGAAAAGGATGAGTTACATTCCATTGAAAAATTACCCAAATATATTCAGCCAGTTTTTGATGGATTTAAGACTCTTAATAGAATTCAAAGTAAAATATGTAAATGTGCACTTGAATCAGACGAAAATATACTTCTTTGTGCTCCAACTGGTGCTGGGAAAACAAATGTTGCCTTGCTTGCTATAATGCGTGAAATTGGAAAACACATAAATGATAATGGAACGATAAACGTTGATGAATTTAAAATTATATACATTGCTCCCATGAAATCATTAGTTCAGGAGATGGTCGGAAATTTTGGAAGACGTTTATCATGTTACAACTTAATAGTCTCGGAATTAACAGGAGATCATCAGTTAACACGTGAACAAATATCTGCAACTCAATTAATTGTGTGTACCCCAGAGAAGTGGGACATTATTACGCGGAAAGGTGGCGAAAAGGCGTTCACATCGTTGGTCCGTCTTATAATTATTGATGAAATACATCTCTTACACGATGAAAGAGGACCGGTTTTAGAAGCATTAGTCGCAAGGACGATCCGTCATGTAGAGACAACTCAAGAAGATATACGACTAGTAGGATTATCAGCTACATTACCAAACTATCAAGATGTATCAACATTCTTAAGAGTAAATTCTGAAAAAGGTCTCTTTTTTTTCGACAATAGTTATCGACCAGTTGCCTTAGAACAACAATATATTGGAGTTACAGAAAAAAAAGCTCTTAAACGTTTCCAAGTTATGAACGAAATAGTTTTTGAGAAAACTATGGAACATGCGGGCAGAAATCAGGTTTTAGTTTTCGTTCATTCAAGAAAGGAAACTGGTAAAACAGCTAGGGCTATACGGGATATGTGCTTGGAGAAAGACACATTGGGAAGCTTTTTAAAAGAAGGATCAGCCAGCATGGAAGTATTAAGAACTGAAGCTGAACAAGTTAAAAACAATGAGCTAAAGGAACTTCTACCTTATGGTTTTGCTATTCATCATGCTGGCATGTCAAGGGTAGACAGAACGTTAGTAGAAGATTTATTTGCAGATCGGCATATACAAGTTTTGGTTTCAACAGCAACATTAGCCTGGGGTGTTAATTTGCCTGCCCACACTGTTATTATCAAAGGTACACAAGTTTATAATCCTGAAAAAGGACGCTGGGTTGAATTAGGGGCACTAGATGTGCTTCAAATGCTGGGTAGAGCAGGCAGGCCCCAATACGATACAAAAGGAGAAGGAATTCTTATTACAAACCATAGTGAATTGCAATATTATCTGTCTCTGCTAAATCAACAACTTCCAATTGAGTCCCAATTGGTAACAAAATTACCCGATATGCTAAATGCTGAAATAGTTTTAGGAACCATACAAAACATTAAAGATGCAGTGAGTTGGTTGGGATATACTTATTTGTATATTAGAATGCTTCGACATCCTGCTTTGTATGGTATCTCTCATGAGAAAATAAAAGCAGATCCATTATTGGAACTTCATAGAGCAGATTTAGTACACACAGCTGCACTGCACTTAGATCGCAGTGGATTAATAAGATATGACAAAAAAAGCGGACAATTTCAGGTAATTTTAAATACATATATTTAAACATAAAATTTTTATTAAAATAATTTTATATATTTTAAGGTATCAGAATTAGGCAGAATAGCTTCCCATTACTACTGCACTCATGAAACTATAATGACCTACAACCAGTTATTAAAACCGACTCTTAGCGAGATAGAATTATTTAGAGTATTTTCATTATCATCAGAATTTCGACATATTACAGTACGGGAAGAAGAAAAGTTGGAATTGCAAAAATTAATAGAAAGAGTTCCAATACCAATAAAAGAATCTATGGATGAACCTAGTGCTAAAATAAATGTGTTATTGCAAGCATATATTTCCCAATTAAGACTAGAAGGATTTGCACTAATGTCGGATATGATATTTATAACACAATCAGCATCTAGATTAATGAGAGCTATTTTTGAAATAGTACTTTACAGAGGTTGGGCTCAATTATCTGAAAAAACATTAACACTTTGTAAAATGATTGACCGAAGAATGTGGCAATCGATGACGCCTTTGCGACAGTTCAGAAAAATGCCAGAAGAAATATCAAAGAAACTAGAAAAAAAAAATTTCTCTTGGGAAAGATTGTACGACTTAGAAACTAATGAAATTGGAGAACTTATACGGGTGCCAAAACTTGGAAAAATTATTCATAAATTTATTCATCAATTTCCAAAATTGGAACTATCCACCCATATACAACCTATTACGAGATCAACCTTGAAAGTTGAATTAACTATAACACCAGACTTTCAGTGGGATGAGAAGATACATGGTCAGTCAGAAGGATTTTGGATTTTAATTGAAGATGTGGATTCTGAAATGATATTGCATTACGAGTTTTTTCTACTCAAAGAAAAGTACATCAATGATGAACATATAATAAAATTTTTTGTTCCAATTTTTGAACCATTGCCACCTCAATATTTTTTAAGAATTGTTTCTGATAGATGGATTGGTGCAGAAACACAGCTACCAGTATCATTTCGCCATCTTATTTTACCTGAAAAGAACAATCCCTCAACCGAACTTTTAGATTTACAAGCTCTTCCTATTACAGTTTTGAGAAATACAAAATTTGAAGCTTTTTATACTGAAAAATATGTTCAATTCAATCCAATACAAACTCAAGTGTTCAATGCCATATATAATAGTGATGAAAATGTATTCATTGCTGCTCCAACAGGTTCAGGAAAATTAACTATTGCTGAATTTGCAATAATTAGATTATTTTCTCAAAACCCAGACAGTAGATGCGTTTACTTGTTACCTAAACAAACTTCTGCTGATTTTTTATTTAATGATTGGCATACGAAGTTTGAAAACTTGTCTATAAAAGTCGTGAAACTTACTGGTGAAACAGGTACCGACTTAAAATTACTTGCCAAAGGACAAATAATTATAACTACTGCAGAAAAATGGGATATTTTATCTAGACGGTGGAAACAACGCAAAAATGTTCAAAACATTCAATTATTTATAGTCGATGAGCTGCAGCTTATTGGAGGTGAAGATGGCCCTGTGCTTGAGATAGTATGTTCAAGAATGCGTTACATCTCTTCTCAAATAGAAAAACAAATACGAATAATAGCCTTGTCTTCTTCCCTGTCGGACGCTAGAGATGTTGCACATTGGCTTGGTTGCACCAGCAATACTATATTTAATTTCCATCCTAGTGTCCGTCCTATACCGCTAGAATTACATGTTCAAGGATACAATATTACGCATAATGCATCAAGAATTAGTGCTATGTCTAAACCAGTCTATAATTCAATTATTAAACACAGTTCTCATAAACCAGTTATCGTTTTTGTTTCTTCAAGAAAGCAAGCTAGAATTACTGCAGTAGATATACTTACTTATTGTACTTCCGAATTGAAGCCAAAAAGGTTTTTCCATGCTGAGGAAGAAGACATAAAACCATTTTTAGACCGGATGACCGACAAAACTTTAAAAGAAACTCTGTCACAAGGTGTAGCCTATATTCATGAAGGTTTAACATCGTCTGATCATAGACTTGTTGAGCAATTGTTTGATTCTGGAGCTATTCAAGTTGCAGTTGTTACAAAAGATCTTTGTTGGGCACTGAATATATGTGCTCATCTCGTTATAATAATGGATACTCAGTATTATAATGGCAAAAACCATTCGTATGCAGATTATCCAATTACCGATGTTTTACAAATGGTTGGAAGAGCTAATCGTCCTGTAGAGGATAACGACGCTAAATGTGTATTAATGTGTCAAACATCAAAAAAAGATTTTTTTAAGAAATTCCTCACTGAACCACTTCCTATTGAAAGTCATTTAGACCACAGATTGCACGATCACTTTAACGCAGAAATAGTAACAAAAACTATTGAAAATAAACAGGATGCGGTAGATTATTTAACCTGGACATTTCTTTATCGACGTCTCACCCAAAATCCAAATTACTATAATTTGCAAGGAATTACTCACAGGTAATAATTAATAAACATTTTACATAGATTATCATGCAAGTATTTGTAGACATTTATCAGATCATCTTTCCGAATTGGTGGAAAATACCTTGGCTGATCTGGAACAATCTAAATGTATTAGTATTGAAGACGATATGGACACATTACCATTAAATCTGGGAATGATTGCTGCATATTATTATATTAATTATACAACTATAGGTAAAAAAACTACAATACTGGTACCATTGATTTAAAAAAACTAAATATATTATCATTGAAAAAAGATTTATATTTCCGGGCAAGGAGCCGATGCAATCGCTTTTAAGAAAATTATTTATGTCTCTTTTCATTTAGAGAAAATAACATATTTTTTCTTTGCGTTTTTATCGTGAGTTTTTATTTTTAATAAACAATAGGGTTCGCAAAACGCCGTATTTGATGAAATACGGTTGTATTTCAATTTTTGCTATTCTGCAAAACGCAATTACATTTCAAGCAAAACTGTATCTCCTTTTCCTAATTATTGCTATGCTGGAATACGGTCGTTTCGAAAGAATGAAACATTTTTCATATATTTGTGATTCGCAAGTATCTGTAATTATATATACGTATATATATAATCTGCAATTAAATATGTAAATAATAAGCAATTGATTATTTGAGTAATTAATTGTCTAGAGACGATGACGTTTTGGTATTAGGTTATATAAGGCATAATAATAATAATAGACAACTAGATTTAATTTTTACAACTGACACTATTAAATATCTCGTTCAAGGAAGTTCTCATGTGCTTTCTATTGTCGATTAATGCTGGATTTTAATGATAAAAATTTGACGCTTGTGCAAGAAAAATAGAACGAGATAGTATATTATAATTTTACATTAGAAAAAAATAGATCGCTGCACAAGGGGAATTTTTTTTGACAGTGAATTAAAATTGCTGATTATGTCTGTACAGATGGCTCTGTTGAATGGCTGTGGAATTTTATTTAAAATAAATCATTTCAATTATTATATTTAAAATCTGCAATTAAATATTAATTGCAAATTGTATAATTAAAAATCAATTGTAATAAAATTTACACGGTATTTCTCCTATTTAAATATTTCTCATTTTTATGATATAATTATCACACTTATCTGAATAATATAAATATTAATAAACATTTAAAATTTAATTTTTTGTAATTTAAAAAATGTTAAACAATTTACTATATTAGTAATAATAATAAAAATTCAATTTTTATTATTATTAAAATATAATAAATAAAAATAAAAATTCAATTTTTATTATTACTAAAATTTATTGATTATTAATATATTATTGTGATGCATTGGTGTTAATTTCATTCAATCAATTAAAGTTTTAAAAAATATACGTACATATATATTTTTTACAAAAACCTGGAAATAATTTGATTAACAATCCGTTAATAATATTTAAAAAATCGTTAATAATATTTTAAAAAATATTTGAAATAAATAAATATAAAATCATTGAAATAATTGTAAAAAATAATAATTTTAATGGTACATATACAGTCCAAAATTAATTATTAACATCCTTGTACATGAAAAAAACTGCATAAGCAAAGTTAATTAAATAACGGAACACTTATATTTGGTTTTACATTTGATATAAATTTTATTCAAAATACTTCTTCACTATGTATACAAATATAATTAACATAAAAAATGGCAATACTAAAATGGCAAATTTCAACAAAACTGTGATACCATACAAGAAGGGTTATCTATAGTTTTAAAAAAATATAATTTGATAAGTAGGAAAATGAAAAATATCCCTTGCAAGATAATTATCCCTTGCAAATGAAAATATACCTTGCAAATGAAAAATATCACTTACAAATGACAATTTGCTGTTCTTTTCGCATATATTAAATTGTGTATAAGAAATAAACTCTTTCGGACAGACGGCATTTTTTTCTCATTAAAACCCAACATTATCCTCAAAATTTTCCGACAATAGATTTACATTACCATTCTCGTAATTTTTAATTTTTTCTCGAAAATGGTAATATAAATATATTTTCGGATAATTCTTATAAGTTTATCGTAACGTAATGTTCCACTGCCGTCAAATTTATTTCTACCTGAATATGACTTGCAGTTATTCAAAAAGGTTGTTAACTGTTACCTCCTTTCGAACCCTATATCCTCTTAAACCCCTAAGCAGTGCTAAAATTAGTGCTATAATATAAAGATAAAGGGTCGCCCCTACGGTTGTGCTAAAATAAAAAATAATAATAAAAAAACGCTGGTTTTGTAAAATTAACTGTTATTGTTATAGTTAGTATTTTTATAAATCTAGAGAACATTATTTCAGTATCTTATGTTGCTATTTTTAACTGTTTTGTGGTGTCTGTTTTGTATTACAATAAAGAACTTCGCAGTCTTCGCGACCGAAGAAATAAATTATGCCCTAAATACTTCTGCTTTAGGCTTGAGACTGATCGACAAGCTTATATAGCTGAAGCTCGTATGTTTCAATATTATCTGTTAACGTTTATCTCAATTATGTCATCCGGATGCAATCTGTCATATTTATTGATTCGAGTCGTTTCTGGCAATTTATCAATATAATAAAAAAAAAAGATATCACCCTTCTACATCGACTCTGAAATATAATGAAAAAAAAGATATCACCCTTCTACATGGAATAATCAAGAAATCCTAATTGAATGATTATCGCAACAAGGCAAATAATCTGATTATGTATAATATTAATGAAACTAAATAGTGCATCTCTCGTTCCTAAAGCTTTCTTGAAACCATGGTTTATATAGCATTTTCGGGTCAAATTAGATTTTTTACACTTAAATTTAAAAAAAAAAATCCTTTAATTCCTTTAAAAAATCTATATGGTCTTTTAAAAATTCAAATTAGTCTTTTTACATTTTAATATAGTACACTTCAAAATAGTCTTTTTATTCCAAATTAGTCCTTCACAAAAGACACTCCTCTTAAGTATTCTAAATCTTTTATGTAAGTAGAAACAAATATAATTGGAAATCTTCTAAATCTTCTTAAGTAGAAACAAGTATTATTATATTTCTACTTATAAAAGATTTAGAATACTTATGGCCGGTCTGTTCAAGTGTGGTTAATTTTAACCCATGGTTATTTCCAGTGGTTACCATAGATTGCGTCTTTTCAACCTTGGTTTGGTTAACAAATGAATGGTTTGGTTAGCTAACCAGAGAAATCGTTAACCAGCCAATTTTGGTCGGTTAACGCTATTTAATCAACGATTAATTGGAATTTTGTCTTTTCACGTTTGGTTAATTTGTATTATTTTCGACACATCATTCGGCTACACAACAATTCAGTGTGATGGAGTGAGTTTGATTTCAATTTTTTAATATTCATTATATTGTATTATTATTCTTCAATATTATTCTTGTTATAATTCATTATTTTGAAATACTGCTTCATTCACAAATTTAGTTCACGTGGAAATTGTGTTTGGGATTTTTGGAGTTCTGATGGTAGTCACGTTAGTGATGATGAGGATTTATTGATTCCTGAACGGCGACAATATAATATGTATGAAAGATTGGACCATTTCAATAAATGGGACGATATTGATTTCTTCAGACGCTTTAGATTGCGAAAGCAAACTGTTGCAAACATTTTGCATTTGATACGTCCGAAATTGCAAGATAAACGCGAGAGGTGTGTTCCACAATATCTTAAATAAATAACAATAATGTAAATTTAAGGTTTTAATTTATTTAATGTAAATTTAAGGTTTTATTTTCTTCAAAAACAACGAAAATAATGAATAATATATGCAAAAAAAATCATGAATAATTATAAACTAACTCACTATGAACTGCCGACAATAAACACGTGTCACCGACAAAGTTAACCATTGATTGATGTTAGTGATTGATTTGACAGATAGACTGGAAAAATATTGGAATTTTTCGATAACTTACGGTTTGTTAACCAAAGCCGAAAAAGTAGTGAAAAGACGCAATTGCTTAACCATAGATTCATAAACATGGGTTAAGCAAAATCTCTGGTAACCAAACCACGGATTTAACCACAATTGAACAGACTGGCCCTTAGAGGAATTTCTTTTGTGAAGGGCTAATTTGAAATATAAAAAGACTATGTTTGAAAGAAAAAAAGACAATTTTGTAGTGTATAAGGGTTTTTTGTTGTTGAGAAAACAAATCCTACACTATATATGAGCCGTTTTTTTGAAAGTGGTATAAGTTCATTTTATATTATATGGAGATAATATAAATACCGTATATTATCAGAGATATAAATTTTCAACAAAATGGCTCATATAAAAATACTATTTTGAAGTAATCAAGGCATTTTTGACCTGTTGCGATAAGATTTAAAAATTGTAGTGGTTAGCATTATAAATCTTGTCAATTTGTCGATATTACCGAAGTATTTGACATGGTAACTTTGATTAATATTTACTTGTTATAATATTAATACAAAAATATTAAAATGCACTGCTTTTGTAATAAAAAAATTAAATTTTGTGTGGAAATATTTATGAAGAAATTAACAATAAGAAAATTGCTGCTGCGCTATTTGTCGATATTACCAGAGCATTTTAATGGGAAATCACAACTTATTGCTTGACAAGATTTATAATGCTGGCTTTCGTGGATTAATGTATGATTGGTTTCGTTCATATAATGAACAACAGAACTTAAAGGGTAAAAATAGCAAATAAATATTATCGATGTACCACAAGGTTCAGTGTTGAAAAATTCAACTTAAAAATTATATTTAAAAATTCAACCATTTCTTAGTGCACAAAAAAATATACAATTACTGAGGCATTGGATAAATAGACAGAATCTATTTCAAAAACACTTATTAGTAAAATTAATATAAATTTATGCTTAATTTAAAAAGGTAAATTTTCTTTTGAATATTATTTATTTAGCAAACAGGTATTCTTAATAAATATTTTACAAAAGTGTCTAACTTAAAAACTACAATTACGAAAATTACAAATTATTAACTTAAATTAAATTATTAATACTGATGTTAGGATGTACCTTTTAGGAGTTGGGTTAGTTTAGATTTAAATGAGGCATTAGATATTTGGGGTGAAAACAGAGTACTGTGTGAGTTAAATTTTGTTTATAATAGACGGAACAGCAATTTTAGCGGTCAAAACGACGAATGTGAAGCAAGAAATAAAAATAGTACGCCTTTGTAAGATAGGAATGATATTCAATAGTTTGAGGCGGTCTAAGTTTTCAAAGTTGTTTGGGTCATATAATTGCGTAAGGCGAAAAGATTATATGTATATTAATAATTTTGTAAATTTTGTATATTTCTATAAGTGAGAAGAATAAAGATCAATTTATTATTATATTTGAAAAGGTTATTAATTTATCTATAAAAAAGTAGAACGTAGTTTATTGATTAATTTCATAGTTTATTAGTTATTAACTATAAATGAAACCTACTTGTCTAAATATGCATATAAAATTTTAAATTTATGAGTACAATTTTATTTATTTATTTATTTACTTTTGTCAACTTAAGACAACACTATTTACAATTACAAGTAATTATATTATATACTTAAATATTAATATTATATAATTAAAAACTTATTCATTTAATATGAAATACTTAAAATATTAATTAATTTTATATAAAATACTGAAACAATAAAAATAAAATATTGAAACTGTTTCACGGTAAAGCATTTAACACTTTTTTTTTTAAATGTGTACTAATACGCTCATCATAAAGATAATATAATTTATTAAAAATGGCCGAGCATCTATTGAAAGGTTCATTATAAGTATATAGAGAAGAATGGCGGATTACTTTTAAATAGGGTGTGTGTCGGAGAACTCTAATATTGGGGTTTAATGAAATTTTATTGCATAGATATGGTGAATTAATGTTATTTTTAAGAAGATCAAAAGCAAATACGTCAGCTGTAGTGTCTGCTACTTCTTAACGTATTAATTTTTATTAGCCCAAGACGATCAATATAAGTTGGGAGACTGAAATTATCATTCTAATTTATTTATATCACAATCAAAATATGGCATCCACACAACACTACAGTATTCTAAAATAGGTCTAACTAGGGCACAATATAATGACTTTATTATATAGGGATCATTAAATTCCCTGCCTCTACGTTTAATAAAACCTAACATTTTTCTTGACTTAGAGTAAACCATATCAATGTGTTGTTTAAAAGTTAATATATTCATAACAAAATATATTAAAAAGCTTAATGAATAGTTTTGGTAGTATTCGTACATTTGAAAATTTTGTAATTCATAAATAAATTCTTATTTTAAATTTTTAGCAAAAAGAAATAGTTTGTTCTATATTGTAAGAATGGTACTGGCATGGTATTTTTGGTATCACTTTAAATGCATGGATTTATTATCCTAATATTACTAATTTGTACATATAATCATTGGTGGCAGTTTCTAATGGTTTTTTAAATAGTTTTCATTTCAGATTAGCATTTTGCTCTTCAATAATCTGATCTTTAGAAGATTCAATGTCATTATTTATTTAAGTGCTGATGTTGCTTTTTAAATTTGATGAATGGAGAATTTTGGTTTATTTTACTTTCCCTTTTACGAATTTACACTTCCGGTATATTTATTTTCGAATTTCAACAAAAACAACAGCTGTTCGCACTCCTCGGCTATTGCCAAGGAACATTCACCTACCCATTTATTAGGTTAGGCTCTGATGTGAAGAAATTTAGTAGCTTAGTTTAGTAGCTTAGGCTTAGAGTATTTAGTTTAATTTCGAATAGGTACTGCCAACTTGGCGCAACTAAACATATCCTTTCGAAAATAAATGGTGCTACTAAACGCATTCTTTAAAATTATATTTGTTTTGATGTAGCTAAGTTTTCAAAAACAAAATAACATAGATAAGCACATCAAAATGTACAAAAGTAAATTAAGATAATATGAAAATGAAAAAAAAATGTAAGTTGGTTATTGCGTTGAAAATGTGGCTTTCTATTATCTATTAATATTATTCTATTAATTAGAATAGAATATTTCTATTAATATACTATTGAAAAAATTGCATTTCAATTTAATTTATAGTGTATAATAATTCAATTACATAAATAATATTAAAACAAAAATATTTATAATGCAATATTTGCATAATATTGATACTCGCCTTAAAAAAATCAAAAACCAAAAGTAAGAAAAAAATCTTCATATCAACCTATCAACCCTTAATAAAGAGAAAAAAATCATTTTTTTAAACATATACTATATATTTCCCTTTCAGTCATCTGTTATTCTTTTTTTTCTGACTTATGAAATAGGACACGAGAATTCTCGCCACTAGAGAATTTGCCAGTATTGCCATATAAAAATGACAAAGTATAGCTCAATAAGGGTAGTCAATGGGGCACCTTGGGTTACAAGAGGGCCCATTATACAAAAAAACCCACATGGTCAAGTGAAAGGTCTTAATTAAAGCCCGTTAGGTAGTCCGAGAGGTACTCTGGGTCATGTGGAGTCTATTACACAAAAAAACATGTGGGTATCAAGTGAAAGATTTGCAGAGTACATCTCGTTGAGCAGTCCGCTGGGCGCCGTGGTTCATGTTGGGGTACAAAACATGTTATATGTGGGGGTCCATCATAAAAATATCACTTGGGGTATCAAATGAAAGGTCGTGAAGAGTACATCTCGTTGCGTAGTCCGTTGTTGATGTGGGGCGTAGTTTGTGGGTAGGTCGGTGGAAGTTTAAATCATGGGGCATGAGGAGCTCAAACAAATCTATGCCAAGTTGTCAAAATATTTCAAATGTAAAAATGACACCGTCGTAAATTGCTTTGAAATAAATTATCGGTCAAATAAAATTTTTAGTCGGTCAAATAAATAAATATTTGACCAACTAAAAAGTATGAAATAAAAAATATAAATAAAAAAGTATTTTAAAAATA
The DNA here is from genome assembly GCA_949752835.1 of Empis stercorea. Taxonomy (NCBI): domain Eukaryota; kingdom Metazoa; phylum Arthropoda; class Insecta; order Diptera; family Empididae; genus Empis; species Empis stercorea. The sequence continues at coordinate 39,749,700 of OX457085.1, forward strand.
CTTTCCCTTAAAGTAATATTCAACTAAAAAGTAATAAACTAAAAAACTAAACTAAAAATAAACTATCAACTAAAAAGTAATGATATAATATTACTTGCCTGTTTATAGTTGAATATTACTTTATTCAAGGAAAATATTTTTTAAAAAACTTATTTATATTTTTTTAATAATGCTGTTACCAATTTTTTCAGTGAAATTTTGATTTTGGCTGATAATAGGATGTGGTCTGACTGCATATCAGAACTAGGAAATGACTCAATACTTTTTCTAAAATGTTTACTAAAACATAGTCTGTGTTTGTTTCTTGATTACATTATCATCGTTGCTTCTCGGCGTCACACAAGTGTACAGTTTTTTCGGCAGTCGTTGCCAATCCAAAATTCCATCAACTTATCACTACTAATATTCCTTGCACAAGTCCGTTTACTCGTTGTCCTTTGAACTGCCAATTTCGTGACTAATTCCATCTGTATACCGTTTTAATTTTAGAAAGTATATTCAGTTACTTGTTTTATCAGTTGTTTTATAGCTAACTGATTTATTAATGCTCAATTATTTTAATGCTTATATATCTTATTTTACTATTTCATCTGGCTCTATGGGGATAGATATTTGTATATTTCTGAAAGATATCTAACTCTTTTTGGATTACAATTAACTTGTAGCTGTATCTTCACTTCCAACTCTTTTAAATTAAACATGCTTTCCTTCACTTTCTAAGGGTGCTGGCATAGTAAGCGCGAGAAGCCGAGCCGAGCTGAAAGCTTATGAATGCGAGAATCCGCGCTGAAAAAGTCTGCACATACATTTTCATATAAACTCGCATGATTGCGGCATAGTAGAAGCCGAGCGGAGCCGAGAGCAAAGCTGATTTCAAAGCGCAATGAGAGAAAGCTTGTTGTGCAGTGGTTTCAGCGCCGAAATTTATATGTATGCGTGAAATTTATAAGTATGGAATAGCTGAAATACATGTGCAGAATTTCTGCACGCAGCGCTGCATGCAGCGTCGCTCTTAAAATACATGTGCAGCTTTTTTTGACATAATTGAAATTTTTTTTTATAAATATTTTTATATTTATAAAAATTTTTGTAATTTTTATTTTGTTTGTTGAAAATAAAATCATTTTGTTTTATGAACTCTATTAATTTTTCCTCCATTTTGAAAATAAATAAATAAAAATAAATCAAAACATTGATAAAATTGTCAAATTTCAATGTCATTTTTAAATTTTATTTTCGCAAGTTGTCAGTCTGAACGTTTTGTGTTGTAGTAACACTGCCGCTGCGCAGCGAAAGTAGAAATAGAGACGACTTGCATCCGCTGCATGCAGTGCAGAATTCCATGTATTTGGTTCCATATAAAACCGTGTATTCTAAATTATTTTTGCTGCTCTGCATGCATAATTCTGCACATGTATTTCCAGCATAATGAGATTTTTGTTTTTAATTTTTGTGCAATTCAGTTAAGTGGAATTTTATATCTTTTAGGTGATGAAATTTTCCAAATTTCTTTCTTTTTAATTGTAATGGATGGACTTCATATTGCATTTTTCCAGAATATATCATTTTTCTCTTTATGGAGCCAGAAAATTATAGACAAAAATGGTATTCTAATATAATCGTCTGTATACAGTTTATTAGTTTGTGGATAAAGGTAACTAATATTGGTCTAATAATTTTTTTATTTGGGTCAGCTTTATCAATTATATTTGCAAAATTAAGATCTTTCACCGTGATTGGTATGTTTAATCTGCCTGATATAAACCTTATAACTATTTCATTTTTTTTCTTTTAATTTGTGACTGTCTGTCACCGGCTAAAATGCAGTTAGGTCCTTTGACGTAATAAAATCCACCGCTCCTAGGCCGCACCGTTATTTTCCCGCCCAAATTTATAATCGCAAAAACTTTGTATGGCCACTGTCCAGAGTGTGGTTGGTGTTGGTCGACTATTATGGCGAATGGAAGCCATATCAAAGTAGAGTATGAATGTAAAATAAAAATACTAATTTTTGTGCAGGGCCGACTCAGACATCTAAAACAGGAATTGGGCTATTAAAACAGAAATGGGCGAACGGATTCTAAAACTCCGTTTACCCACTTCTAAAACAGAAATAGACAAGTCAAATAATAAATAAAAATGCCGCGCAGCCGAACTACTGATCAGTAGTTTTATAATTATGGGCTTTTTTTAAATTCAACTACTGTATATGTTGCACCCTCTAGCCGCAGAAATTAAGTTTATAACTATGATTTTATACTACTACTTACTACCTTTCAAATACGGCATTAAACCTATTTTGTGGCGCTAATTGACAATTGGAAAACACATATTGAATATTAACATTTTACATTTTTTAGTATTCGGCGCTTCTAGCGGGAGAAATCGCATCGTATTCTAATTTAACTACCTTTCCAACGACTAGCCACACTTCATTTTTGGTGCACATTTACTATATTAAACATCAAGTTTTTATTTGTAATTTACTGCCTTTAGCGGCAAAAAATCAGATTATGAGAATGTCTGATTTATTTTAGTTTAGATTAGCTTTCCTGCGCTTGCTTTCCCTTCATTTTTGGTAAAGATTCACCAAGTTAAATAACATTTTTAAAAAACATTATAATTATATGGTTCGCCCTCTAGTGGTAGTAAATAAAGTTGTAGCAACTGTGGCTATATACTACTACCATTGATTTTAAATAACTAGATAAATCATCTTAAATATCGACCGTTTTATTTATTGAAAATTTTTTTCTTAAAATGTTGTATGGCTATCCGTCCAAATAAAATTAAATATTTATAACAGAAACATTAATTTTATTTTTTATATAATAAAATATTCTTTATTTTATTGTTTTTAATCTACATTTCGCCTACTTTTTTTAGGCATCATCAGGATCTATCTATAATTTAAATTTAAAATGCATACACTTATTAAATATTTTCACAAATTCACAAATAAATTTAAGAATAAATTACTAATTCAAATACTAAATATTTATTCTACTAAAATAATTTAAAATTTACTTACGACAATAATAATTAACACATAATTAAAAAAGAAGACAAAAATTAAAATTTAAAAATTTTTTCTAAGAAAATTAAAACTAAAAATGTTTACTAAAATTAACGAAAAAGTTTTTATTCCTTGCTAATTAGAGATCACTAATATTCTCTACATCAGTTTTTCTATTCATGGTTCTCTCAGTCGTCTGTATATATAAAAAATAAAATTAATGTTTCTGTTATAAATATTTAATTTTATTTGGACCGATAGCCCGTACAACATTTTAAGAAAATTTTTTTCGATAAATCATCATTTGAAAAAAAATATTGTTATATTTGTGAGACAGGGGGCGCATGTATCGCTTTTAACAAACATTATTATTTTTGCATTTCTCAGTGAGAAAATTATTTATATTCCTTTTTTGCCTTTTTTGCGTTTTGTTTGGCTTATTGACTATTTAAAATCACATTTTGAAAATTTACAATTTATATATTTTACTATTCAGCACATCTAGCGGTAAAATTTTTAAATACAGTTACTGGCATCGTATTCTATTCTTAAGTACCTTTCCAACGAGTGGTCAAGCTTAATTTTTGGTGCACATTTACTATATAAAATTATAATTTTTATTTGGATAAAGATGTTTTGGCAAAATGTGAATTTTGAAATTCTATCAATTACATCTGGTTCTCAATAAATCAAGCTTTCCATCTGTCTATTATATACTTGAGTGTACATTACCAAAGAGTAAAGAGTAAGAACTCATCTTATATACATATACTCTTTGACATTACCTATGTGACACAATTTGTTTTTATTGTTTACATCGGACGGACAGATGGACAGACAGACGTACAAAAGCGTTACTAAAAGCTTTTCTAATTTGTAAAGAGGTTTGAGAATGATGTACTGGTTGATTTTTTTAATCATACCATAATAGTAATCAATAATAATAGGCGATATAATTTTTTTACAGAATTATTTAGCTTATCATTGAATAGTAAGACAAAAATTCGTGGATTGCTAGAAATTATTTCATCTGCAGCTGAATATGAAGATATTGTTGTAAGGCATCATGAAGAAACTATTTTGCACAGTTTAGCTCAACGACTTCCCAATAAAATTACTGGTGCCAATGATACCATACCAAAGTAATGTTATTAAAAGCAATTGCCGTATATTGTGTTTTTTAGGTACTAAATATCTATTAACATTGAATTATATGTTTAAAGGTACAATGATCCTCACGTAAAAACGAATTTACTGTTGCAGTCTCATTTGTCTCGATTGCATCTTGGTCCAGAACTTCAAGGAGATACTGAGATTATATTAGCTAGGGCTATTAGACTTATTCAAGCATGTGTAGACGTTTTAAGTTCTAATGGGTGGTTATTACCTGCGGTAGCTGCTATGGAATTGGCTCAGATGGTCACTCAGGCAATGTGGAGTAAAGAATCTTATTTAAAACAGTTGCCATATTTTACGTCGGATATTATCAACAGATGCAAAGAAAAGGTATTTACATTTAAAAATTTATATAACCGAATTTTAATAATAAAATAATAATACTAATAAAGCAAGTAATGAAAATTTTGACAAACACACTTGGGTTTTTTAAAATCACATTTCCTGAGTCTCCGTACCTTATGTAGAACTCTGAGGAGAAACCAAATACAGAATTAAATCTTCAGTATTCAACTATTAATTTTGAAAATATAGAAATTCAAATTCAAATTACATAAAGGGGGTTGGACTGGTTTTTTCGCATAAGATGTAAAATTTTATTATTTAAATACTATTTTTTCATTTTTTTAAATTAGCCCCGCGAGAAAGGTTGAACTTCTTTCCTAAATATACACCCTCCTCGTTTCCTAAATATACCCCCTCCTCAACCTCTAAAAAACAGCAGGTTAAATTTTTTGGTGAATTCGATAACCACTAATCTATTGCACCTAATTTATAAGTTCCAAAGTAATATCTAAAATGTAGCTTATTTATATTTAGTAATTTTAAATTCCGAAATTTAAATTTTCATAAACTATATAATAAATTTTCAAATGTAACATTATTTCTAAGTGATGTAGAATAGAGGGGGTTCTAACCATCTAAAAAGGGTCTGTTTCTCCTCGTTTCCTATATATACCCCCTCTAAAAAACAGCAGGTCAAAATTTTTGGTGAATTCGATAACCTCTAATCTATTGCACCTAATTTATAAGTTCCAAAGTAATATCTAAAATGTAGCTTATTTATACTTAGTAATTTTAAATTCCGAAATTTAAATTTTCATAAACTATATAATAAATTTTCAAATGTAACATTTCTAAGTGATGTAGTATAGAGGGGGTTCTAACCATCTAAAAAGGGTCTGTTTCTTAAACGTACCCCCTCACCCATCTAGGTTAGGTTAGGTTTAGGCACAAGGATGACACTGATGCGCCACGCCATTAGGCTTATTGTAACATCCTTCATAATTACTCTGCTGTTAGTCTCATACTGCTAATGAAGCTGTATAAGTTTGACAGAGATAGGTTCTATGTGTCATATGGAGATATAATATAACCATTCTGTGGAGTGCCAAAATGCCATCTCAAAGGAATCATAAAGGAAAAAACCACACGCGCTCAAATCAATTCAAATCAAGGAAAAGAACCAACGAAGTCCTGCAGTGCAGTAGGAAAAAGGTATGAACAATCACTGGCTTCCTGACAGGACACTTCGGACTCAGGAAACACTTACATACCATACGACTATCACAAGAGAGAGTATATACTGCCAAGAAGAAGATGAAACGGCTGAGCATCTGCTATGCGAATGTATGGCCCTTGCCAACAGGCTGCTAAAATACCTGCATAGTTATATTTAATATTTTATTTTATTTGTTGAGTCAAGAGTCTTTAGAGCCGCTTGGCTGTTCGAGTAGATTGTTATGGTTTTGTTGTTATATTTCCTGCGTAGGTTCTCTTGCGCACACATCTGAATGGCGTAGACTTCTGCTTGAAATACGGTTGTTAAGGCCACCATACTGCTGATGCGTAGGTTATTATTGGTCTAACGATTGTTAGATATATATATTGTGCTATTTTTGGGTGTATACCCCAGGTCTTCCCACAGATACGTCTGCATGTCCACAGGGAAAGATTTGCTTTTCTATTGATGTTGTTAACATTGCTATTCCAGTTAAGCTTTTGGTCCAGGGTTACTCTCAGGAATTTTGCTTCTTTCGAGGAGTTCAGTTCTACTCCAAACAGCCTTCGTTTGTTAAGATCATTTATTTTGTATTTGCTGCTGAATGGAACTATAATATTTTTTCCGGGTTTACTCGAAGTTCCTCTTTTCCGGGTTTACTCGAAGTTCCTGATCACATTTATGTTGGTGAATTTACCTCTGATAATTATTGCCATGTCGTCAGCATATCCTTGTAGTAGATTGTCCACTACTAGCGGCCATATAAGGGGTGAAAGCATACCATCTTGTGGACAGTGCCACTGCTGGTCCTTACCTGTATATAAGGTTTAAAAAAAAACCGGTATAAAAACCGGTTAACCGATTTGCAAAATACTAAAAAACCGGTTTAAACCGGGTTTTTTTAAATTAAAATTTCATAAAATTAAAGTAGAAAAATATAAATGTTACTGTTTTTTATTTAAAAACTAAAACTTCAAAAATACAAGAGCGTTTAATGACTTATCACTTAAACGAGTTCTTAATTTATTACATAAATTTCCAGAAACAGAAAATGTCCTTTCTGCATCAGTTGAAGTTGGTTTTACAGTTAATAAAGCCTTGTACAGTTTTTCTAAATTGTTTGTACGCTTTCCTGATAGTTCAAATACAGCATATTCTTTCTTGAATAAATTTAAATTAACAATTTCCACTGCCGGTACTGTTCTCAAGACTTCTTTTTGAATAGCTAAATTTAATTCTTCACCCAGTGAGATTTCGGAATTATTGAAAAGTGTAGTATTATTATCTGAATTTTCAATAGTAGAATGAGAAGATGTTTCATATAATCTGTCCAATATCTGCTTACCAAAGTTTATAGTTTCTGTTTTTGATAGGTAAGGAAAAATTACTTTGTGTTGAGCTTGGGACTTGTTGGAAGGATCTTTTAACAGTTTTACTAAAGACGTTAAATTTATATTTTGACGTTCCAATATTCTTTTTTTAAGAGCAGAAAATAAATTTTGACTGATTTGTGTGTTCAATAAATCCACTTTGTTTAACATAAATAAAATAATTGTTTCTGATGTTATTAATGTAGCATCCTTCTTTCCCAAAGCTTCAGCCGCTACATGTACTAGTGAAAGTGCATCGTGAACATTTTTAAGCATTGTCTCAGAAATATTATCAAGCAAATTTAGTTGCTGTAAGTCCTTTAAAGATGCTTTTATACAGTCGAAGATTTTGAGAAATCTTTCTATCATATGAAGTAAACTGTTCCAGCGTGTTTGGCAGTCCAAAATTAATTTTAGCTCAATATTCAATTTTTCTTTTACATATTGTTGCAAAATTGTATTTCGTACTGCTGACCGTTTAAAAAATTTCACTACAAATCTAACTGCTTTAATACAACCATGTAGTGAATAATCTGAGTAGCAAAGTTCAACTACATTTTCTGTTTCCGTTACTTCGAAATCTTCATAATCAGATTCTTCTTCATCTGCTTCTACACTTTCGTTTTGAATACAACCTGACTGGTTTTTAAATAAAGTACCGATAACAGCTAAATGAATACCGTGAATCATACAAAAAACTATTTCAGATTCACAGTCTACCAAATTTTACATTTACTGCTGCTCCATCACATGTTATAGCTACAATTTTGTTTTTGATATTCAATCAAAATATTTTAAGTCTTTCCTCGATTAATTCTTTGGTTCTTTGTGAATTACAGCTTCCCTGGATACGCACCAAACCTAGATTAAATATATTTCCATCGAAATCATGAAGGTTCACATTGAGATACCTTCGTCCACGCAGACTAGTCCATTCGTCAAATGTCGCAGAATAATTGTCATTATTGGAAACTAATTTTTCTTTTAGCTCATTTTCTTTCTTTTTAGAGAAGTTTACAATAATCTGCATTACACTGTTTTCAGATTTTGGACATTCGTAACCTCGAGCACTTAAAGATTCACGTATAAAGGTTGATTTTGTAATTTGCCTCACTGTAAGACCATCTTCACATGCGAGTCTAGCAAGAATTTCTTCCAGGCTGATACGACGTACGAAGTCTAAAATAGATGAAGATCTTACTTTATTGGGTGCTATAGGTTCCGATTCCGAATCTAATTCACTGGTTTGCTTAGCTATCAAATCAATTTTATGCTGGCTTCTTAGATGACTAATTAAAGCTGATGTTGATCCTCCTTTACATTGCACTATGTTTTTGCAATATATACAAATTGCTCGTTCGCTGTTTGGAACTTTGTTATAATAATCCCAAGTTGTACTCTTTTTTGAACTCATCTACGCAATGGCTACATTTTATTTTGTGTTTATATATATTTTCAAATATGAATTACCTTATATTTAAAGTAAAATAGTATAATTTTATCACTAATTAAATTTGAAATATTAAAATATTGTTTTTGTCCGCAAATATTCCAGTATTGCAAATTCAATGTCCATATGACATACACATATGATTAATGATTGTGAAATTGTTATGTTATTTAATGCTGTCATTTAATACTGTCATTTTATCTACCCAATAAACCAGAATTGAATCAAATCTGAACTCGAAGGCGGAGACATAATTGGACAGTTGCGTACGGCGCGTTCCGATATTTTTGATTTTTGTGTATCTTTAATCATTATTGTAAATGAATAAAAACATTTGTTTTTGTAGAAAAATTAATTTTATAATGTATCAACAAAATATTTTACAGAATTAAGAAATTTAATTCATTATAAAATTAATTAAATTAACCGGTTTTTACTCTTTAAAAAACCGGTTTTAGGTTTTCTAAAAAAATTCCCGAAAACCCGGTTTTTGCAAACCAGTTTAAACCGGTTTGCAAACCCTACCTGTATATTCACATCGCCAAGAGATATCTTTATAATCCTGCCTACCAGCATGGATCTGGTCCACCTGCAGATCTTTTCATTGATTCCTTTTTCTCTGATGCCCTGATCATAGATTCATGAGAGGTGTTGTTGAATGCTCCCTCAATATCCATGAAGGCAACTAACGCTACTTCTTTGTCGGTTATCGATTTCTCTATCTTACCGTTAGATTCAGTAGCGCCATCTCAGTAGATTTACCAGCTTTAAACGCATATTGGTATCTGTTCAGGGGGTTTCCTGTGAGGGTAGTGTCTCTCATGTGCCTCTCAATAACCTTTTCCAGCGTTTTCAGTATGAACGATGATAGACTGATGGGCAGCAGGTTAATAGGATCTCCATAAGCCTTTTTGTTCTCTTTGGGTATAAATACTACCTTAACTTCCGTCCATGCTTTCGGTATGTGTCCCCACACAATACTGGCTTTAAAGAGCCTAGTCAGGGTGGGGATAATTAAACTTCCTCCTTGTAGTAGAGCGGCGAATATTCCATCCGGCCCTGGTGATTTATAGGGCTTAAAAGTGTTGATGGCCCAGTGTACTCGTTCCGGGCTGATGATCTTCGAAGCTTGCTTCCATTCCTGTTTTAGGGGGCTGCTGAGATCGATGGCTGTCCTCGGATATACATATGCGTCATTCTCATCTAAGGTTGTGGCTCCTGGAAAGTGTGCCTTTAGAAGAGCATCAATTGTTTCGACTTTGGATTCTGTAAAGCCACCATCGGATTTCTTTAGCAGTCCAATGAAACCAGGGGTTTCGTTTGCCATAACCTTATGTATACGTGGTGCTGCTGGTAGGTCCTATATTCCTTCACAGAACGTCTGAACAGAAGATCTCTGCTTTTCTGATATCCCGATTATATGTAGTTAGTGCTTCCGTGTATCTCTCCCAGTCTCGCGGGTTCCTGTTTTTTCCACTATTAAATAACCTGCGGACCTTCTTCCTCAAATCCGCCAGATTATTATTCCACCATTGCACTTGTCGGTTGCTGGTACTAATGCATGGTGGACAGCTGTTTTCGAATGCTTCTACAAGAGCCTTGCTGGTTGTCCAGGCTGCTTCTTCTAGACTTTCTATGCTATTGATCCTATTTGGAACGATCTCCAGTTTACCTGCTAGATCTTCCTTGAAGACAATTGAAGTCTTGGGACTAAAATCTACGACGTCGAACCTTATATGCTTGTGGTCAGAGCAAGATGGATCGCTAGAGACATGCCATCTTTTAATGTTATTATACAGAAACGAGGTTGAGATTGTAAGGTCCAGCACCTCGCTTCTTTTTCTATTATTAAAAGTTGGTACGTTAATAAATTAAAGTAGTAACTCACGTCTATTGTTGATATTCGTGCTAGATTTGCATCTCGTTCCTTTTTGCATACGATAGCAGTCCGATTAATTCTGGTGATAGACATTGTTCATCTCCGGATAAGTAAGCCGATCATACAATAATGTCCGCTGTACCCCTTTTTGATGTCACAATGGCTGCTACTACGTCCTTTCGGCAGAATTTTGTAATGGGAACGTAATTTATATTTCTGTTAAATAATATACAGGCTCTTGGATTGGGGTCCTTGTAATCATATAATAGCTTACCTTTAGAATCACCTAGCAGGCAAATCTTACCTTTTGCTAGCCATGGTTCCTATATTAAGGGGACGCTTATTTGTTCTTTTGCGAATCTACAACTCATAACTGCTGATGCTGCGTTACCATGTTGCGGATTCGCCTGCAATGCCTTCCACTCCATCAGATTTATTTAGTCTCCGGGCGCGGGACCATGGTGAGTCTCCTTGCTCCTCCTGAGGGATGGGGGACCTACACATGCATGCTCGATTTTGTGCCATCCTTTTTTAGCATCTTTGGAAGCTGTCCTGTGTCGGGTAGGGGTTCTGATCTGGCACGCCTAATGCTACCTTCCGCTCTCCTCTCCCGGACTTTGTTCAGAAACTAAACTCCGAAGACCTTTTTGTAGTCTCCGCTTTCCTATAGCCACTAGTAAATGGTACCTAATAGGAAGCCGCCTTAACTACCTCTGCCAGTGTTGGTGATTTTATTATCGGTGTCGACGCTGCTACCTCTGGCTCTTTCATTACCGTGTTTGCTGGGCCCATTGGTTCGGGTGTCTTTGTGACTACCTTCTCCTTTCTACCAATGGAGTCTGTCGCTCCTGAGTTGCCACATCTTTTTACCTCTTGTTCGTGGAGCCTTAGCCGAAGGCGTAGACTTAGCCTATCTAGGTCAAACCATGGTCTACAATCGAGTGATTGAAGGGCTCTGGCAGAGGCTTCATAAATCGAAAGGACATATGGTGGCCTCTTCCTGTCGATGTCCTCTTCACAACCTTCCAATCATCGGTATGCAGACCATCGTTTTGCCTTCCCAACCTGTCCAGAATCCTTTCCTCATGAAGCACCTCTTCATCAGGAAAGAACCCCGAACAGGTCGCATATTTAGGGAGGTCCTTATCTTCGGCCACTATGAACTCCGCAACATGATATGGCTTGATGTTCTTGGTGATATTCTTCAGCCATGTTTTGCTCATGTCATCATTGCATATTAATGATACCCATCCCGGTTTGCACATTGATCCATTAAACCGGACATGTGTACCCCGTGGAAGTTCATCCATAGCACTCAGTATCGCCCTCTTGACCATCTCAGCCTCAGCCTCACTTAGTGTGTTCAAGGGGAATCGTTTGGGAAGAATTCCTACCTTTGTACAGCTGGTGACTTCGCTGTACGTTGGGCGTTGCTGTTTAGACGTTGTCTGCACCCGGATTCTCGTGCTACTCACATCTGACCGGTTCCTCTTTTTGACGGCTTGTATCTGCAAACTTTTTATCTATTTCAGATCTGGCTACCTCGTACAGCACATCAGATTTGAGCATTCTGCGGAGTCTTTTTTTCACCGATCCACACAGATTCTTTAATTTCACCTATCCACATTGGTTTTTTGGATGTCGAGTTTCTTTGAGTTTGTGTCACTCTCCACAACTGTGACATTGTCGCCAGCGGAGTTTTTCAGGTATATGCTCGCGTCATCCATTGCAATCTCACTATCTTCTGTTGGTTTCTCAGAGCAATTGAAGAGGTGATTGCTGTCGTGAGTGCCTTGGTTGCAAGTAGGACAGCTGTCATCTGTGCCCGTGCTTTATAGCTCTGGAGCATATTGCACCAACCTGAGCGCAGCTGAGCTAGAGTAGTTCTTGTTGCCCTGGGCAGCGTTTTCTCACTGTCATCGATCGCGGGTGGCCTTGTGCCAAGGACCCTGTTTAATTTGCTAGAAGAGATAGCTGTCGAGACAGTGTCTGTATGGAGCTGTTTGTGTGCTGCGCGGATAGAAGTAGAATTCCAGGTGGTCGGAATTACTGGGGCAACATTTGTTTCGAACACCCTTAGGTCCTTCCGTATGTTACGTTGCGGCAACTCACTGGAGGTGATGTTGTGTGTGGGATTGTGGCAGGACAGCAGGAATTGCTTAGAAAGTAATTCGTTATGCTGCCTGACTGGGAGGATGGAGGTTTCATGGTGGAGATGGTCGGGGCAGGAAATGGAGTGACACCCAGTAGCGATGCGCAGAGCTGTGTTTTGTCGGGACTGAATATTTTTCCATTGAGTGTCGCTAAGGTATGGCGTCCAGACGGGAGCGGCATAGCTGATGACAGAGCGACCAATAGCTTTATAAGTTGTTGTGATAATTTCTTTGTCCTTCCCCCAATTCGTGCCCGCAAGAGCTCTAAGTACCCTATTTCTACTACTTACTTTGTTGCAAATGGACTTTGAGTGTTTAGAAAAAGTCAAAATGTTGTCGAACGTCACTCCAAGAATATTAGGATTGTTAACTGTCGGGATGAGATCCCCGTTAATTTGAATATTCAGGAGGAGTTTGACTTCTTTGGTCCAAGTAGTGAAAAGAGTAGCGGACGATTTGTGCGAGGCAAGTTGGATTCCTCGCATTAAAAAATTGTTCTAGTTCCGACAAGTAGATGTTAATTCTGTCGGTAACTTCATTTATATCTAAACCAGTGGCTGCGACCGAACAGTCATCAGCATATGTAATCAGTTTGACACTCTCGGGTGCAGGTGGAATTGATAGATATAAATTGAAAAGAATTGGAGAAAGGACCCCGCCTTGTGGTACTCCCATTTTCAATTTTCTGTAATTCGAACGTGAGTTTCTGAACTCTACGAATGCCGTCCTGCCATGGATGTAAGCTGACAGGAATATTTTGATGTTATTGGGCAGTGTCGAGTTCAGAATATCGTTGAGCAGAATCGAATGAGAGACCGTGTCAAAAGCTTTGGACAAATCAAGTGCAACGACAACTGTGCGCCAGTGCGGACGACGATGGTTGAGACCATCCGCAATTGCCGTGGTGAGCTCCGTTAAAGCTGTTGTTGTGCTGCGGCATTTCCTGAAGCCATGTTGGTGTGAGGCTAAAGTGAAATGCCGCTGTAGCTGGGGTAGGATAAGACCTTCCAAAACTTTAGCTACTGGTGAGAGCAGTGAAATCGGTCTGAAAGACGAACCTTCATTGGATGGCTTGCCAGGTTTTGGGATTGGTATTATCCTGGCAGTTTTCCATACGTTAGGTATGTTAAGCTTGTCTAGCGTAAGATTGATAATTTTGGCTAGATACTCGAGGCTTAGGATGTTAAGCTTTTTCAGCATTACCATCGAAATTCCATCCGGCCCGAGGGCCTTTGAAGGTTTGGCTTTTCTTATAGCTTCATGTACATCTGAAGCGTTGAATGGCGAGGTGTTATTTTCCGATTTCAGAGCTTTCAGCTTACGTAATACAGGACGGATGGTTTTGTCATGAACTGGCGGATGCTCAACAAATTGTCGGCAGAATTGGTTGGCGCATTTCTTAGGGTTGTCGTATTGCGTGTTATTGAAAGTGATAGCCGTCTTATTTTGTGGTAGGCGTTTGCCTGAAAGGCCACTAATTGTGGACCAGAGCTTCTTGGATCCAGGCGAGCACTGTTCGAGGTGGCTCAACCATTTGGAACGCCGGTGATCGGCTACCAACTTGTGGATGTCCTGTGTGAGTTGAGCGATACGTGCGTCGCTAGGATCTGTTGAACGCAGGTGGTCGCGTTGCTCGGCTAAATTTGGTATCACTTTCTTGATTCGGCCCATCGGAATGAACCTTTTGGATGCACTTACGACTGCTTCACGAAAGGCTTTCTCACCAGATATTGCATTAGTGGGTTCCGGTAGTGAACTGAGTTTGTCGTCTACGAAGTTCGCAAACTCAGGCCAGTTGGCTTTGTTATGGTTCACGTATGTTCGCTGTTCGGAGACGACAAAGTTATCGGGTTCCTCTACAGTAATGATTACTGGGATGTGATCGGAACTTAATGCGGGTTCCGCCCGCCACGACACCTTACTTAGTAAAGATGTGCTTACTAGTGTGATGTCGGGCGAGCTTGAACAGGTGGTAGTGATTCTGGTGGGGAAGTCCTCGTTGATGGTAATGCAGTCACTTGATTCGATTTGTTCGACAAAACTATTTCCGCGGTTATCATGCGGGAGAGCGGAGAACCAGAGCGGGTGGTGTGCGTTGAAATCACCTACAACAATCAAATTATCACCTTGAAGAAGGTGCTCAATGCAGGGTAGATAGCGAGTATCTACACTGTTTACAGGTGGTATGTAAACATTTGTGATTGTGATTTCCAGGTCACCGGATTTGACAGCTATACTCATCGTTTCTAGGTAGGGGTCAGGGATGGATGGTTGGGTGGTCGTGATGGGTCTGAAGGAGACATCCTGATGAAGGATGAAAGCTAGTCCGCCTCCTCTGTCAGATCTATCACACCGGATAATTTGATATCCGTCAAATGATGTTATGGAGTGGGATTTGGGAATTTTGGTCTCTTGGACTGCTGCAATGAGAATATCATTGCGGAACATGAAATTTGTGACCTCTTTTAATTTGTTCCGGAGGCCATTGAAGTTCCATTGGAGGATCTTGAAGGCATTTGCTAGGTGGACTTGCGGCTGCCTGTACTGCGACCTTGGGGGAGAGGGATGAAAGGATGATTGTTGGGATGTGGATTGTTGGGGTGTGGATTGTTGGGATGTGGATTGTTGGGATATGGATTGTTGGGATGTGGATTGTTGGGATGTGGATGTGGTTGGAGTGGATGATTGTTGGGATATGGATGTAGTTGGGGATGGGATGTTTGCTCTAGCTGCACAGCAATTACCAATGAATGTTGAAGTGTAGTCTGCTGTGCTGCGGAGTCCGGAACACTGAACAAAATGGCACCAGTTGTTACAGCCATTGCAGCGAACCGAAGTAACCGTTTTCCTAATAGGATGATTACAGACCGAGCAAGACCAGGTTCTGGGACCCGGGTTTGACTCGATGCCGGCAATTAAAAGTAGTATTGGGAGAAGATCTGCCGGTATGATCCACTCCAGTAGTGAAAAGAAGAGGTCAGGAACAGAGTCTGAAAAGGAAAACTCAAATAATCTAATCTCAAACCTGTTCTCGATGTGGCGATCCTTGGCCTGGTATCCAACTGGTGTTGATTGCCAGGGTCTCTCCGGTGCGTAGAACCGATCGTCGTGGGAGAGTCCGGTGCGTAGAACCGATCGTCGTGGGAGAACAACAATACACATAGGTATTGTTGTTGTTCTTCTTGTTGTTGTTGTTGTAGCGAATCCAGGCCTGTTTTCGATGTGACGATCCTTGTCCTGGTTTCCAACTGGTGTTGATTGCCAGAGTCTCTCCGGTAGGTAGAACCGACCGTCGTTCCATATTTTGAACCCACGATTGTCGCGGCAAAAGAAAGTCCACCATAGCAGAGGCCAGATACTATGGTCAGGCTGGTTAAAACTGGAGGTCGCCTGGTATCAGGAGTCCACCGTTAGCGACTGAGCATACCCTTAGCCACGCAGCTCTAGGCACGGTACGAATTACACCCTTAGCTTGGGTCGCGCTTGCAAATTTATAGACCTATTCACAAATTAACAACGTAACTACTGATTTGACACTTGTTGAAAATTAATAACAAGTGCCATAACAAGCAAGCGAAAAAATACTATTCACAAAAATGGTGAATATGCACTTGTTAAAAATTATGAGGTGAATTTTGCTTGTTAAAATGTGAATGAAAAATAGTCAAATTGTGAATAAATTTTCTAAAAAACCGGTTTCTAAAACAGAAATTTTGTGATTTTTTTTTTATTTAAATTGAAAAATGTATTTTTGTAGTTGAAAATTTTATGAATTTAGTAGTTGTAGGTTGTGTTCATACAATATATATATATATATTATGGTTTATATAACTACTAGATAACAAAAGTCATATACATATATATATATATTGTATGTAAGACTACTATTTAAATTTACTGCCAGTTTTAAAAAATTCATCAAATTTTCAACTACAAAAATACATTTTTCAAATCAAATATATACATATGTATATATTAAAAATATTTAAAAATATTTATTTGTATATAATGTAAGTATATTGCAGAAACCCCTAAATGAAAATGATTATAATATGAAATATTCTATACAGATTCAAATATATGATAATTTAGTTCGAAGGATAAAATTTAAATGTTTCATTTTTGTATTCGCATAGAGTCAGTATTAATTCGAAAAAGATGTATATATATATTATTATGGCTTATATACCTACTAGATAAAAAAAATCGGTATATAAAATATATATATATATATCTCACTATATATATATGTATATATATATATATATATATATATATCATATATTAAAAATAAAAAAAGATAAAAATTATCATATATATATTTTTCATATTTCATAATTGATAATAATCTATATAAACATAGAATATATATATATATATATATATATATTGTATGTAAAACTACTATTTACTGCCAGTTTTTAAAAAAAATCATCTAATTTTCAAGTACGAAAAATCACTTTTATATGGAATTGTTAAATAACAACTACTCAAATCTGGTTGTTAAATACCAAGTGTCAATAAAGAAATTTAACAGCTTAACAATTTCTGAATAGCAATTTTAACCAGCCCCGTGGTTTTATCAATATTGTGAATTTTTTCATACAAAATTTTGACATTGTGAATTTTTATAATATACCAACTTGTTAAATAACCATGACAGTTCATAATGAAGGAATTGTCATTTTCTTAACAATTTTGTTAACAATTTGTGAATAGCTATTTTCAATTTTGCTTGTTAAATAACGACTTAAGAGCTTAACAAGATAACAAGTCGGTTTGTGAATAAGGCTATTAGTCTGTATCCATATTATAGACAGATACAGTTCAAGGGGCCACCACGAGGAGGTATTGCAAGGACTTGTTCAGAATCCCCAACAGTTGCAACAAGTATGCCGAGGCACATATTGTCTACCCTGTTGACTTCCAAACCCATCTAAAAAGGGTCTGTTTCATAAACGTACCCTCTCACCCATCTAAAAAGGGAAGATGAAAATTTTGAATGATTTTGAAAGACACTAACCTATTATACCTAACTTACAAGATACAAGGCCCTATATGAAATGTGGTATAGGATATCTTTACCATTTTAAAAATTCCAAAAATTCAATTTTAATAGTCCCCTTAAAATTCTTTCACCTGTAAAATGAAGAGGGGGGTAAAGGTACGAGGCAGATTTTTAGAGAGAAGGTGTAAAATAGTTTCCCCGCTCATACACAAGCTTACTACCCCCCACCAACTACAAAAATCCAGTGTTAAATTTTTTATATCGATTCAAAGGGACTTACCCCTTGTATGTATGTTAGAATTAACAATATTTTATATAAAATCTTACTGGTTTTATAGAAATTTGCCATGACCTTTGTTGGCCTAATTGCCTTGTCCTCGTACGAATGCCAGATATTATTATTGTAAAATGTGTATTTGCATTCTTTTCTGGTAATTTCTTGAATGTTATTCTTTAGTTCACGAAACGTTCTTTTGGAGTTTGCTGTTTTACTTTGCTTAGTTTGTGTATACAAACATACATTTAGTATGTTTGTATACACATACATTTAGTTCGGAACATCTGTGTAGATGTCCTTAGTCTTGTGGCTCCTGCTGACTACATAAATGACATATATCTGTTTCAAAAGTCCACATTCTTTTCACATGTGACGCCTGGCAACTGTGTCCAGTTTTTAACCTAATCTGCGCTACTGCCTTCGGAGCTTGTGCAATTGTGTTATAGAATTTAGCTATATTTTCATATTTTTTGCCCATCATTAATTCATTATGTTCGATTTACTCTTTATTTAGTAGATGTTTTTTTAAATTTGTAATAGGCTTGCGTCAATAGATTGTATGTATGGAGCTCTATCTAATAATTGTGCTTCTTTTTTAGTTAGTTGATCCACCTGTTCGTTACTGGGACCCATTGGAAAACGATGTTATGACCTCTTTGTTGTAAAGCAGAATATATTTTTGTGGATTTGCAGACAATTCACCGTGTTGCAATTCACCGTATAGTAATTCACCGTGTTGCAATTCACCGTATAAGTAATTCACCATATTGTAATGTAATAATATTCATAACGTTAATCGCACATTGCCATTGACATTGTTTTGATGTGTTAGGACATATGTGCAGTTAATTTTTTATTGTTATATTAAAATAAAGGTTCTAGTTATTAATTATGAGTTCTCAAAAATTGAGTTCTTGAATCTTAAAAAAAGTAAAAAAAAAAATTAAAAAAAAGAAGGAACCGTCGGTCCGCCAAGTCCACGTCGTGGGTCTGGTTAGCATCAAGAGTAGATCTTACATTTGTAATAATATTTATAAGAAACCATTTTATTACATTGCTCATACGGTGAATTGCTATGCGGTGAATTGGTTAATTGCGGTTAATTACGGTTAATTGCGTATACGGTTAATTGCGTAACTACGGTTATTTGCGTATACGGTGAATTATTACACGGTGAATTGCTTATATGGTGAATTGCAATACGGTGAATAGTTTACGGTGAATTGTCCGGATCCCATTTCTGTGACGTCTTCGATGTAAGACTTGAGACAGTGCACAACGTATTGAGGCTAAGTCGCCTTCAAAAACTGTTGAACCTACTGGTAGGGATTCACCGTATAAAGCAATACAATACTTCTCCCTACCAGTAGGTTCAACAGTTTTTCAAGGCGACTTAGCCTCAATACGTTGTAATTTTTTAATTCTCAGGGCGGTTACTGGTGTGGTTTTGACCGCTCCTGTTATTATTCGTCATGCGTCATTTTGTGCTTATTCTAATTTATTAGTTTTTTGTTTTGATTAGGATACATTGATTAGGTTTGATATATGATTTATAAGTTCAATTCAGCAGGTCAACGGTATCGCCCTATTTACTCCCGGCAATCCGTTTCTATATATTTGATTTGCTTTGTACTTTTTTACATGTTTTATCAATTTGAGCTGTCATACTTAATTTTGAATCTAATGTTATGCCTAGGTAAGTGGATCATGAAGTGCGTGTCAATTTTTTATGTTTATTTGTAATTCGATGTCTTTCTTAACCTTGTGTTTTACAAAAAAACTCTGGCACTCTTTTTTATCGGTGTAAATCATGTTGTTTTCATTGCACCAGTTTTGTACTTTATTTATGACTTTATTAATTTTTTCTTTTAGTATGTTATTTATGTTCTTTTCATTATTAGCTTCTGTTCATATGACCACGTCATCTACGTAGATAGCAATGTTGACTATATATTTTTTGATGGTATTTATATGGTCATTTATGTAGATGTGAAATTAAGATGGACTAAGTTTGCAACCTTGAGGAAGTCCTAGTCTTGTTTGCTTCCATTTAGAATTTTATTTTTCAACTCCACCGTTCGTAAATTTTTTTATCCAGTTAAAAATGTTGTTATTTATTTCCATTTTTTCCAATTTATGTAGTAGTATCAAAGCCGTATATAATATAAAGATATTCAAAATGTAAAAAAGACTTAAAAAACTGAAAACATTAGGACGCCAATATGAGTAGTTCACCACAGCAAAATATTTTTGTTAAGAAAGTTGAAATAACGAGTTTGTGGATAAGACGTAGAAATTGTATAGAGACGACAGGTACACACACATTTTTCGTGGTGAAATTTAATAATATGAGCTCTTTTATTTTCTGTATACTATAATAATAGAAAAAGGAATAAGGACGAAAAAAAAATAGAAAAATATGTATGAGATAGAAAGGGTAAGGAAATATACATATGTATATATTTCTGGTTATTTTGATCTATTTTAACAAAAATTTAGAAACTCATATTTGGAATCTTATATTTATTTTCAATTTTGTTCTGGAAAAAAAATATTCTTTATTGAAGCAAAAATTCTACCTGTTTTGGGTTTTTTAAACCAAAGGATTTTAAAGGATACAAATTTCATTTATTTTTCAAATTTCAATTTTGTATTTTTCATTATTTTTGGTTAAAGATCAACGAACTTGCGATCGTAGTAAAATTATGAATGATTTTTGATAATTTTATTTACATAAATAAATACTTTTTATGCTATACATATATTTTAGAAAACTTATATAGAATCCCAAAGTTAATTTTGCCTTATATTTTACATAAAATATAAGGCAACATAAAATATTACATAAAATTTTACATAAAATATAAGGCAAAATTAACTTTGGGATTCTATATAAGTTTTCTAAAATATATGTATAGCATAAAAAGTATTTATTTATGTAAATAAAATTATCAAAAATCATTCATAATTTTACTACGATCGCAAGTTCGTTGATCTTTAACCAAAAATAATGAAAAATACAAAATTGAAATTTGAAAAAATAAATGAAATTTGTATCCTTTAAAATCCTTTGGTTTAAAAAACCCAAAAAATGTTTTCAGTTTTTTAAGTCTTTTTTACATTTTGAATATCTTTATATTATATACGGCTTTGGTAGTATCTTCCTGCATACAGTGTCACAGGCATCTTTAAAATCTATAAATACAGCTAAGATTGAGTGGTTATTATTAAATGATTTTACAATAAATTGTTTTAAATTTATGCTTTGATGAATTGTAGAGAAGTCTTTGTTTTTCTAGGTGGTAATTTAGTCTATTGCTGAACAATTTTTCCATTAATTTTGCTAGGATACTCTTCAATGAAATTGGTCGATAATTACCCATTTGGTCTGCTGCTTTATTTGGTATTTGTACAGGTACAACAATTGCTTTTTTCCAGGTATTCGGAATTTGTACTTTGTTGTTCTATATTAATTTATACAATTTCAACAGGTATGTTTTGTTTTCTTGATTTATATAAATTCTTTAGCATTTTTGGAAAAATTTTATCTGTTCCTGGTAATTTTTCCAACTTTAACCATTTTATAGCGTGTTTTAGTTCAGCTGTGGAAAAATTTTATATATTCTCGGAGTCCAATTGTTTTTTACCTTATTTTTTCTTCTATATTGTTTTTTGATATTCTTATCTCGTGAGTAAGCTGCTTTGTAAGAAGTTGCAAATTTATTGGCTATTTCGATGTCTTACGGTAATTTTCCTTTGTGTTTTATACAATTTTGTGCACTGTCATTTGGTTGTGGTGTATTGTTTTTTCCTATTGAGTTTTTTGATGTAATTGTAAACTTTGGTACTTTTTGTTTTGTAGTTTAAGTTAGTGATAAAATTTGTAAAGCTTGACTTTTTAGCTTTCGTTATTTTTTGAAAATTTGCATTTATTTTCCTGCATTCTATTACTAGAAATTTGTCTTTTGTTGTTTCAGCTAATGTTCTTGCTGTGTTTCGTCTTAATGAATGTATGCTTTGTTCTCTTCTGATTTGTACAGTAGTTTGCAGATAATTTTTGCTGTCAATAAATTTTTCAACTTCCTTACCAGCGTTTTCTATTGGTGTAATCCCATCTTGATGAGTGACTGTTGAAATATCCAGTGATTATAGTTTTTCTATTTAATTCGACGAAATCAAGATTTAAATTTGATTTGTTTGGTGGACTGTATATACTATAGTATGTGTATTTTGTTTCATTTGACCATATATAAACTGCAACTATTTCTGATGTATTATGCCCATTCATTTCTGTGATGATCATGCTCGTTCATTTCTTTGATAATGTGTTTTTGATTCCAACTAGGATGCCGCTTGCTATTTGGCGATGTTTAAATGGATTGTATGTCGTATAGATTTTAAAATTGAAGTATTTCTCTGTTCTATATTTGATTCAACTATACTAAATTTTCTGTGTGTTTTCTGAATTTTTCTGTTTTTTTTTTTTGTTTTTTTTTGCTTGGGAGAGGGAAATTATTTATTTAAATAATGCAATTGTAAATAAATATATAATTGTAATTAAATATAAATATATGTATATAAATTTAAATAAACATATATATGTAAATATTATTTATACAAATAATTGTTAATTAATAATTACTCTTAAAACAAACTTTTTAAAAATTGTATTATATCCAAATATTCAGCAAATTGATACGGTGTTTGATATAATGGAGCTTGAAGATGATAATCGCACCAAACTTCTACAATTATCCGACACACAAATGGCAGATGTTGCAAGATTTTGCAATCGCTATCCTAACATAGAACTAAATTTTGAAGTCTCAGATCAGGATCGTATTAATTCTGGTTCTACAGTCAATATTATGGTGCAATTAGAGCGAGAGGATGAAGTCACTGGTCCAGTCATAGCACCATATTTTCCTCAGGTATAATTTCCATTTTTTTATCATTAAATTACCGGCAATATTAACTTTGTTTTTAGAAAAGGGAAGAGGGTTGGTGGGTTGTTATTGGTGATCCAAAAACAAACTCGTTACTCTCAATAAAACGTCTAACTCTGCAACAAAAAGCAAAAGTAAAACTTGATTTTGTTGCTCCTAATCCAGGTCATCACGAGTACACTCTTTACTTCATGAGTGATTCTTATTTAGGTTGCGACCAAGAGTATGAATTTACAATTAATGTTGGTGATTTCCAATCAGAAAGTGAAACAGACACGGAATAAATATCGTTATTTTATAAAAAAAAACACAAGTGGGTCATAAACTCAGAAATCAATATTACTAAACATTTAATACATCTTACTAATAATTAATACTTGGTTTTCTAAAAAAATGTTAATGTAATGTTCAGGAATAAAATTTAACTATTTAATACAGATTTTTTATTTTCGTCCCGATCAAAACCTACATATTATGTTTATATTAAAACATAAGTATTCCCCATGCAGTAATTTTAGGCCATGCGACCAACGAACTATATATTATAGAAGGCTTAAGAGGTTAGAATTCGGGGTCCAAGATGTGACAGCAACGCTGGGGTAAACTGACAGTTGGCGGATATAAATTTTATGCTTAAGGCATGTACTATTTGGTGTAAAAATAGAAGTCGTGACGTCACTCATTATTCTCAAATTTTTTATTGTATAATTTATCATTTTTATTGCATAATTTATTTATTTATTTATAATTTATAATTAATTATAATTTAAGTAATATTTAATTTGTTCTTAGAAAGCAATAAAAAATTTTACAAGCCTGAATGACGTCACGACTTCCATTATTACACCAAATAGTACATGGCTTAAGCATAAAATTTATATCCGCCAACTGTCAGTTTACCCCAGCGTCACTGTCAGATGTTGGGGCCAATCATTTATATGAAAACATAACCTCTTTAGGCTTCTATTATATATAGTTCGTTGCATGCGACAGCCGGAGAGAACCACCTTTATATTTTTTTTTTGCTAAGGAAATTTACATATGGTAACCACGTAATTCATTATTAAGCATATTTAGTTTTTCAAAATGCTTACCATTTATACATTTTTCCTTTCAATGCTAATGCAAAGGGAATGCTGAGTAAAGAATTTTTATAATTTTATAACATTGAAAAAATAATTTAAGTTTTTCAGTCAAGTTTTTCCAATTACAATTTAATGTTAAATGATAAATGTAATTATGTATTTTTATAATGAATGTGGCTTTGGATTGGGATTGGCTTTCGATGGGATTGGGATTGAATGTGGCTTTCGATTGGGAAATTTAATCTAAATGCTGTCCAATCGAACATGATAGAAAAATCGATTTTTGTTGTTATATTTTTATAAATAAAACTTGACGTTTATGAAAACAGTAAACGATCACACCTGTTTGTTATAAAAAAACGGAAAATTATTTTAAAAATTTAATTATTTTTTTTATAATAATGATGTTTTTTTTATAATAAAGTGCCTTTACATTATCAGATATTTCATAAAACAGTTGATGCGATTTTTTGTACAATGTGAACGTAAAAACCTAGTCTAATGCGATTTTTTAATTCTAATCTCATGCGTTGTTTTATGAAAAATGTTTTATGACGGTATACATTTTAATCAGATTTTTCATACGACTAATCTTATGAAAAGTGATAATGTAAAGACACCTATATGAGGGCGAAATTTGTTTTGATATTTCGCCATCGCCATTCGCCTTGGTTCTGTTTACATCTGTTATGTTTTTATCATAACATAAATACTTACGATAATTTTAAATCTTGTAAATTGAAAACTTTAAATAAAACATTGATTTTATACTAACAAAATAGTATATTTTTAATTATATATATATATAACGCATTTATAAAACATCGAACGTTAAATCTCAAAAACACGAATCAACTCAACAACTTTAGGTTTTTTTTTATGTAAAGCTCACGTATGTTACAAAACGTGCCTTTGATTTTCCTTTAATTTAATTAAAGGAAAATCAAAGTCCGATATTAGGTCAAATGCCTATTTACCCTGAACTTGAATTAACTAGCAAACTGCTAATTAAGCAAATTCAGAAGGTAAATTATTATTGAAATTAAATTATTAATAAAACTAAATTATTAGGAAATATCATATATCTTAAATTTGAAAACAAATTAATTTAGAAACTTAAATTTGGAAAAATAAACAGGGTAGGCTTTACATAACACATCTTTAGTGTGATCTGTTTATTATTTTCATATAATAAACGTCAAGTTTTATTACAAAAAAAATTGATCATATTCGATTGGTATTTACATCAAATTTTTGATCAATCCCAAAGAAAAGCCCTATTAATAATTTTTATAATTATTTTTTTCAAATGAATAGTTTTTAAAGTACTTGTTGAATCAAATTAATCAACAAAAGAAAACATGAAATCATCAGGTGTTGTTTTGAAATGTATTGACGGAGGGGTAAATCTTGGAAAAAATCTAGATTTCACAAAATTGATCTAGATAAAAAAAATCGAATTTTCTTGCCCAAAGAAACAAATTTTTGATCTAGATAAATAATTTTTATTTTCTCAATAAATTGAACAACAAATTCTTTAATAATAAAAAAATGCAAAAATATGTTTTATTTATATATCAATAACAACGTAGGAAATCTTATTTGAAGATAAATTATAAAATATTGCAATTGATCACTACATATGAGGTAGGGCTCGGCGCGTATATGAAAAATCTGAAATATGAATATGAAGTACATGAAATTTATAGACCTATTCACAAATTAACAACTTATAGCCTTATTCACAAACCGACTTGTTATCTTGTTAAGCTCTTATTAATTTAACAAGCAAAATTGAAAATAGGTATTCACAAATTGTTAAGAAAATGACAATTCCTTCAGTATAAACAGTCATTGTTATTTAACAAGTTGGTATATTATAAAAATTCACAATATACAAATATTGTATGAATAAATTCACAATGTTGATAAAAATTCACCACGGCTTGTTAAAATTGTTTTTCAGAAATTCTTATGATAATTGTTAAGTTGTTAAATTTCTATTTTGACAATTGGTATTTCACAACCAGATCTTAGTGCTTGTTATTTAAGAGGCCTTTCCCCAAAAAGTAAGATAAGGTTTTTCGCTGGAGCAGATAACTTCAGCTGTAATTATCGGATTTTGATCTGGTTTTTCTTGCAAATGGTTGGTAAAAGACCTACCTACCTTTTACACTATGTTTTTGACCTAAGTTGTCTGGAAATTTAAAATGTTTTTTCATTTCCATACAAAACGTTGCGACCTAGATTTTTTCCACAATTTACATCCAATTTGGGTGAAATTTGGAAGACAAGTAGTCTTCATAAAACGAATCTACACTAGGCAGCCGTTGTTTTCGTTTTCGACCCAGGTTGTCTGGAAATTTAAAATGTTTTTTCATTTCCATACAAAACGTTGCGACCTAGATTTTTTCCACAATTTACATCCAATTTGGGTGAAATTTGGAAGACAAGTAGTCTTTAGAAAACGAATCTACACCAGGCAGCCAGAATTTTGATTTCTGGCTCTAATTTTGATATAACAGCAATTATATTTTCGAACTTTGATATGGAATAAAAACTACACTAAAGAAAATAAATTCATAAAATAAATTCATTTTTTAAATCTACTCTTTTCCCAACATTTTCTTAATTAAAATTTTCAGAAATAATAGGAAATAAGTTTGTAGGAGCCAAATTAAAGAAGTAACTTTTTCCAAAATTTGCTAAAAAAATACTAATTTGAAATTTTTCGGTTTAGTGAGTTAATCACATTGACATCTAAGCTAATCATTAGCATTGATTAATAATAATATATAGACTTATAAAGTAGAACAAAAAAAATTTCCACTTTCTGATTTGACTTTCCTAATCTAATAAAAAAATCAACGTTCAACGTGCGTTTTTTGGTATATATTTGCGTTAGATTAGGAAAGGAAATATGAAGAGAGCTTGCGTGAGAGCATAATTTTCCTTTTCTATTTCTATTCTATATTCTATTTCTAATTCTATTCTGTAATCTGTCTATATTGAAAATTTATTATGTTTCGAGAGTTATTCGTTATCATTCGTATTCGTAATTCGTAAAATTTAGCTATATACAAAATAATATGTAAAAAGGGTGGTTGGTAAGGCAAAGGGAATTTTAAATAAAAAATGAGAAAAAGTTTATTGAACTTGAAATTCAGTTCAATATTCATATATCAGTCGATATTATATTTTTTTAATATTTTCATATTAAATTGTATTTTTTGACTGCTGTTAAATATTTTGTGTATAGTAAAAAGGTTATTGTTTAAAAATGTATTTTAAAGAAATTATTATTCTGAAATTATAATATTTTATGTTTTATGTTTGTTTTCGCACTAGTTACTAGTTTTTTAGCTTTTCAAAACATTTATTTTGTCACTAGAAACGTTCGATTTTTTTTTTGTTTCAGTTAGCCACTGACAATGTTTCCGAATAAGTACTAGAATAAGAAAATCTAAAATCTTTTCTTTATGGTCCTTACAATTCAAGAACCAACTGGGAAAGTTTATGATGGATATCTATTATAACCACCCTTTGACCGTAAAATGGAAAACAAATTTTCTAATATGTCCTGCTGAAGTTTTGTAGTTAGAATGAAATTAATTCTAAAAGTTTTAAAATACCATTTATTGTTAATACAAAACCATCAATTGCGTGCACTTTTACATTTTTTTTATTCTTTGGTATAATTTTGATTTGTGACAAATATATTTTCATTTCATTTAAAAATGTTAAAATGAATTTATTATTTTCTGTCAAAGGCTGTTTGTATGAACTTGTAGATATAGCATATTGGCTAGTTTAATTGTCAAATTTGTCCAATTTACTTACCATTCTAATTGCAGATGCAACGGACCAGCTAAGAGATTGTACAGCAGTTTTAACTTTCATTTTTTCGAAGTTGGTTGGGTAAATATGCTGCCTTTTCAGCTTTGGACAAAATTTGGTGGACTTGTTCTTATCAAAGTCAAATATATGTTTTATTACTGAAAAGGAACATATACCACCATCTCCACAATCTAAATTGTAATTAGAAAAAATGTTCCTAACCGATTTAATTAAATGGGGCACATCATATAAGGCTACTATTTTATTTGAATTTATATAAAAAACTGGATTATCAGTTGTAACTCCTAGTAGAGAAAATAATTTTCTATTATTGGACCTTTGATCACAAACAATGGCCACTATTTGAATATAATTTTGTTCACATTCATTTATAATGTTGGATACGAAATCCTTTAGGCAATTGCCATTTAGTGGTCCTGAACTAACTGTATGACCAACTAAATAAGAAAAATGAGCAAATAATCCTCGAATAAGAAATGCTGTTACCTCATTACCAAAAGCGATTGTTCTCATTGATCCATCATCAGATATACCATCAATTAAATCTTTTGAAATATAATCTAGTGATGTTCTTACATGGATGCCATCAAATATTAAAACTGCCTTACGAGATAAAATTCGAACTTTTTCAAAAGTTGGCTTCAGTACATTTAAATAATCTTTGTATATACCAGGAGTTACAGATTGTACTGGTAAGTGATTGTATAATGTTAAAGGTGCAGGTAAATTAAACTTTAGATCTCGAAAATATGTGTACATATCAGCAGATTTAAAGTATATTGAATGAGCTAAATTACGTTGATCTAATGGCCACGGTGAAGTCAAACCCTTTTTTACGAGGAGCATTTTACAAAAAGTTTTTGGAGCTGTTTCTCCGGGATTTAAGTTATCTATTATTTGGCTTAATGAAAAATTACGACGTTTAAATCGTTTCTTGAGATGATCATACTTCATTTTTAAGAGCTTATAGTTTTTTTTGTTTTGTTTTCTCTTAATATTATGATATTTTATCATCCAGTAATTTCCGTTTTTTTTATGTTTGAGGCAAAATGAACAAAAAGTTTTTGAAGGGGAATTCATTTCATTAGTTGTCCCTACCCTGTGTTTTTCTGTGGTTTTTGGGATGAAATTGGTGATTTTTGATTATATGTTTTTGGTCCATTAGATTGAGCCCGATTAATAGATACATAATCATATTCTTTATCCAACAAACCATCTATAGTATTATATAAAGGAGCAATACGAACATAACCATCATTATTATTTAAATATAAGGACGGGTCAGCAGTTTTTTTAAGTCTACAATTTTCGAAATCTTCCTTTTTTAAATTATTGTCACAAATCACATATTTTTTGAACTGATCTACATTTAAATTTGTTAATTCACACCAAAAATTGTATCGATCGGTTCCAAATTTAGCAAATTGAATAAATTTCATATGGCTATGAATTTTTGAATATGATTCAGAAAAATTCAATGAGCACCTATAATATTGTAGTTTCTTTTTTTTTTAAATTGAGACTTCCATGTCTACTATATGATGTGCCAAAATAAAAGAAATCAGTAATAATAATAGCAAAACTAATACTAATACTTAATATTAATAATAGTAATTAATCAATAATAAGAAAAAAAGTAATATAAGAATAATAATAATAGTAACTAATCAATAATAAGAAAAATAGTAATATAAGAATAATAATAGTAGTAATAATATTAATAGTAATTTATAAATAATAAGAAAAATAGTAATATAAGAGTAATAATAATAGTATTTGTAGTGACGCTTCGCACACAAACATAGAAATTAATATTTTGGTTAGCAACAATTAATTAATTTCAATAAATTTCAAACTAAATATAAAGGCTTCTTTTCAAATTGAAATCGTACGATCCCAATTACCAATCAAAATTAATTTCACTCATTAATTGATTAACAATGCAATTCAGTAATTGAGCGTAATGATAAGAAGATAATTTAGATTAAATCAATTGATTACGATCTTTGATCCGAATAAGTTGTGTTTGAAATATAAAATCAAAAGTTAAAAAAGCAAATGTATAAACTTAAAGTAAATTAGTTTAAAACTTAAATTTAAATTAAAAAATATTTCTATAAATTAATTAAATATAAAAATAATTTAATTAAATAGTTAAATAAAACAATAAATAGATAAATTAGAATAATAAATAATAAGTGGATTAAAAATAAAACAATTATAGTTTTACTCATTTTATTATATAAATTAATGTAAGCTAGCCCGGGAGTCAGGCTAGATTCTACCCAAAAAAACAATTGGTGACCCCGACGTGATAAAAACAGAAAACACATAAATAATTTTTTTTTTTTTAAATAGTGAAATTAGTAAAAAAAAAACCCATTAAAATTATTAGAATTTTTGGTGCTACAATAAAACAAATTTGTTTTATACAATAAAATATATTTAGTAGCAAGATTATATTATCTTTCTTAACAAAAAGGTGACAAAATTAATATAAATTTAATACTGTTTAAAAATCATGGTGTGATACATTCACAGTTAAAAATAATAAATAAAATTCAACATTTCACAATTTATTGTTAAAAAGGTGTTAAAATTAAACGAACTAAAATTACAAAAGTTAATTTTGAAAAATTAGCACAAAATTTTACGAAGATCCACAATCTTCCGATTGCATTAAGAAAAATCTTCTAAATTTTCAACATATTGTATCATCATCGGCAGTATTATTAGTCCATCGTCAACAACATCATCAACAATTAAAAATTCAACATTGGCATCATATTCATCAGTCCAGTATCATCTTTATCGATTCATCATTTTCGCAATAGATCAGAATAATTTTCCAAGTAACATTTATAAATTTTTATATACATATTTTTTTTTTGGACACAATATTTGATTAAAATTAAATTTTTTTATATTGTATAAATATTAATAAAGTCCAAATTCAAAATTCTTGATTAAAATCTTAAAACTAATAAAACTATTAAATTAATTAAAATCTTAAATTAATTTTTTTTTCTCAAACACAAAGTATTTACAAATTTTTAATTCAATATAATATTAGTTGGCTAAAATTTTTTTTTAAATTAAAAGTATAAATAATAAAAAATCATTTGAAAATAATTATATTACACAATATTTTGTTCATACATATAATATAATTTTATAGCATACAAAATATATAATACATATAATTTTTTTTGTTGAAAATGTTGCATTCAAACTTGCATAGCGAAAATTATCGCACGCAATTATTACATGCAATAATACTGTTATATAAAAATTTAATCAATTATAAAATAAAATTTTTTTTGTAAATAGCACTTTCTTTTCACTCTCAAAATTTTTGATTTTATTTCACACACACACACTTCGCTCATTATTTATTTTGCTCAATAAAATACATTTTGGGGTCTTCCTGAAATTATATACCATTTTTCAATTTGGAAAGAGGTTTTTAAAAATTACGTAAAAATTTTTTTTTTGTACAAATTTTAGATTTGAAATCAATAGAAATTATTTTTCTGAACTTTAATATCATTTGGTTTATTAATCACTGCAATAAACGTCACAATATTATTCAGTTAATTTGTTTGAAAATTATCGTTTTTCTTTTCCAATTTTTTTTAATTTTTAATTGAACCGAATTTACAATACGATGAGTAAAGACAACTCAATTTCTGACAAAGACAATTTGAGCGACGGCAAAATTAATCAGAATCCGAACAATGAAGGTAAAATAGATTCTGTACGCGTCCGATTGCCACCGTTTTGGCCAGCAAACCCGGCAACTTGGTTCATTCAGGCAGAAGCACAATTTCAGGCGTATCGTATCACAAACGAGGATACAAAATATTGTCTCACTATCGCCGCGCTACCGCCCGAATCATGCGATTCCATTATCGACATTTTGTCAAATCGCCCGACAAAGATCGTTACGAAAACGTTAAATCCGCGTTGATAAAAAGACATTCCATATCCGAAACTAAACGATTAGAAACGTTGATCGCGAAAACAGATATCGGCGATAGAAGTCCTACAGAATTACTCCGATCGATGAGGCAAATGGCAGGTCAGACTTTCAGCGAATCCATAATTAAAAATCTTTGGCTTCGGAAATTGCCGCAAATAATACACGTCGCGTTAGCAGCAGTTGGCGATAAACCGCTTAACGAATTAGCTGAAATAGCTGATAAAATTTTTGAAGCACAGCAAAATGCTAGCGTTTTCGCAATCGCAGGAACAAACACGAATGTTAACGATTCCGCATCGCATGACACAGGTCATTCAGATGTTAACGCGCGTTTATCTACGATCGAAGCAATGATCGAAAAACTAGACGTTTCTAACAAAAATTTTAGACCGAGACGGGAAAGAGGCTCGTTTAGACGACGCAGCTCAAGTCGACATACCAGATTTCGATCTCCTTCTGCTACATCTACGTCGCAAACGCAGTGCTGGTATCATAGACGTTTTGGGGATAAAGCAACGAAATGTCGGTGCGCTCCAAAATCAGACAACAAGACCCCAAACTAATTGGTGCACCACATATCGCGGCTAGTGGTGCAACCAAAATTAACAGCCGCCTTTTCGTCCGTGATGATACGAACAATATTGTTTTCCTAATTGACACGGGCGCTGACTTGTCAGTCTTACCATGCAAAAACAAATCGACAACATATAATTCCGACGTTTCACTATCCGCTGCAAACGGATCTGTTATAAACACGTTCGGAACGAAAATGTTAAAACTTAACCTCGGACTGAGAAGAAATTTGTTCACGAATTTCTCTTGGCTGATATAGATAGAGCGATAATAGGTGCTGATTTTCTTAAGAAATACGGCTCGATCGTAGATCTCAAAAATAAAAAAATCATTGATCCGCTTACGAGTCTGGCAATTAATGCACTTACTATTACGTCAAACACGCCAACGCCAAAGCTCTGCTACCTACATAATGAATATTCGGCAATTTTAGCGCAATTTCCGGATCTGACGCAAGCGCCGAACTATTTCAAGGAAGTACGTCATTCAGTGGTTCATCACGTAGTCACTAAAGACCAACTCCCATTTTCCAAACCCCGCAGATTAGATCCGGCAAGGCACGACGCAGCGAAAAAAGAGTTCGACCTAATGGTCGAAATGGGAATTTGTCAACCATCGTTTTCTCCGGTATCATCTGCATTACATATGGTACGCAAGAAAAACAATACGGATTGGCGTCCATGCGGCGACGGCTGAACGCAGCCACAATTCCCGACAGGTACCCCATTTCGCATATCCAAAATTTTGCGATGCACCTAAATGGCGCCAAAATTTTTTCAAAAATAGATTTAGTTAGAGCATACCATTTAATTCCCGTGGCAGAAGCCGACATTCACAAAACGGCTATCACAACACCGTTCGGACTTTTCGAGTTCAGACGAATGCCGTTCGGGTTACGTAATGCCGCTCAAACGTTTCAGCGTTTCATGAACGAGGTCTGTCGCGGGCTAGACTTTGTTTTTGTATACATCGACGACATACTCATTTCATCAGCCGATCCGGGTGAACGTAAAAGACATCTACATCAATTATTCGAACGTCTGTCGGAATACGGAATTACCATTAATGCGTCGAAATGCGTATTTGGCGTTGCCGAACTGAATTTCTTAAGCCACCGAATAACAGCAGAAGGTATCTCACCTTCCGAAGAGCGCGTCGAAATTATTAAAGATTTTCCGACACCAAAATCGGTTAAACAAGTTCAACGGTTCATCGGAATGGTAAATTATTACCACAGATTCGTACCAAAACTCGCAGAACTTTTAACTCCGATTTATAATTATTTAACGGAAATTTTAAAAACAAAATCGAAAAACAAAAGTCTAACGTGGCCAGACGAATGGAACTCTTCATTCCAAAAGGTTAAAAGCGCATTAGCCGACGCAACAATGCAAGCGCATCCGCAGCCGGACGGAAGATACATCATTTCGACCGACGCTTCAGACATCGCGTTAGGTGCAGTACTTCAACAGCCCACAGAACGAGGCTGGCAACCGCTCGCATTTTTTTCGCGAAAACTTTCACCAGCGAAAAATAATACTTCGCATTTGATCGCGAACTACTCGCGATATACATGTCGATCAATCATTTTCGATACGCGGTAGAGGGTCGCGAATTCACCATTTTTACAGATCACAAGCCATTGGTCAATGCAATCTGCTCGAAAACCGAAAGGCCATCTTGACTACATTGCGCAGTTTTCGACCGACATTCGGCACATTGCCGGAAAAGAAAACGTAGTCGCAGATAGTTTGTCGCGTTTTTCGGAAATTTCTACCGCCGAATTCGATCATTTCGATTTGAAAAAGATCGCACAAACTCAAAAAGTTGACCAGGAATTAATTGGGTTACTTAGTAAAAACAAAGCATCCTGGAAGCTCGAAACTGTTAAATTGCCGGATTTAGAGCTGTATTGTGAAACATCGACAATGAAGAATAGACCGTACATTACTAGTTCTCTACGTCGTTCTGTTTTCAATACGTTACACAACTTAGTTCATCCTGGAATTCGTGCAACCAGAAAATTAATTGCATCCAGGTATTTTTGGCCAAATATTAACCGTGACACGAATCTTTGGACCAAGAATTGCATTTCTTGTCAAAAGTCCAAGATTCAACGTCATACAAAATCACCACACGGAACTTTGACTGTTCCAACAGGACGTTTTGAACACATCCACATTAGATCCATGTGGGCCATTTCCAGTTTCCAATGGAAATACATACATTTTAACAATTGTCGATCGTTTCACAAGATGGCCGGAAGCATACGCAATTCCGGACATTACCTTGTTCCAGGAGTTAACGAAACTTCTAGGGGTGTTTCGAACCCGAATTACTCCATACCATCCGCAATCGAATGGTTTAGTAGAACGGTTTCATCGGCAACTGAAGGACACTTTCAAGGCTAGGGGCAATTGTCAAAATTGGACGATAGAGTTACCAATTATTCTTCTTGGCATTCGTGCCGCAGTAAAGGAAGATATTCAGTGCTCCCCGGCAGAATTAGTATACGGTCACACCCTAAAATTACCCGGAGAATTTTTTGTAAGCACCAAAACCGTGTACACTGACCATAACTCTCTCATCATCAAACTCCGTGAACCAATGAAAAATTTAATTCCCACTCCAACGCGACAAACAGAACAGAACAATATTTTCATTCCTAAAAATTTAGCATCGTGCGAGTTTGTATTCGTTCGAAACGATAAAATTAAACCGGCATTATCACATACGTATGACGGGCCGTACCGCATCATTCGTCGACTACGTAAAGTCTATGTACTATCCATAAAAAATAAAGATATTTCAGTATCCATAGACCGACTTAAACCGGCTTTTGATATTGCTGCCGTACATACGAATATCGTTCATTCCACCATGCGTTCGGATAAAAAACAAAAAATCGAGTTCAGAAAATAAAATTACATAAACATATATGACGTTTCACTCGGAGGAGGGTGATGTAGTGACGCTTCGCACACAAACATAGAAATTAATATTTTGGTTAGCAACAATTAATTAATTTCAATAACTTTCAAACTAAATATAAAGGCTTCTTTTCAAATTGAAATCGTACGATCCCAATTACCAATCAAAATTAACTTCACTCATTAATTGATTAGCAATGCAATTCAGTAATTGAGCGTAATGATAAGAAGATAATTTAGATTAAATCAATTGATTACGATCTTTGATCCGAATAAGTTGTGTTTGAAATATAAAATCAAAAGTTAAAAAAGCAAATATTTAAACTTAAAGTAAATTAGTTTAAAACTTAAATTTAAATTAAAAAGTATTTTTATAAATTAATTAAATATAAAAATAATTTAATTAAATAGTTAAATAAAACAATAAATAGATAAATTAGAATAATAAATAATAAGTGGATTAAAAATAAAACAATTATAGTTTTACTCATTTTATTATATAAATTAATGTAAGCTAGCCCGGGAGTCAGGCTAGATTCTACCCCAAAAAACAGGTGTATCCTACATATTTAATCAATAATTTGAAAACTAGTAATAATAAGTAGTAATAATAATAATAATACTAATAATCAATAAATATCCAAAAAAAAAATTTATCAAAATTCTAATACAAAAACTTCCTTTCAACTCCACGATATCCCAATAAATGAAAATCAAATCAAAAACAAAAGAAGAACTGAAAAACAAACCATCAAAGCACAAATAATAAGAAATGTATGTTACGTTACACTGTATAATTACAATGTATGACTTCTCTTTCTCTCAGTTGCTTTAAAAAAAATATTAAATATTTTTTGGAAGTTTGTTCTCTCACAATTTCGTTTCTTTTAAGCTTGGATTGGAATTGATTGATCAGTACATAAATATAAAGCTTGATTTTCATCGCACTGAATTTTGATTTTCATTACCATGATTTTTGTATATGCACGGAAAAATAAAACGAGATAGACATAAAAAATATATGTATGCCAAAAAGAGACAACACAAAATGGTGAAAAAAATTTTATAGCAATTTTATGGTGAAATTTTTGGCGGGAAAACATTACAAAACCTACAAAAACTTATTTACAATTTTTGTAATTAAATATAACTTAAATATTGATAACCTAAATAATTTTGAATTAATTTATTTTTCTCACGCAAGCTCTATTTATTTTTTAAAATAACTGTTATTAATCAAAAACAATTTTGAAAAATAAATTGGCAATCATATCTTTTTTATTTGACATTGGCATCTTTTTATTGGGAAGTATGTGGCACATACTTTGCTATAAAAAGACGCCAATGTCAAAATATTTGCTATAAAAAGACGCGAGTGTCAAATTTTGCAGGTGGTTTTTCTCTCTATTAAACTACAAGAAAATATGGATTTTCTGTCGACGTCCATCAAATGCATGGTAATGAAAATCCAAATGCAGTGCTATGAAAATCAAGCTTAAGTATGTATGGATATCTGAAAAATCTATTTCATTGTATATATTTTAAAAAGAAAACCATAAATTTAAATTTTTCCCCAAAGAAAAAATCATAAGAGTACACCGTTGGTTATAATTCCCATTAGAAACCTCTTTGGCTTCGAATTTTTATAACAATCTTTTTATGTTTTCGTAAATGTTAAAATATATAAATCAGCAAATAATTGTTATAAAAGTTACCTTTTATAATTGTTTTTCTTCTTCTTATTATTAAATAATACATTAATCTTGTATTATTTAATTAAACTTTTATTTAATATCATTATTTATTTTATTTATTATTTTATCGTTGAACTATTTATTTTAATGTTTAATTTATAATTTATTTTACATCACTTGTATTATTTTTATCAATAGTTCAAATTTTATTAATTATTTATTATTTTAATTTAGTAAATTAATTTATTACAAAATACTATAAAATTTTACCATATAATAAAATTTTATTTTTAAATTTTTAAATTAATTAGACTTTAAATTTTAATAAGTTAATTAAATTTTTATTTTAATTTTCAATATACTTTTACTGGAACTTTTATAATTATTTTAGTTTTTTTATTTTTAGACTTCTACTTTTATAATTTAACTGGTGTCTATTCGACACTCCCAAGTAGACTTCATTTAATTAGTTAGTGTCTTCTTGACACTTCCGAAAAAACTTCATTTTAGTTACCAAAAAACAGCTATTTTATTTGGTTGAAGAGCTTTTTGGTTTTCCAAAATATCGCATGCGATATTTTGGTTAGCCAATCAGCTCTTCAAAATAATGTTCTAGTGCATCAATTCACAACACCTTCTCTCTTTAGAAAAAATATAGGGATCGAAGTTTTTACTTCGAACACTATATTTTATAAAATAAGAATCTAGTTTATATTTTTTTTTTTTTTTTAATTTTACAATATTATTTTGAATTTTTCTATTTTAATTAAATTATGATTGATAATCTTTTTTTTTATCAAAGGTTTTTTTTTTAAAAAATTGTTTATTACTTAAAAATAATATATAATAGATTTTTACTTAATTCTACAAATAATTTTATTTAGATATTTTTTTTATATGTACATATATGTATATATGTATATATTTCTTTTTGTAATGATAAATAATTAATTTACTATCATTTGTATAGTATTAATAAATTTTCTGTTAATTTAAAATAATATGAAATTTTTAATTTTATTATATTAAAAAATCAAATTCCTTTTTGTTTTTTTTTAATTGGCAATATTCATTTTTGTATATTTTTAAAATCAAATTCCTTTTTTTTTTTTAAATATTTTAATCTAATTTTTATTTTGTATATAAATTTTTTTATCAGATTTTTGAATATTTTGTAATTCTTTTATTTAGGGAAATTGAAATTATAGGTAATTTTAGTGGGAAATTAATAGGTAAATTTTAAAATATATTTGTAAATAAAAACTAGTGAGTTTAATACACTAAAAATTTATTAAAAAATCGTTTTTTTATATGAATTTTGTGTAGGGATCCCTCCCTTTTTTTTGTGGAACTCTATATACGCATACAATATATATTTTTTTTTTAAATTTCTTTAAGTCATTTTTATAAACCAAAACTAATGGTTTTCTTTCGTTTTTTAAAATTAAAATTAACTCTCTTTTATTTTTGGTATGTTTTGGGGGTCATTTTTTAAGGGTTTTATTTCAAAATTTTGAATAGCGTTCAATTTTACTTTTACGTTTTCAATTTCTACATTTTCCGTGGTTACATTAACTACACAAACAGTTACAGTATTATTTTTACTTTTTACCAAACAATTTCCTAAAAACACGCCTGGTTTTATTTGTTGTGCTTCACAAAAGAATTCTCCCTCTTCCGTTGTAGGGAGACTAATTGCTTTTTCCATGCGTGCCGGTATTATAATTTTTGATGACTTTATTATTCCATTGTTTCCCGTATTTTCACATTTTACATTATTAGATTCAAATTGTTTTATATATTTCTCCGTTGATAATTCTTCAATTTTATCCTCCATTGCATTATCAATATTATCCGTTTTAATTTCTTCTTCTATAACACTTTTATTTAAATCAATTACTTCATTTTTTATTAAAAATTCTTCATTAATATTTTCATCATTTACCATTTTCTCTCCTTCTACGTCATAATTAACTTCATCATTTACTATTTTATCTCCAACTTCATCATTTACCTCAATAACTTCTGCATTAACTACAATAATATCCTCCTCTCCTATTTTCTCCTCCTTTAATTCATTACTATTTTTACTTAATACCTCCTTAGCTTCTACAATAACTTATTTATTCTCTTTTACTTCCATAACTCCATTATTTACCTTAAAACTCTCCTGCACTTTTTCATAAATTTCTCGTAATTGCTGTATCTTCACCGCGTTTAATTTATTTGAATCTTTAATACAATGCATATTTATTTTTTCATTTTGTGTTTGTGAAAATGGAATATAAAACTCTGAATTATTTGTTTTTGTTTTTGGAAATTGTAATTGCTTTTGGGGTCCTAAAATATTACAATTAGGGGACTAAAAATTGTTCCCTAAAATACCATCAACTGGTAACTTAATATCATTATCTTTAACTTGGAATTCGCATTTAAAATTTTGCCCTAATAAAAATTTACCCTCACAGGAACCTAAAGTGGAGCTCACATTGTTTATTGAACTTATTTGTACCTTATTATCTGTACATATTTGTGTTCCTTTTTTCAATGTTGAATTTTTTATTAAACTAACCTGAGCTCCTGTGTCTACTAATAACTTTACTTTGTCTGTTTTGGCTATATCTAAAGCCAATTGAACTATAGGCTCCTGTAAGGTGGTTGTTGTGCCCTCCGTATGGAATGAGCTGGGCTGTTTTAGTTCACTCCATTCTCGTTTCCCGAGACTAACGCCATCTAGATTCATAAGATTGACGTGTTTCGCATTTCAATATTTTGTGACCTTCCCTTGCACACCATTCACAAGTGGTTTCCGTGTTGGTTACTGTTAAAACTCTGTGGGCCAGCGCCGTTATTCCCTGTGCGTGGTCTTAAACAATTAGCGGATTCGTGTCCGTTAATTCCGCAATTGGTACAATGTTTTACTTCGTTATTTGAACGAAATTGCATTGTACAATCTCTACTTATATGGCCTTGTTTACCACATTTGAAACATTTAATCAGAGGATTTGAACTGGGTCCTCTGTTAGCGATATTTGCATTCCTAATATTATTATGATTATTATTATTACTATTATAATTAGATTGATAGTTATTTCCGTTAAACATACTACCATTATTATTGTTCAATCTATTAGGGGTCTTATTGTAATAATTGAACGGGGTCTTATTGTTATTAAAATTATTATTATTATTATTATTAGAAAATTGTTTATCATTACTACTAAAATTGTTGTTGTTGTTATTATTTAGATTTCTACTCCCAGCGTTAAAAATATTGCGCACGTTATTATTATGCTGTTGGTTGTTCCTAAAATTATTATTATTGTTAAAACTTCTCTGATTATTCCCATTACCAAATTTGTTGTTGTTGGGTTGTTCCGATTGTAGCCCATTTTCGTTTAATTTTTTCATCAATGTCGTAATTAATGTCAGCATTTGATCACCTACGACTGCTTGATTGTTGCTTGATGTATTATTACTTCCAATGCCGCCTAAATGTCGAGTTTCATTCAGATATTGTCGAGCTGCTCCTATAGAGACTCGTAAATTTTCCGGATTTTTAAATGATAGATATTGTTTTAACTCTGCTGATCGCAGTCCTCCCAAAAACACTCTCTTTGCTGTGATCTCCATCTCGTTTATCAATGCTCGTCCCTCGTTGTTATAACTCTCATTTACCCTGTTCCGATACGCGGCCAATTTTTCGGATATACGTTCTCCAAAAAGTTCTACAGTTTCCGTTTCATATTGGTACATTCCCATAATTTCCGAGGCTAAAGTACCCATATCTTTACTTTCTATGAAACGGTTTCTTAAAATATCCTTGTATTGTGTAAAATTTTCGACGTTGGCATATCTAAAGAGAGCGTTGGCCGCACCTGTTAATTTACTGGTAATTAAAATCCGTAAAAGTATGCCTTTTTGCTCATCCCTCGTTAACTCGTATGATTGGTGAGCCAACTCCAGAAAATTGTTTAGTTCGTTTTCAATGTCCAACCCTACACCTGAAAATGTTGGAACGTGTACCAAAAATGTCTTAATAATTTTTTCAACCGGCAAGAGCGTTGGTTCCAAATGGTAAGAGTTGTCATTAGTGAAATTTTCAAATGGTAAGAGTTGTCATTAGTGAGAGTTGTATTCATGTTGTGCAGGTAACTGACGTGGTGGTGGAGGCGGAATAGGGGTTGAATTTAACCCTGACGGTCCTGGCCTATTCATCGTTCTGTTACTAAAAAAATGGGGGTCATTTATTGGATTCATTTCGTTTGATTTTTTTTATATTTAAACTTCTTTCCGTTTTAGTAATAATCACTTTATTTTTCCTTGCTTTTCTAGGTCTTCTTATTGGACCAATTCTATTATATTTTACCCCGCATCTTAATGTTCTAAAGCTTTTCCTGTTTTCCGACACTCTATCTTCCTGGACTTGGTGTAAAAAATCAGAAAAATTGTTTTTATTTAAAACTTCTAAATTTGGTTCTCCTTCTATATTTTCGATGTTTGTTTCGTTTTTTCGTCCGAATCTTCAAAATCTCTACATCAAAAAGTAGAAATTCGTTTCGAAAATTTTAAAATAGATTGCGGGGTCGTAATTTTATTAAATTTCAGTAAAAAGTGAAAAAAAATTTTGTATACTTAATTTTTAAGGGTCGAATTTTTTATTCTGAAAAAAAATTTTAAGCTCGAAAAATTGTGTTTGTATTTTTCCTAAAAATTATTTTTAATTTAAATTTTATCTTATTTAACGAAAATCATTCCAATTTAATAAAATTATTTAAAATAAAATACTCATTTTTATTTATTTTATTTTTATTCCTGAATATATGCAATAAAAAAAAATTTTCGACATAAAACAATATAAATTCCCTAACTCCTAAAATTATGCAATAAAATTTTTATTCAAAAAAATTGTTAATAAATTTTCTTAATATGAATGCTTTTACAAAAAAAAACGAGCTTTGTTCTAATGAAACTTACGTACGTCATTTAAAATATTAATATTAATATCAAGGCTTTTAACAACACTTCTCATAGGTCAATGATACAGGCATTGAGAAGTAGGGGAGCAGGCAACGCAATATGTAAATGGACTGAATCCATGTTAAAAAGCAGGATAATAGAACTCTCTCTAGGTGAAGAGAAGATGGAAGCGACAACCAGTCGAGGATGTCCACAAGGTGGTGTTCTATCGCCCCTTCTCTGGTCATTAGTAGTAGATAAACTACTGGATAAACTACAGAGGGCAGGCTGTCAAGGATACGCAGATGATCTTGCAATAATCATCAGAGGCAAATTCGAAAATATTCAATGTGATCTTCTACAGACCGCATTTGGAATAGTCCAAAGATGGTGCGAAAAGGAGGAACTAAAAGTCAACCCTGAAAAAACCAAAATCATCCTATTCAGTAATAAACATAACATGGCCCAACTGAGGAAACCAATGCTGTTTGGAAAAGAAATAGAGTTTTCTGAAGA
This sequence comes from Empis stercorea, assembly GCA_949752835.1. Classification (NCBI taxonomy): domain Eukaryota; kingdom Metazoa; phylum Arthropoda; class Insecta; order Diptera; family Empididae; genus Empis; species Empis stercorea. The sequence goes on from OX457085.1 coordinate 39,792,073, forward strand.
AGCAAAATTCCTAGGAGTGACACTGGACCGTAAGCTAAAATGGAACGTGCACCTAGAGAAAACTCTAAAAAAAAGCGCAACTCTCATTGTGGACCTGCAGAAGAATCTGTGGGAAAACATGGGGACTGCGTCCAAAAATAGCCAGCTGGATGTATCTGTCAATAGTACGTCCAGTTATACCTTATGCAGCGGTGGTTTGGTGGCGGAAAGTATCCCAACTAAACATCAGGAAGAAGCTCGAAAAACTACAAAGAGTGGCCTGCCTGAACATCACTGGGGCAATGCAGACAACACCAACGACAGCGATGGAAGTCCTGCTTAACTTGGTTCCTTTACATCTAGCAATTGAAGAGGAAGCCAAATTCGGAGCGCTGAGAATACTAGGATCTAGTAACACGGACACTCAAAAATTGAAAAGTCATCCCGCAATCATCCAAGCAACTAGCAACATAGCGCATATAAATATGCTGAAGGATGATTGTAACATAATCTATGATTTCTACAAACCATTCAAGGTAATGTTTCCAGACAGAAACAACTGGGAAGCCACCCGACCCCTGGAAACGGAGCTAGAATGGTATACAGACGGATCAAAGACGGAAGAAGGAGTTGGATCCGGTGTATATGGAAAGAGGCCAAGGTGTAACATTTCAAAAAGCCTAGGTACCCTAGCAACAGTCTTCCAGGCAGAAGTTTATGCAATACAAATATGCGCGGAAGAAAACTTACGAAGAAGATATAGGAACAAGACGATAACGATCTTCTCGGATAGCCAGGCGGCCCTAAAAGCCCTGAATTCTAACCAGCTGAAATCGAAGCTAATAGGCGAATGCTTAAGCACGCTAAAAGCTCTAGCAGCTAATAATAGGTTAATTCTTTCGTGGATCCCGGCCCATGTAGGATTCGACGGAAATGAAGAGGCAGACCTCTTAGCAAAAAAAGGCGCAAGTACACCACTCCTCGGTCCAGAACCATTTTGTGGTGTACCACGATGCCTATTTAAATTACAAATTAAAACTAATACTTTTCTATCTTTAGAAGAAGAGGCTAATACATTTTGGCTAATACATATAAGAGGCTAATACATTTTGGCAGTTATACCATCTCCCCATCGGAATCATGGAATATCTCTTTGACAAGACTGTACAACTTCATTGTCAGTACTGGTCTATCAAACGAGTAAGAAGAAAAGGGTAGTTACAATAAGCCAACGGCTGCAGTAACCAGGCAGAACTCTGCCGACCCGAGCCTAAATCTAATCTAATATCAATTAAGTTGACAACAATATTTTATATAAAAATGATTAAACGTATTTTGAAAATATATATATATATCCCTTTATATATATGTATATATAATTTTCGTCTTTACGAACAAAAAAAATTAATGAAATTTTTATATAAAATGTAAATATAGTATAATTATATTTTAGGGGTCGAGAAAAAAAAAAAAAAGAAATCCAATTCAATATACATAGTTATAAAATTTTATTAATACATATTTTTTTTTTTTTAAATTTTATTATAAAGACCAATCCAAATTAAGACCATGAATACAGTTGCTCAGAAAAGTATCCGCCCACCCTACTTGGTTCAAAATATTTAATGTTTTTCACTTCATTTTCAATTAAGTATTTTTTTTAATATTGGCTATAAAAAGCCTTTACTAATGCACTTTATAATACTAGAAAAACATATTAGAAAAATGAATTAATTATCAGAAAAACTTACATAGCTGTCCGAACTCATAAAACAATTGACAATAAAGTCGGCCACTAAGTGTGTATGCATACGGGGGACTTCCCAAAGTAAGTTTAGTTACCAAATAGTTTCCAAATAGTGCGTCATTCGAGAAAAATTGCATTTCCGAATTATGTACTTAATTGTTTGGTTGTCGATTTTTTCTGAAGTATACTTAATTTTGATATTTCTATGATTGGATTATAAATTACAAGACTAAATAATGTTAAAAAATAATAATTATTTGTTTTCTGATATTTAAAACTTAACGTCTAAGATTAATTCTACTGAATAAAAGAAGTGGCCGGATACTTTTGTGAGCAACTGTATATATAATTTTTTTTTTAAAACTTTATTATTATATGTACTTCTAAAAGTTCACTTTTTTTAAAAACCCAAAAATGTTTTATTTATCTCCTAAAGGTATGTAATGATTATAAAATATTTTGTTAAGTAAGTTTAATTGAAAAAAAAAATATTTTGGTTGACTTTGTTTTGCATGGTAAATTGAAATTGCGGTTAATTACCTTCGTTATAAATTTTAAAAACAAAAAATTACGAAATTATTTATTTTCAACAAAGAAAATTCGCTAAATTTTAATTATAAGTATGTATGTATATATATTATTTTGTCATAAGAGGACAAAAAAAATTTTTTTAAAGTTATATAGGGTGAAAAGAAAAATATTGGGTAACAAATAAAATTTGTATTCCAATTTTTTATTATTACATAGAAAAAAACTTTATACCAGGTTACTTGATTTTATACAGCCCTGTGTTAACTTAATACAAACTGTTCATTTGTATTGTCTTTACACAGTTTTAGTATAAAATCAACGAACCCTAGTATATTTGGTAATTAAAATCAACACATAATGCCTTTCATTGTTTTTATTACCTTATATATTTTTTTATACACTACCAAGTATAAAATTTCAAACGCTAATAAAAACTTAGGCAACAGAAAAAAAAAAACTTTATATAATTGCTGAAAACGCACAATTATTATAATGCAACAAAAAAGAAATATGTACATATATACATATATATGATCGACTTATAGTAAGAAAAAAAACTTATATAATTGCACCATATGTATTAATGTGTGCTTTGTTGATATGCATTTATGTATAATATTTATTATATTTGTATCTAAAAAAAATTAGGGTAACTATTGGGAAAGGTTAGGAAATCTGTTTTAAAAAAATTATATACAATTTATATATATCCATATATATCCATAAAGCTTTGTTTACAAGTTTTGTTGGATTTTATGAAAAAAATATGACTTTTTTTTATATTTATATGCCGTATATAGGAATTTGATTTTTTGTATAACTTTTTTTTTTTGAATAAAATTTGGAAAAAAACATGTTTTTTGATAATTATTTAACATTTAATTTGATACATTTTGAATTCGTTTTTTTTATTATTTTTTTTTGATAATTAATTAAACAATCAATTTGAATTTTTAGAAATTTAATTTGAAAAAATTTTTTTTTCTATGATTTTAAAAAGCTTCCTTCTTTTTTATTAATAAATATAATAATTTTCCTTAAAATTTTTTGACTTACATAGTAAATTTGTTGATTTTATTCTTCTGTGGTTTTTTTGTTTTTCACTGCCTTCGTTGATACTGCAATTGTTGTTTGCTCTGTTGTTATTTGATCTGATATATATTTTTTTTTTTCACTTTTAGTATTAACAAAAAAAAATTTAATTTTTGTGTAGTTTTTTTTTTTATAAAAAATCGAAACGTTTTACCGCATACAAGTTTTTTTAGGATAGGAAACGTAGTTCCTATCCTGTCCGCAGCGCCAATGTTATAAAAGTTACCTTTTATAATTGTTTTTCTTCTTCTTATTATCAAATAAAACATTAATCTTGTTTTATTTAATTAAACTTTTATTTAATATCATTATTTATTTTATTTATTATTTTATCGTTGAACTATTTATTTTAATGTTTAATTTATAATTTATTTTACATCACTTGTATTATTTTTATCAATAGTTCAAATTTTATTAATTATGTATTATTTTAATTTAGTAAATTAATTTATTACAAAATACTATAAAATTTTACCATATAATAAAATTTTATTTTTAACTTTTTAAATTAATTAGAATTTAAATTTTAATAAGTTAATTAAATTTTAATTTTAATTTTCAATATACTTTTACTGGAACTTTTATAATTATTTTATTTTTTTTATTTTTAGACTTCTACTTTAATAATTTAACTGGTGTCTATTCGACACTCCCAAGTAGACTTCATTTAATTAGTTAGTGTCTTCTTGACACTTCCGAAAAAACTTCATTTTAGTTACCAAAAAACAGCTATTTTATTTGGTTGAAGAGCTTTTTGGTTTTCCAAAATATCGCATGCGATATTTTGGTTAGCCAATCAGCTCTTCAAAATAATGTTCTAGTTTAATTTTTAATTATTTAGCAAATTCAATTAATAATTTTATATTACTTCAAAATAATTGAGTTAGCAGTTTTTTGGTTGCGAATTGAAGTACTGGGTGCTTCAATTCACAACATAATAATAATTGACGTAATATTTAAAAAAAAAATATAAATTGCAATCATATGCTAATAAAACCGACATTTTTTTTATAGGATTTCTAACAAAAGACTTATATGTTGGTTTGTTATTTTTTATGCTAAACTTAACTTGATAAAATAAATCAAACGTTTAATATAATAAATGTTTTGAAAAGCTAAAAAACTAGTAACTAGTGCGAAAACAAACATAAAACATAAAATATTATAATTTCAGAATAATAATTTCTTTAAAATACATTTTTAAACAATAACTTTTTTACTATACACAAAATATTTCACAGCAGTCAAAAAATACAATTTAATCTGAAAATATTAAAAAAATATAATATCGACTGATATATGAATATTGAACTGAATTTCAAGTTCAATAAACGTTTTCTCATTTTTTATTTAAAATTCCCTTTGCCTTACCAACCAAACCACCCTTTTTACATATTATTTTGTGTATAGATATAGAGTATAGCTAAATTTTACGAATTACGAATACGAATGATAACGAATAACTCCCGAAACATAATAAATTTTCGATATAGACAGAATAGAAATAGAAATAGAATATAGAATAGAAATAGAATATAGAATAGAAATAGAAAAGGAAAATTATGCTCTCACGCAAGCTCTCTTCATATTTCCTTTCTAATCTAACGAAAATATATAACAAAAAACGCACGTTGAACGTTGATTTTTTTCATTAGATTAGGAAAGTCAAATCAGAAAGTGGAAATTTTTTTTGTTCTACTTTATAAGTCTATATATTATTATTAGTCAATGTCATTAGTGAGTTAATCACATTGGCATCTAAATGTTTTTCATTTTCTTTACAATAAAAAAAAATCATTATGCATATGCATTGCATAAAAGAAAAGAAATCAAATCCCAGCAAACAATGTTCCCTTTAAGAAAAGCGAACCGTAAACGAACCGCCGGCGAAGTCTTTTGTTCATATATGAGTTCGTTTACGAACCGCCTTGGCAGTTCGTAAGCGAACCGGAAACGTAAATGTTAGAATAAGAACAGTAGAAAAAAAAACGTAACGCCAAGAGTTCGCTAAAATCGGTCCGTTTACGAAACGCTGCAGCGATTCGTTTTGGAACCGCCAAATTCGGACCGTTTACGAACTGATTTTATTTCTAGATATAAAAAATACGGAAAAGTAATATTTTTATTTTTTTAGCTTTTATTTCATATAAAAAACGTAATTTTTAACAATAAATAATAACATTAACATTCAACTATAAATAATTATTTTACCACTTACTTATTAATAAGATTTTTTATATAGAACACAAAATTACTTATTAATATTTATTTTATTATATTTAAACACAATATTGTTATAAGATACAATTTACAATATTATTATAAGATACATAAATTATAAATTTTATTAAAAAGTCGTTACTTATCCAGTTCGTATACGGTTCGCCAAAAGCGAATTCGCTTATTTTTCTTAAGTGCCAGTCACAGTGATTTCGAACCGTTCGTTTCGAAAAGAAATTATAGACACAATGTATTCGTTCCGTTTATATAAAAAAAATATGTTTAATATCTATTTTATGTATTAAAATAAATATTTTCTGCATTTATTATATAATACTGGATGCTTCTTAACATTTTCAATAAACTCCCCCATAATAATTCAAAAAATTTTAATTTCAAATGTATAATTTATAGGTTATGTCATTCGACCCATCCGGCAAAGTTAAAATATTTTTAACTCTTCGAATGATTCGTTTCGACACGTTCATTGCGACTTTGAATCCGGCATACCATATAAAATATATAGGGTCAAAATTTGAAATTTTCGATTCGAACGTGCCGTTCGAATTGAAATCACTGTGACTGGCACTTTATAAGCATTTAGAACTCATTGGGAGCGTTCAGTGGCAAAAGTAGTTGGTAGTCGGTGTCGATGTCGATGACTGTCAAAATTCATGCGGTGTCATAAAAAGTAACTTCGGTGCACTGAACGAGCAATGTCATTTGGTGTTCCAACTGTCATATGATATCAGCTGATCAAATCAAATTATATATTATATTCAAATTTTATATTATAAAATTGTATATTATCTTCAACATTTAATTTTAAAATAAATAACAAAAAAACAACTGAAATATTTGTTTACAAAAATGACAATTCGTTTGCTTACTATAAAATAACACCCGACGACTACACTCTAGACTGCAGTTAAAAATAGTAATTTGATGTCGACCAAAGTGTGTTGGTGTTCACTGAACGCTCGTAATCGATTTTAGTCGGTGTTATTTTGACACATTTGTGTACCACTGAACGATAAGTAGTCATTTTTTGTAACTCTTAGTCACTTTTAGTTACTTTTTTGTTGCCACTGAACGCCCCCATTCAGTGAATGTGAATTCACATTTGCTTCATTTGAGTTTCACATGAGCTTCATTTTGAGCGACTTTTTGTACTTATGTTTTTACATCACAGTGAAATCAAATTGTGATATCATAACAAGCTCATTTAATGATTAGGATTTTAGTTCATTTTAAGAGTTCATATTGAAATCATCTTGCAAATTTAGTATGAATTCATTACATGAAGATTAAAGGAGTTCATTTTAAGAGTTCATATTGAAATCATCTGCAAATTCAATATAAATTAATTACATGAAGATATCCGGAATTAATTTTAAGAGTTCATATTGAAATATGAAATCATTTTTAAAATTTAGTATGAATTCATTACATGAAGATTATACGGAATTCATTTTAAGAGTTCATATTGAAATCATTTTTAAAATTTAGTATGAATTCATTACATGAAGATATACGGAATTCATTTTAAGAGTTCATATTGAAATCATCTTGCAAATTTAGTATGAATTCACATTTTGGCAATATAACAGTTCCAATTCATAAGTAATAATCTTATAAATATAAGATTAATTTATGTTTATATAAATAATATAAAATATAATGTTTAAATGCATACAATATGAAAAAATAATCATATGAGTCTTAAATTTGTAAGATTACTATAATAAATCTATTGCATATTTTTTAAAATTTTTAACTTTACCTATTCTTTTTCATTTTATTTCTATATAATTTCTACTGTTTTATAAATTTTAATTACTAATATAATAAAACTTTGGTTTGAAAAAAAATAGTTTATGGTTTTTTAATTAAATTGTACGAATTTTCAGATTATTTTTCAGAGTTTGTTTTTCAGAGTTTTTGGTTTTAATTTTTCAGAGTTTATTTTTAGAGTGAGTTTTAGTTTTCAGAGTTTATTTTTCAGAGTTTTTGGTTTTTATTTTCATAGTTTTTGGGTTTATTTTTCAGAGTTTTGTTTCAGAGTTTTTGGTTTTTATTTTTCAAAGTTAATTTTTCAGAATTTATTTTTCAGTCTTTTTGGTTTCATAGTTAGTTTTTTTTGTAATATTTACCTAAATAAAAGAAGGTGATGGCTCAATAGGTAGAGGGTGTGAGCACAGACAAATATTTTTCCCGAGTTCAATTCCTACCATAGGAGAACTATTTTTTTTTGTTTGTTTTTTTTTTTGTTTTTTTAATTATATTTATTTAGACACACCCACCCATTAACACCTATTAGTCACACACGCATGCACATTAGTCACGCACCAATGCACACATCTTCACACATGACTGCCATTTGGATCCCACGCTTATAAGACCCAATGACTACTAGAATTTTCAGTTGAATTTCCTATAGTTGATAAACAAGCTTCTATAAGAAATAATAAGATGATTGTAGTTATTGGTATACATTAAATTACTTTTTAAAGCTATAACAGCATTGAGAGATTGAATACTTTTTTTCTGCTCTAATCAACTCCAACAGAAATTTTTAGCTGCTTAATCTAATAATAAATTTTTTACATTTTTTTATAAAAAGACCCCACATCATCAACTCCAATACGTGAAAACTGTTTTAGCTGGAAGAAATAAAATAAAATTCAATTGTAATTTTTTGGTGAAGTAAAATATTAAGTATTTTAATTCTTAACAAATTTTAATTCTGTCCTCGTCTAAAAGTGTGTTATCGAAATTGATAGTCTTCTTTTTTATCAAATGGATTTTTCGGTAGAACAGATAATGATGAATCATTTTCCTTTTTTTCCTTAAAGAAAAAAAGAAATTACGTTTATAATAGAAGGTAAAATAGGCGTGTCAAAAACCAAATCATTTAACTCCACTTTTTGAAAAAAACTGAAAATTAAAAAAGCTTCTGAATTTTATTTAAAGTATCAAAAGACATTTTCAAAATTGATTTAAAAAACATCAGTTTTATATATTTTTTATTTTGTGTAATTAAATAGTTTGGCTTAGTCCATATATCGCTGCATTTTCAAAAAATACACCCAAAAGTAAAATTTAAAATAAAAATATGTAACAAGAACTTAAAAAAGGCCTTATTTTAAATTCGAATTAATTTATTTTTAATGAAATCGGTAGTAATTTAAAACTTTGAAATTGAACTAATTTTTTTTAAATACATACATATAAGTATTTAACAATTTGTTAACCAAATTAAAGTTTTTCAAATTAAATTGAATAAATTTAAATTAAAAAAAAAAAATAGTTTTTTCAAAGTTCTTATGTTTTATTTACTACAATTTCAAAGTTCTTATGTTTTAATTTACTACCGATTTCATTAAAAACAAATTAATTGGAAGTTAAAATAAGGCCTTTTTTAAGTTCTTGTTACAAATTTTTATTTTAAATTTTACTTTTACTTTTAATTTAAAATCGCTTTTTTTAATTTTTTTTTATATATATTGATTTTCCGAAAGTAAAATTGAAAATAAAAATATGTACATAGATAGATTTACTTTCACCACATATTTAATTTCACAATTTATTTAATTTACTTAATTTATTTTTAATTAATTTAAATTATTTTTCATAATTTTCAAATTGAACTAAATTTTTTTAAAATTATAATTTTTTTTGCACCACCAAATCAAATTTTTTCATAATTATTTTTTTTTCAAATTAAAATTCAAAAAATAAAATCAATCTTTTTAAATTTCTTGTTACATATTTATTGCACTTGCACGATTGCACATATATTTTATTCAACGCTTACTAAAATTTAAATCGTAAACTTACCTGCAATAAAATTTCTGCACTAATTTTATTATTTTTCTTAAATTTTTACTTTTATTTTCACTTCGCAATTTTAAATTTTTTCCACTTTATTTACTTTTATTCACAAATTTTCACCACAATTTTTGACTATAAATGACTAAATCACGGCTGATTTTTCTATTTACAGCCAAAATTACAAATTCTAGAAAATCTAAACTTAAAAGATAAAAAAACAAAAAGGATTATTTATCTTCTCATATTTTAAGCACATTGAGCTTTAAATGAGAAAGCAAAAAATGATTTCACTTGCGTTCCTCTTGAAAAAGCTTTAAAAAATCCATAAACATTTTTTTAGGCAATTTAAACTTAAGAGTAAACAAAAAGGATTAGTAATCTGCTCATAATTTAATCACTTAGTGAGCTTAAAAAATGATTTCAAATCTACAAAATTATTTTTTTCTTTAAAATGAATCCACCTTATTTCTCATTTAAAGTTCACTAAGTGATTAAATTATGCGCAGATTACTAATCCTTTTTGTTTACTCTTTTAGTTTAAATTACCTAGAATATGGAATTTTTATGGAATTTTTTGAAAGATTTAATTTTGGGATGATCATTTTTAACTAAATTAATGATTGATTTATGATTATGAATTTCTAACTTGTTAATTTTTTAATCATTTATTGAATTCAAAATGATTTACTTTTGGGATGATCATTTTTAACTCAATTAATGATAGTTTTCTGAATATGAATTTCTAACTTGTTCATTTTTTAATCATTTATTGAATTCAAAATGATTTAATTTTGGGATGATCATTTTTAACTCAATTAATGATTGTTTTCTGAATATGAATTTCTAACTTGTTCATTTTTTAATCATTTATTGAATTCAAAATGATTTAATTTTGGGAGGATCATTTTTAACTCAATTAATGATTGATTTCTGAATATGAATTTCTAACTTGTTCATTTTTTAATCATTTATTGAATTCAAATGATTTAATTTTGGGATATCATTTTCAACTCAGTTATTGATTGGTATTACATATGAATAAATAATTTCATCATTTTTCAATCACTTAGTGAATTTGAAATGATTTCCTTTTAGGATGATCACTTTTAATTCAAAAAATGATTTCATAACGATTTCCTTTCTATGAAGATGAACTTGTAATGAATTCATTTAGTGAATATTCACTAAATTGTTTGCTGGGTATACACAAAAAAAAACTAGGCACATGCAAAAAAAATCGAGCTAAATAGACGAAAATCATGGCACACTCCATACATATTTGAATAGTTATATTTGTATGCAATTGTCTTAAGTTTTCTCAAGTTAGAAGAAAATTATTCTTCCTCTCTGAAATTTATGATCGCCTGGTTTTAAATTTGATATTTTTGTTCGAATGTGTGCTATAATTAAATAATTTTTCTGGAGAAGCTATAAAATTATTACTGTGGGCAGCGATTCTCTAGCCCATGATGATATATTTCTTCTTTTTTTAAAGAAATATATTTATTACAAAATAAATATTTCACGCAAATTTTTAATAATAGGAATTATTCGTTCTAGGGGCTGCGATTTTCTTGCCCACTGTAACAGTATAATAATTTTGTCAAAAAAAAATTACCACCTGTTAACTATAAGATAAGTCGGAGGAGGTAACTTCGGAGTTCTAGTGCAGTGGGCGCCAGGTCTAGGGTGACCAACAGCGCATCACAAAAAAAAAACTCAAGACCAAAATTTATGTAACTAGAAATCCTTGGATCACTGGGATTTCCTCCTAAAGGTGCCAGCTACGCTCAGCCTGTGGGGCGTGAGTCGACCAGTGATCCAAACTTTAAAGTGAAGCACCATCGTTTTGGGAATGAGGTGAGTAAGGAACAAGAAATCCATGGCGATCCATCCTGGAAAACTATAAAAAAAATCAGCCGGCCATTATCAAAAAGAATTTCAACGGAAAGAAAAAAAAATCAAACCACAACACAGGCCAGCAGCAACCTCAACAAAAAAAAGAACAAAAATTTTTGGAATTTTCAAAAAAAATAATTAAAATTCCAAATAAATTATATTAAATAAAAAACGATTAAATTTTTCTTTCTTAACAGGCGGTTGTTTTTTTTTCTTTATTACAATCAAAAAATTATTAAAGAAAATATACTTATATATAATTGAAAAAAAAATCTATGTGGTGTACGTAATATATTTAAATATTTAATATACTTTAAAAAAATTGTTCTCTCTAGCTAGTTCTATTAAAATAAATTATCAATAAATAACACAAAAAACATATTTTACGATTTACGATTTTGAAAGCCAGCGCTGGCGTTTTTTTCGCCTAGCATTAACTGCTGGTACTTCCTGCTGGTAAGCCCCAATTCTGCGCCGGCCTTAAACACAAAAAAAAATTGCAAAAAAAAACAACGAAATAACAAAACAAAAAAAATAATTGTAAAGATGATGAGGGACGCTGCTGCCGCAGCTTGATTGTTGCTTGATTAATCTTGATCGACTTGATTGCTGCTTGATTAATTTTCGTGGGTTGTTATTTTTTTCTTTCTTTTTTTTTTTTAATCAGCCGGTGCAGTGTATTACACGGCTCGGAAATTAGGATTTTAATGGTATTGAAGTATTGCAGATTTTGCAACAATAACACTTAAATAATATTTTTTTTCTTTAGTTTTCTCTGTCATTGATTTTGATTTCTTTTCAGACGCGGAGCCCTCATTAAATTTTTTTTTTCACTTAAGTTTTCAATTATTTTTATTTTGTAATTATTAATTTAATTTAATATTATTAAAACAATTTTCCACAACTAAACAAAATAAATCACAACTTAATTTTCTTTTTGTTTTGTACTTATTAATTTTACGAAGGTTTTTTTTTCTCAATAATATTTATCACTATCAGACAAAATTTTGTGTCTTTTTTTTATTTTTAATTAACTAAGTTCTACCAAAATTTTCCGGCCGAATTCTTTAATCTTTTAAAAAAAAAAAACTTTTCCAACAATATAAAACAAATCTCAAAATACAATTTCAAATTTAAAAAAAATTCAATCTCCAATAAAAATGTCCGACCGACCGCAACCCAAAATTTTTACCGACTCCCCGAAACAATCAAATTTTTTTAATTTTTCACATTCGAAAAAACTATTGTTTCCTCGAGCGCTGACGGGAATTTGGAATTGTATCAATATGGCTACCCACCTAACCAAATTTACCTCCGCGCCTGTCCACTGAGTGACATCTGAGATATGACAAGTCATCATACAAACTAACATGAAGATGGACGATGTAAACAAATAATAAGGTAATTTTTTTCCAATTATTTTATTTTAATAATTTCTAATTCTTTTTAGCCATTAATTAATAAAAAAATTACATGTTGTCACAAAACAGACCTATCTGGATCTTAGCGTTCCAGATAGGCCTGGAAAACACCGACTCGCCACACCGCAGATGTCATAACAAAAAAAAACTCCATATCACAAATAATACTATATATACACTAATAATAATAATAACACTTAAGAGGCCTTTGCCCAAAAAGTAGGATAAGGTTTTGCGCTGGAGCAGATAACTTGAGCTGTAATTATCGGATTTTGATCTGGTTTTGGATTTTGATCTGGGAAATGGTTCGTAATAGACCGACCTTTACACTATGTAGATTTTTTTTTAACTTTTTGACCTAGGTTGTCTGGAAATTTAAAAAAAAATTTCATTTCCATACAAAAAAAACGTTGCGACCTAGATTTTTTCCACAGTTTTCATCCAATTTGGGTGAAATTTTGAAGACAAGTAGTCTTTATAAAATTAATCTACACTAGGCAGCCGTTTTTTTCATTTTCGACCCAGGTTGTCTAGAAATTTAAAATGTTTTTTCATTTCCACACAAAAAAAACGTTGCGACCTAGATTTTTTCCACAATTTGCATCCAATTTGGGTGAAATTTGGAAGACAAGTAGTCTTTAGAAAACGAATCTACACCAGGTAGCCGGAATTTTGATTTTTGACTCTAATTTTGATTTAACAGCAATTATATTTTCAAACTTTGATATGGAATAAAAACTAAACTAAAGAAAATAAATTCATAAAATGAAGTCATTTTTTAAATTTACTCTTTTGCCAACATTTTCTTAATTAAAATTTTCAAAAATAATAGAAAATAAGTTTGTAGGAGCCAAATTAAGGAAGTAACTTTTTCCAAAATTTTCTAAAAGAATACTAATTTGAAATTGTTATACAGAAAATAGTTCCACTAATTCCTAGTAGGATCGTCGGTTGTAAATTGTTATATTCGCTATTATTTTTTGTAACTATATCTCTCTCGTTGTTCTCTATATCCTTTCTTATTTTGGGTATACATACTTTTTTTTTGCATTTTCTTAAACAGGTTTTAGTTATATGCAAATATTTTCATTTAAATTTTAAATTTCAATATTTTAGAATTTTTTCATTTTCTATATTCAGAATATTTATAATTTTTTAGGGGTTTAATAGTTTTTTTGTTGAATGTGCTAAAAGTCTGTCGAGTAAATTTAAAAAAAGGATAAATAAGAAAACTCAATAGCATATTTAAACGGGAATGTTATATAAATTATTTCTTATAATAAATAAAAATTCGCTAAAATTCAAACTTCACATTTTTTTTACAAAAAAATACAAAATTTTCTAAAATTCAAAATTATTTTTTTATTGTACATAATTCTCATTCTCACAAAAAAGGCACACGCTTATTTGAAAAAAAGTGAGAAATTTTAAATACACAATTTGAGAAAAGTGTTATACCAAATATTATATTTTATATGCAATAACTAAAATTGTGTGTGTGCGCTTTGTAAATTGTTATATACACCATGTATATATAACAAAACGAAGTATACCAGATATAATTTTACTTTTTGGGCAAAGGCCTCTTAATTAATTACTTTTGACTACTAATCTATAATAATACTAACTATAAATAATATAAATAAATAATAAGCTATAATAATTATAATTTTACCTAAATAACTAATACTAACTAAATATTTTGCCTACATCATAAATAAATAAATACCTAACTCCTAACCAAACAAATAAATAGATACGCAACATAAAATTCCAAATAAATAAGAAAAAAATTTTTAACTAAACTTATTAAGTTTAACTTATAACTTATTCTAATAAATGTACTAATAATAACTAATGATCCCTAAAAAAAATGTTGCTAATTTTTAATTTAGTGACTCACGGGGGTAAAGGTGCGTAGCCATGCACTACAGATTATGATAACTATAATAAATAACAAAACTAACCTACCTACATATAAGTAAAAATCAACTAATAATAAGACTATTACTACACTTAACATCCAAGTGAAAATAACTATTCACTAATAAATAATAATAAATAACAAAAATTAAACTAACCGAAATAATAATATTATAAATAACAAAAATTTTAACTGAATAATACTAAATAAATAACAAATAATTGTAAATAAAAAAAAATCTAACGAACACTAACCAAATAACAACCCCTGACCCACACCCTGACTATCTCATGCTCTACTTTTATGCTAACCGGGCCATAATTTATATTTTTCTCCAATCAATACTGTATTTTTTTTTCCTCTGACCAATAGAATCTTAAATAGTTTTTGTTTTTTTCTCAGGTTTTTAAATCTTTGCCGTGGACAACGTAGCGTTTCAAGGTGTCGTGATCTTATACCACGTAGCACTCTTGTCGTTTTTCGGCGACTATGGTACATTTTGTCCAGGGTTTTGCAAATTTCGCGGTTATATTTCTCTGGAAATCGCTCAATACGTGAGTTCGACGATAAACAACTTGCCCAGGTAAGTACTTTTTAAAATTTTTATTTGATCGCAAATTATAAATTTTTTCGTGCCTTTGTAACAATATCAAATTTTATTGATATGTTAGCTGAAGATAAGTCCGGAGGAGAAGTGTTCGGAAGCTGAGATCGTTGGGCGCCAGGTCTGAGTAACCTAGCCACAATCACTAAAATAAACAAGACCGAGAATTAATTTTTATTTCTAAAAAAAAAAAAACTACTTCTCTTGGGGTGTGGGTCGACCAATGATCCCACTAACTACCATATTGTCTGAAGAGATAACTCTTCAATCCAAAACTAACTTGTTACATAATAACAATGGAAATGGATCGAAGAGCTACACGGAAAAGGAACATTCTGACTACGCTGGCTCACAAAAGTGGGATTCCTAGCCAGCCATGATCACAAAAAAAATTACACCAAATTCCTCCGAAAAAGGAGCAACAAAAACAACAAGTCTCGCACCAAAACAAAAATTCACCCAACGATGAAAAAAACTATGGCACTAATAGAAAATAAATAAATAATACACAACACCGATATTTTAAATTTATAATTCTACAAGTAGTTTTATTTATATTTTTCTTTAAATTTCTTTTTCTTTGATTATATTATAAAAAAAATTTAATTTAAATAAATATTAATAATAATTAAATGGGGAACTGAATGACAGATCTAATTTCAGATATATCTTAGAGTATATAATATCAGGAGATGCTATAGTGATTAAAAATCGTCAATTTTTTTTTTGGGGGGAAGAGAGAATTTTTTTTTGGTGTAGGCTTCAGAAATGTCTGCCCGTGTGCAAAAGATATTTTTTTTAGAGAAAGCTCTTTTTAAAAATATAGTTATGAATATTTATGAATTTGAAATAAACTTTATAAATTTTTATTTTATAATCTTATATTTTAATTTTTTCTGTATTATAAATATAAAATTGTGTTTAATAAAAATGTATTTCAAAATAAATAAATAATATTTTAGAAATTAAATATAAAATGTATAAGAGTATATATATAAGGTGTTGAGTAGGAACTACAATTTTCCTAATATATCCTTTTCCAGGATTAAGAAAATATTGTGATCTGAAATGTATAGAACACACTTTATAATACATACAATAATCCTCAGGTAGTATATTTACTGCCTAATACCATTCTAATCTTAAATTATTATCCTTCAGAAAGCTAAAATAATAATTATTTTTTAATAATTCATCAAAATAATGTATACGCCTCAAGTGCTTCAGGACACACATTTTTTTACTACGACCCTGTCGACAAATTGATGTTCATTGAAAGCTCTTTTGAATATTTTAGCGCAATAATTTACAATTTTAATATTCAATTTTATAATGTTATTTGAATTAAACATATTATATTATGACTTGGATTCAAGGAAATAAGTTGTTATTAGTTAAAAAATAAAACCACATTCACGAATACCTTCATATATTTTCTATATTTATCTGTAAAAAGACACTTCCGAACATTCGAGTGATTTATGAAATAAATGATATTTACACGTTTTAATTACACAATAAGTCATCACAAAATATTGATATAATAAATACTGTTTTAATTTAATACTTTTTAGTACAAATCTTTATATTTTTCACACATAAATTATCAAAAATGTTACAATTTCTTTCAACTTTTTAAAAAAAGCTCTCG
Organism: Empis stercorea; assembly: GCA_949752835.1. Taxonomy (NCBI): domain Eukaryota; kingdom Metazoa; phylum Arthropoda; class Insecta; order Diptera; family Empididae; genus Empis; species Empis stercorea. The sequence goes on from OX457085.1 coordinate 39,808,975, forward strand.
CTGTAATATAAATGACAATTGCAAATCATTTGACAAATTAGCTGTGGATTGATTGACAGCAAAAGAGCTTGTTCTGTAGATGGAATGACGGCAAAAAGAGCTTTATTTATTTGACACAGTTTGTAGGTATAAAACTAACTATAGCATCTCCTGATATTATATACTCTAAGAGATATATATATATATAATTTTATATGTGGTTGGCACTGCCTTATCATCAAAACTAATAACAAAAAAAATCACACATACCTTTTGTTTTCCCAGCGGTTATGCGTTATGCTGCTGCTCCAGACATGTCAGGATCAGCCACACGAAACCCTGAAATCGCGATCAATAATTTTTTTTTCTAATAAATAAACAATTATATATATATATATATATATATCTTAGAGTATATAGAACAGGAGAAGCTATAGTTAAAATATAGTGTCACTCGATTTTGTGGGGGGTAAAGAGATGTTTTTCATAGGGAGGGTTTAAGAAAAAGTAAAGCAACGTAAAAGCTCTTTTTAATATAAAAATTAATTGATTTGATTTTTATTTGATATTGTGATTTGATTTTGATTTTTTATAAGTAAATAAATAAAAGAACTATTTCTGTACTATTTTTTAAATTCGTTACTATTTTTAAAATCATCCACCTTAAAATGTAACGCATACTTTGTATGTTATACGGTAATCATCAGGTCTTCAATTAACCGCAATATACCATTGCTCGCATATTAAGTGCCAGTCACAGTGATTTCGATTCGAACGGTACGTTCGAATCGAAAATTTCAAATTTTGACAGCCCCATATATTTTATATGGTATGCCGGATTGCAAGTCACAATGAACGTGTCGAAACGAATTCATTCGAAAAGAGTTAAAAATATTTTAACTTTGCCGGATGGGTCGAATGACATAACCTATAAATTATACATTTGAAATTTAAATTTTTTGAATTATTATGGGGGAGTTTATTGAAAATGTTAAGAAGCATCCAGTATTGTATAATAAATGCAGAAAATATTTATTTTAATACATAAAATAGAGATTAAACATATTTTTTTTACATAAACGGAACGAATACATTGTGACTATAATTTCTTTTCGAAACGAACGGTTCTTTTCGATTCGAATCGAAATCACTGTGACTGGCACTTTACCATTTCTTTGGGAAATCTAAAATATATTTTAATTCAATAATTCATCCAAAAAAATAAGTAAGCCTCAAAAAAAAATTATCCTGACTACAACACTGTCTACAAATAATGCTTTTTAAAAGCTCTTTTCAAATTTTGAAATTTTTTTGAAATAATTTGTTTACTATTTTTATTTCAACTTTAATAGGGATTTCTAACTAAAACGTTGGTATATTTTAATGTTGATTAAAAGAAAAAATGTATATTTATTAATTTATTCAAAAACACATTTTAAAATGAGTAATAATAATATATAAAATTTTATATATTTACTTGTAAAGGGTATCTCCTGAACTTCCCTGTATTTTATTAAATAAATGATTTTTACACCCTTTAACAATACAATAATACATTTTTTATTATTAATTTTCCACTTTTCCACTATAAAAACAATGTTTTTTGCAATATTTGACTATATTTTATTAAATATTTCCACAATTTGCCTCAAATTTCAACGTGTTTCAAAAGCTCTATTCGAAAATTAAAAGCTTTAAATATGAAAATTTTTCACATACAACTCAAAATTTTTGAAGGCAATATGAAAATTTCTGAAGGCAATATGAAAATTTTTGACAACTAAAATAGATGCTTCATAGCTTGTAGGGGCAAATTCATATTATAGCTTCTCTTGTTCTATATACTCTAAGATATATATATATATGTACAATTCAAAAAAAAAATACTAACAAATTCTATAAATAACAAAAAAAAAAAAACTCTACACAATTTTATAATCAACAAAAAAAAACCATATTTCAAATTAACAAACACACAAAAAAAACAAAGGATTCCCTCGATGACCGCTTCCAGACAGGACTGCTGACGATGACAAACTCGACTACTCTGGAACCAGGACTCGACGCAGGAACACAGGACTGGAAAAACAGGAACAACTAACAACGACGACGATTATGCGCGCGCGCTGGACACTTATAATTCTTCTTTTTAATTTAAATTATATATTTTCCGGCTAATGATTTGATATTATATTTTTCCTTCTCGGGGATCTAAAGTACAATATATTTATCACTTAAAAAAAAATTCTTTTGGTTCTTCCTTTTCAACACAACTATTCCACAATTTAAATTTTTTATTTTTTTCTTTTAATTTTTATTACCGATAACTTTTTTTTTGTATACTAATTTTGAATTTAGGTTCTTTTTTTTTTTCTTCAAAAAAAACCGGAACACAAAAATTTTATATTTATTTTTTTATTTAAAAAAAAAAAAACTTAAAAAAAACGATTAACAAAAAAAAACTGACGACTCCCTTTTTTTTTTAAGCCGGTGTCCAGCGCGACCGTCGATCAAAACATTAATCCCCCGAATCTTGACTTTTTCCGACACGTCAGCCCATTTTTTTCTGCCCTTCATTCGACCCCAGGTCAAATGAAGAGCATCTATTGTATTGGGTCGGAAAAAGTCAACTCACCACCACCACAGCGACATCGAGTACTACCATCACTATTATTTGACGAAACAACACCAACATACAGAAATAAAATTTTGACAATTCACAAAAAGAAGACACAAAACAAAAAATAAAGCACATTATGGATGACGATATGTGGCAGGTAAACTTGTGTTGTTTTTATTTTACTTTTCTTGTAAATATATTTTAATTTTTTTTTTTTTTTTTAGGTGTTTCGTTAATGGAAAAGTTTGGGGTGTCACAAAACAGGCTTGATTCTGAGGCATTCCCACCAGAACAAGTCTGAACCCACCCAAGATTATTAATGGTGTATATATGCTGTTGTAGGTAACAAGGTAATATAAACAATTTTTTTTTTTTTTTTTATTTTAATTAAAACTATTCCAAACCCCAATAATTTAAACCTAACCTAATAATAAATTAACAATTAAGTGTATAATAACCAACTCACTATAACTAACAAATTAAATAACAACTAAGTGTATGTAAACAAAAAAAAATTAACCCTACTAAATAAATAACACTAAAAAAAAATTTACGACTAAAAAAAACTACCTAATACGAAATAATACCAATCTTACTAACACTTAATTGTAAATAAAACTATCACTAAACCTACAACTAAATATAATAATAAATAACACAAAAAAAAACTTTTAAAATATCACAGATGTTATTGTAATGTTAAAAAAAAATTCCTTTTCATTTTAGCTAAACGTGGGGCTGTTCCACACCCTGAGATAAGCCGGGCCTTACTTTTTTAAATCTTTGGCATGAACAATTGATTTTTTTCCCGTGACGTCGTCTTCCACCTCGTAGCACACGTGGCCTTTGGTTGAAATAATGGTAGATACATGTTTGCCACGGCTTCAAAAATTTTGCCGATATCTTCTTTTGTTGGTCACTCAGACCATGCAATCGTCTAAAAACGATATCACCAGGTACGAATTTTATTGGTCTTGTACGAAAATTATATTTTTTTCATATTTTTTTTCTGCTTTTTCAGGTTTTGTATAACTGCGTCATGTACCCTTCTACGTCGATGGTCGTCGTTCTCAATGGCAACTTCTTCTTGAAGAGCGTTTAGTTTACGGAGCAGCTCATATGACGATCCATCAGTCACCATGTGATAACCAAAGGTTAAATAGAATGGCGAAAATCCCGTAGCGTCGTGCACCACATTTCGAAGGGCACACGCTATGTGACTCAAATTTTTGTCCCATTCTTTATGGTTATCACTCTTTATATAGGCTCTGATGCCGGTGATAATATTTCTATTTGCTCGTTCCGACGAGTTTGCCTGTGGATGGTAAGGTGCTGTAAATTTATGAGTTATATTGTATTCCGACATTAATTTTTTGAACACTTTAGATCTGAACTGGACTCCATTATCCGATAACACCACTTCTGGTATGCCGAATAGGTGGAATACGTCGGATTTCAGGAATTTTAAAATTGGACCAGTCGTTGCCTGCCGCAAAGGTTTTAATAATACAAATTTGCTAAACTGGTCTAATACTATTAATATGATGGTGTTTCCATTTTTAGATCTCGGATACGGGCCTAATAGGTCAATATTGATGTTTTGCATCGACTGGTGTAGGTCGTATAACCATTGGTGGTCGCAGACAAATGTTCGGAGCTTTACACTCTTTACACGAATCGCAGTGCGGTATGTACTGATCGACTGGTTCATGTTTGGCCAATAATAATACCTTTTTATTTTCTCCATCGTTTTATCCACACCCGAATGAGCCTCGATGGGATCATCATGATAATGCCGAATGATTTTGTCGCAGAGTTTACGGAGCAAAATCGAACCCCTGAAGTTTAAGGCTCCACCGCGCTAGTCTACCCGAAAGATCTTTTTGGTTCATCAACCATTTAAGACTAGAGTGGTCAGTGATGACGGTGAACTTGGCCCCCTCAATGTACGGTCGGAATTTTTTGATCGCTACGACAGCCGCGAGGAATTCTAGTTCAGTGACGCTGTAATTTTTCTGTGCATTATTCAATTTCTGCGACATGAACGCAATCGGATGTTCATGTCCCTCGTCATCCGTCTGAAATAAAACGCCCCCGACTCCCGTCTTCGACGCGTCACATTGGACTGAAAATTATCGGTTGAAGTCTGGGTTAAAGAGAACTGGCGCTTGTGTGAGCGCCAACTTCAAGGCGATGAAGGCTGTCTCTGCTTCGTCGTTCCATTTACCTGGTGCTTTTTTGTTAAGAAGATTGGTGATTGGGGTTGCCAGCTCTGCATAGTTTTTATGAAGCGATTGTACCACCCTGTCATGCCGAGAAATCTTCTAATTTGTCAGACCGATTTAGGACGTGGAAAGTCATTGCGACGATTTTTTCGGGATCCGTTTTTATCCCCTCGCTGTCGATGATATGGCCTAAATATTTATTTTGCTTCTGGCAAAAACGACTTTTCTCTATATTGATGGTTAGTCCAGCTTCCTTCAAACACTTTGCTACTTTGCCCAAGAGCAACATGTGGGTGTCAAAATCGGCCGAGAGGATCAACAGATCATCAAGGTAGACAAAGACATCCTCATGAAGCTCATACGGGATTACTTTGTCCATCAGCTTACAAAGTGTTTTCGAGAAGTTGGACAAACCGAAAGGCATTCTTTTAAATTGGAATAGGCCACGACCTGGCACTATGAATGCGGTCTTGTCTCGCGATTTTTCTTCGAGCTCGACTTGCCAGAAAGCCATTTTAAGATCGAGGCTGGTTATAAATTTGGTTTTCTTAACCCTACTAAAAATTGAATTTATATGCGGAAGTGGATACGCATCACTCTTGGTGACGGCATTTAATTTTCTGGCGTCTAGACACAGTCTAACTGTGCCGTTCGATTTTTTTAGTATAGCCAAGGGCGATGCCCATTTACGTCTGCTCTCTTCTATTATGTCCTCTTTCAACATTTTATCTATTTCAGCATCTAAGATTTTCTGCATTGGGATGGACAACGGATACGGACGGACTACGTACGGTTTAGCATCTCCCACATCAATCTCGTGCTTCAACAGGCTAGTTTTACCTAAACCGGCCGCACTGTAGGATGGGAAGAGCTCGATTGTCTCTAGTAAGGTTTGTTTCTGATCAATCGTTAATTTACGCGTATTCGCATTATCTTTCTCTATCTCATTTACTTCTAGGGATCTAAATGGAATGGCATTAAATGCATCCCAAAAATCCATTCCTAAAATGATGGATCTTTTAATGGAAGGGATGAGGAAGAGTTTAATATTTTTGGCTATATTATTAAATTGGATATTTAAATGGACAAAGCCAAGCACCTTTTGTTTTGGGTGTAACGTAAGTCTAAATCCCTTAATAATTCTTCCCCATCCCTACCCAAGCAACTTATGTTTGCTCCACTATCGAGTAGAGCGAATTGATTTTTATCTCCAATCTTTATTTTCATGAACGGACGGTTATCCCCATCCGGTCTTACATATGTTGCTTTCAATAAATTTTTTATTTCCCTACGTACGCTAAAATGTTTCTTAGTTATAATATCCCCCTTAATTCTACTGCTAAATTCTAAATTGTATACTACTTACAGGACTATTTTTGGAAACTAAACCTAACTTATACCTATCACCAGCCTCTAAAATGGAGGATTTGGACGAGGACGGAGAAATGGGTTCCTCCAAGTTCCCATTTCTGCATTGCCATTTCCCGGATGACGATAATTTTTACATTTAGGACATCGGTTGACATAGGTGTTTTTGAATCCACACCTATAACAAAAAAATTTCAACGGCAAAGGACAATCACTAAAGGTATGCCCAATGTCCTCACAGTTAAAACAGATAGTATACATATTTTTATTTTCAGGACGCTGTAAAATTTCGGACGGAATGGGACGAACAGACGAAGGTTGTTGAACAGAAAGGACTTCAACAGGATTTGCAGACGGAAAAACAGAAATCTTTTGCGTTATCACAGATGTTATCACAGGTTGTTCAGTCTTGGCGGGTTCAGACTTAGAATCAGGTACGTGCGAAATATTTTCGGCCATATCATCGGGTTCGCTAACATAGGCTCTTCTTGAGCGAACTTGATCTTCAGCACATCCCCCTATTTCCTTCCATTTCCTCTCCAATCTCCTGCATAATTTGTCCAGCTGATTTAGAGTTATGGTGTTTTCCAAAATCAGTGCCTTTTTATAGCCTGGGTACAAATTATACAGGAGACGGTTCAGAAAATCGTCGTCTTAAATTTCCTGTCTCAATCGCAATCTCAGACCCTCCATGTCCAACGTAAAATCAGAAAACTTCTCGCGCGATCTCTGCTTCCGAGCTTCCATCAATCTTTTAATATCACCATCTTCTTCACCTTCGTCGAATTCCTCCTTCATCGCCTTTTTCAGGAGAGACCAAGTTGTCTGTGGATTCCGTCTAATTCATTAATCTACCGTTGTTGTTCCGCAATCACATTCGACATCTCATGTACCCGACGATCCAATCCTGTTGGTAGCGGAGGTGGTTGCTTGTAAGTAAAATTATTATTATTGAACCCGTTGTGTATATATGGCTCATTCGATCTTTGATAATTGTTTCGACCAGTACTAAAATTTAGTTTTTTTCCAGACGCATTTGGTGCTGCGGTTCGAGATGGTCAAAACCATTGGAAATACGGATCCAACCATGGCGATGCGGTCCATGGACCGAACGGACCTTGGCTGGGCATCACTACCGACGTCTTCCGGTTAAACGGTAATGACCATGGACTTCCTACCGAAGCTCACGTATCCGGACGTGGTTCAGGTACTTTATTTTTGTTGTGATTATTATCATTATTATCGACTATCTTTTTAGGTACCGTTCCAGTTTCGGCAGGGACGGATTTTGCTAATGGAGCCAGTTCCGGTATTAATATATCACCGGCACCATCCACGTACTCTTCATCACCAGGAGCTACTTCCGACGTAAGGGTAAATGCTTTTATTTTCTCTAACCCTTCCTTTAATTCTATAATTAAACCCCTAACCAGACCGGAATACTTTTTTTCTACATTTTTTAGTCGATTTAATCTATCCCACACATGGTATGATTTTGTAGTGGCGATAGCCAGCGCATCCTTGTTGGAGGTTTTCAGGCCGTCAAGGATCAGCGCTTTACAAGAAGACACCTTTCCTTCGCAAATGCCTAATTCGTCCTCTGGATCGGAGATATTTGGCTTTGGCATATTAGTTTTCTTCTTTATCTCCTGATCCAGTATTCTATTGAGGCGCGAATACTTTTCCATGGTGGTATCCGTACGAACCAGTAGGTTCCAGATTCCTAATTCATAGGCCAACTCATCCTCCTCCAACAAAAACGGATCTATACAGTGTCTAAAGGTATCCATTATAATTTTATTTTCCTAATTAATTTTATTTATCTAATAATATAATTACTTATTTCAGCGGCGGTGATGACTAATACTATTCTATGACCTATTCTACAAATACTATTACAATAAACTAATACTAACACTAATAATAAATAACACTAATAATTAATTATCAAAATAATAATTAATAAAAAAAACTTTCATAAATAATATACAAAACTATGTAAACTAACCCCAGCATAAATAAACAAAAAAAAAAATAAATAAATAATGTAAACCCGACTTCACCAAAAAAAAAAAATTTAATAAATAACAATCAGTGTATAATGAACGAATTTGGAAATTATAAATAACAGAAAAAGAAACTTTGTAAATATAAATAACAAAAATTGTAAATATAAATAACAAAAAAAAAACTGTAAATATAAATAACACTGATTGTAAATTTTTACTAATACTACAAAAAAAATATAACTAGATATACTATAATACAACTAACTTCACTACACCATTTAATAAATACAAAAAAAAATTATAACTACTACAAAAAAAAATTGTAAATTAAATAAATAAATGTAATTAACTAACACTACACTAATAAATAACAACTATTGTAAATTTCAATAAATAATTAATAAAAATAAAAAAAAATTTCTACATCTACAACTTAATCTATTCTATATCTAAAATAAATAAATAAATAAACCTAACACCAAAAAAAACTACACCAACTACACTAACTGCACTGCCCCGAAATAAGCAAAAACCCACTATAATTTCTACTTAATTTTATTCTACTACAAAAATTTTATTATAATACTTTTCAGGCCGCTGGGTACAGACTATCCCTACCTCAGAATCAGCTGATTTCCGTGAACCTGAATAATTTTTTTTTATATTTAATAACAAAAAAAACTTTGTGTCGTAGCCTTGGCTATTTATATAATTTTTTTATTTTAATGAAATTTTTTTGTTTGTATATAACTTACTTTGATAATTTTTATTTTATATAAATATAATTTTAATAATTCCAAATAATTTTAATTTAAACATTATTGTGAATAATTTAATTTTAGGAAAGTTGATTATTTTAGTGCCAATAATATTTTTAATATAATAAGATATTAAATTTTTGGGTGTTTTATTTAAAAAAGAAATTGTTTTTTAATTTTTCTCTTTAAATGTTTCTGTTCCAATTTATGACAAATTATGTGAACCAAATTATGTGATCCAGAATTTTTGTAGGAAAGGGAAAACAAGGGGACTAGGAACGGATCAAGGATTCAAAGGCAGATGATATAGGGGAAACTCCTGTCTTATCATTCCTTCCTCAAACTTCACTTCAAAAACAAAATTTTCTCGAAACACAAAAAAAAACAAACACCTAATATTGCTAGGACACAATACGGACCACCGTATTATGTATCTAACTAACAATATTAGGTGTAAACAAATAAATAACAAAGGTCGGAAGGTGTAATTAAGGACTACCTTAATTACCAGTCAACTCCGGACAATAAATAATAACCAAAGGACTGGTAGGAATTACCATGGACCACCAAGGTAACCAATCAACTACCAGTCGAACAATTACACACGAATAAATATTTACACAAAAAAAATTTTAAGTAAATTTTTCTTTTCATAATGAAGCCGTCGGAAGGAATGCAAGCCAAAAGGGGATATAATGACGACAATATGGCAATCTCACCAACTACATTCGAACCCATCTCCAGCAAAACAGTAGTCGATGGAGTTGCAAATTTTCGGGTGACCAACGTCACACCAACAAAAATAAATTTTAAATTTTCAACAAATTGAATACCAATTGTATCACAATTGGTACATCTTAGTCCCATAAATTTATGCGCCAATTGTAACAATATCAAATTTTATTGATATGTTAACTGAAGATAAGTCCAGAGGAGAAGTGTTCGGAAGCTGAGAGCGTTGGGCGCCAGGTCTGAGTGACCTAGCCACAATCACTAAAATAAACAAGACCGAGAATTAATTTTTATTTCTACAAAAAAAAAAAGACTACTTCTCTTTTTATGTACTCTCAGCATCCAGGAGCATTGGGATTTCCTCCTTGTTGCCGGCTTAGCAGAGTCTGTGGGGTGTGGGTCGACCAATGATCCTACTAACTACCATATTGTCTGAAGAGATAACTCTTCAATCCAAAACTAACTTGTTACATAATAACAGGGGAATGGATCGAAGAGCTACACGGAAAAGGAACATTCTGACTACGCTGGCTCACAAAAGTGGGATTCCTAGCCAACCATGATCACAAAAAAAAATACACCAAATTCCTCCGAAAAAGGAGCAACAAAAACAACAAGTCTCGCACCAAAAAAAAAAATTCACCCAACGATGTAAAAAACTATGGCACTAGGACTAGATAGAAAATAAATAAATAATACACAACACCGATATTTTAAATTTATAATTCTACAAGTAGTTTTATTTATATTTTTCTTTAAATTTCTTTTTCTTTGATTATATTATAAAAAAAATTTAATTTAAATAAATATTAATAATAATTAAATGGGGTACTGAATGACAGATCTAACTTCAGTTATATATATATATACTTTTATATGTGGTTGGCACTGCTTTATCATCAAAACTAATAACAAAAAAACCACACATACCTTTTGTTTTCCCAGCGGTTATGCTGCTGCTCCATACATGTCAGGATCAGCCCTGAAATCGCGATCAATAATTTTTTTTTTCTAATAAATAAACAATTATATATATATATATAATTATATATATATATGTACAATTAAAAAAAAAATACTAACAAATTCTATAAATAACAAAAAAAAAAAACTACTCTACACAATTTTATAATCAACAACAAAAAAAACCATATTTCAAATTAACAAACACACAAAAAAAAACAAAGGATTCCCTCGATGACCGCTTCCAGACAGGACTGCTGACGATGACAAACTCGACTACTCTGGAACCAGGACTCGACGCAGGAACACAGGACTGGAAAAACAGGAACAACTAACAACAACGACGATTATGCGCGCGCGCTGGACACTTATAATTCTTCTTTTTAATTTAAATTATATATTTTCCGGCTAATGATTTGATATTATATTTTTCCTTCTCGGGGATCTAAAGTTTTCCCGTACAATATATTTATCACTTAAAAAAAATTCTTTTGGTTGTTCCTTTTCAACACAACTATTCCACAATTTAAATTTTTTTATTTTTTTCTTTTAATTTTTATTACCGATAATTTTTTTTTTATACTAATTTTGAATTTAGGTTCCTTTTTTTTTCTTAAAAAAAACCGGAACACAAAAAATTTATATTTATTTTTTTATTTTAAAAAAAAAAACTTAAAAAAACGATTAACAAAAAAAAAACTGACGACTCCCTTTTTTTTTTTAAGCCGGTGTCCAGCGCGACCGTCGTACAAAACATTAATCCCCCGAATCTTGACTTTTTCCGACACGTCAGCCCATTTTTTTCTGCCCTTCATTCGACCCCAACACCAACATACAGAAATAAAATTTTGACAATTCACAAGAAGAAGACACAAAACAAAAAATAAAGCACATTATGGCCGACGATATGTGGCAGGTAAACTTGTTTTGTTTTTATTTTATTTTTCTTGTAAATATATTTTAATTTTCTTTTTTTTTTTTTTTTAGGTGTTTCGTTAATCGAAAAGTTTGGGGTGTCACACCTTTTTTGTGCGTTTTCCAGATGCTTGACCACCGCATCATGCACATCATTACGTCGATGCTGCTGGTCAATAATGATATTCTCATTCAGCGAATTTAAGTTTAGAAGCAACTCGTAAGAAATACCGTCGGTCATCATATGATATACGGATGTAAGGTAGAATGGAGAAAACTCAGCTTGTCGTCCCATTCTTTATGGTTGGTTTTACCTATATACATTCGGATAGCAGTGACGATGTTCCGATTGACTCTTTCCGACGCATTGGCCTGAGGATGGTACGCAGCGGTAAATGTGTGGTTAATATTGTAAGTTTTTATTAATTTTTCAAATTCCTTTGCAGTGAATTGCACCCCGTTGTCAGACAACAACACTTCAGGAATGCCGAAAAGATGGAAAACTTCGGATTCCAGGAATTTAATGATCGGACCTGTTGTTGCCTAACGCAAAGGTTTGAGTAAAACAAATTTAGAGAATTGGTCAAGAACTATTAATATACATGTATTTCCTTTTTTAGATCAAGGATATGGGCCAAGAAGATCAATGTTAATATATTGCCTCGGATGGACCGGAGGACTGTGAACCACCAGAGGCGGTCTTAAACAGATGTTAGGCGCTTTCGCTTCTTTACAAGCCGCGCACATAGAAATGTAGGTTTTGATTTCATTTCGCATTCTTGGCCAAAAATACATTCTTTGAATTTTTTCTACAGTTTTGTCCACCCCCGAGTGTGCTGACATAGGATCATCATGGAAGTGTTGGATCACGCCGGCTGTTAACGCAGGAGGCACCCACAATTTCCAAACGGGAACATCGGTAAGTTGATGTTCTCGAAAATGTTGCCGTTTGAAAATGACCCCATCCACGATTTTAATGTCTGGGAATTTACCATGATTATTGGCAAAGATGTTCACGTGGCGTTGATATTCAGGGTCTTGAAATGCCGGATCCTTGGCGTCGACAATATTGATTTCTTTCAACTGGACGGTCATCTTATAGATTTCTCCACGAGATAACGCATCCGCCACAATATTGTCGCTGCCTATCCGGTGTTCAATTTTGAAATCAAAACCCTGAAGTTTCAGACTCCAACGCGCCAACCGACCGGCCAAATCCTTTTGGTTTATCAACCACTTTAGGCTGGAATGGTCGGTAATCACAGTAAATTCCGTCCCCTCAATGTAAGGTCGGAATTTTTTTATGCTAAGTACCGCTGCGAGGCATTCTAATTCCGTCACGCTATATTTTTTTTTAGCGGAATTTAGTTTCTGGGACATGAACGCTATGGGATGTTCATTCCCCGCTTCATCTGTTTGGAATAGAACACCTCCGACACCGGTCTTCGACCGACGATTAAAATCGGGATTTACGAGTACGGGGGCCTGCGTTAAGGCCAGTTTCAAAGCGAGGAATGCTGCCTCAGCGGCATCATTCCACTTGTCCGGATTTTTACCTTTTAATAAATCAGTAATAGGCGCCGCAACTTCCGCGTAATTCTTTATGAAGCGATTATACCATCCAGTCATGCTCAAAAACCGTCTGATCTGTCGTACAGTTTTTGGCCTTGTAAAGTTTTGGATGGCGTCGATCTTTTCGGGGTCCGTTTTAATACCTTCTTGGTCAATAATGTGACCTAAATATTTGTTTTCGGTCTGGCAAAATCGGCTTTTCTCGATGTTTATGGTTAGTCCAGCTTCCCTCAAACACCCTGCTATTTTACTCAAGAGCTCCATGTGGGTGTCAAAGTCTTCCGAGAAGATCAAAAGATCATCAAGGTAAACAAAGTCATCCTCATGAAGCTCTTAAGGGATAACTTTATACATAAGCTTGCAAAGTGTTTTCGGGGAGTTGGACAAACCGGAAGGCATTCTTTTGAAATGGTACAACCCAAGACCGGGGACGATGAATGCGGTTTTGTCTCTGGATTTCTCCTCCAGTTCAACCTGCCAAAACGCCATTTTAAGATCTAAACTAGTGATATATTTGGTTTTTTTGACTCTACTAAAAATCGAGTTGATGTGAGTAAGTGGATAGGCATCACTCTTGGAGACGGCATTCACCTTGCGGGCGTCAAGACACGCTAAACGACCGAAACGAATCGATATTCAATTTATGCATCATTACTTAGTTCAGATACTTCTAGATTTTTAAACGGAATTGCATTAAAAGCGTCCCAAAAATCCATTCCCAAAATCATGGACCGTCGAATGGATGAAATCAGGAAAAATTTGATGGTTTTTGTCACGCCATTGTAAATTATGTTCAGGAATGACACCTTGAGGGTTACCATCCGCCGTATGTAACAATGGACGTGATCGGAGTGTACGAAATGTTCAACTCCCGCAACAGATTTTCCCCATCCTTCCCCAAACAACTAATATTGGCCCCACTGTCCAACAACGCAAAATGGTTTTTATTTGCAATTTGTATCTTCATTAAAGGACGATTGTCTCCATCCGGCCGGAGGTATGTAGCTTTCAACGTTTTCCGGATTTGCTCCTTCTTACTAAAATGTTTTTTGGATCTACTATTATTTCTATTTTTAACTAAACCTAATTCGCTTATGCTACTTAATGGAGGATTCTTAGAAGCTACACCTAACTTATACCTATCACCGGACTGTACGCTGGAGGATTCGGACGAGGGCGGTAGCTTGGTTGCCTCCAGTTTCCCAAACCAGCTTTGGAGTTTCCCTGAAGGTTGCCGGGATGACACCTCGCACACTTATTAACGTAAGTATTTTTGAAACCACAACGATAACAAAATACTTTTAATGGATGTGGACAATCTCGAAATAGATGTCCCAAATCATCGCAATTAAAACAAATAACATATGTATTTTTGTCGGCAGGTACGACAGTGGCGGACGGAACTCCCGGATGAAATTTATTATCTTGGACGGACAGGACTTCTTTAATTGGAACGGACGGACTTGGCGGTTCTGGCAGATTGGACTTTTGGAGCGCCGGATTTGTAAGTATATAATTTGAGTCAACGTTCTCCTCCAACTCATGGACATACATTCTACGGGGACGAACTTGGTCCCCGGCTGACTCACCAATTTCCCGCCACTTCCTTTCCAGTCTCTTACAAACTCTATCCAACTGATTAAGGGTTACAATATTCTCCAAAATCAGAGCTTTCTTGTAACCCGGGTATATGTTATATAAGAGCCTGTTCAGAAAGTCATCGTCGGAAATTTCGTGCGTCAGACGAAGACGAAGTCCCTCCATGTCTGTATAATTTGTCAAGTATTCCTATTTTGGAATACTCAATCTTTTTTATGACTGTGGATTCCAGCACCCATAAATAAAACCACAAATTGTCAATTTACTAATTTATTACAAAATTATTCTTTAACAAAAAACGATTTTACTACTTTGCTCTACAAATATTATTTTAGATATTCTTATCAAAATTATTTTACACCAAAAAATTACTACTTTAAAAAAATTATCAAAAATATTATTTTACTTTGATATATATGTACATATAAAACAAACTAGTCAACTCAACTGATCAATTATTTTTTACTGAATGAACAATTAGCATGTATTTAAATTTTTTCTTATTTAAATATTTATACAATTTAAATTACCAAAACTACAGGTTAGAATATCAATTTTTTTTATATTACATAGTGCATGTGTACTTAGAGAATATAACATTCCTTTGTAACATTATAATATTTTCAGGGTCACAAAGAATTGAAATGAATTAAATTATGTGTGGGATTGTGCACATCACACGAAAATCTATGAATATAATATTCGTAAAGTACACATGCACTATATTGATATACACTACCAAAATGTCAATAGGAATTAAAATAGAAATTAAAATATATTTTATATTTTATCATACTCCCCCCGTTGCGCTCTGTGAGCTCAAACACCTGTTTGATTATCGATGTTAAAAGTAAAGTCAGGATCAGTGACGACTGCATATTTTCTGGGCGTTGGCACAGGCATTTTATTTTGGATACCTTGTTTATTGGATTTACATTTTCTCCATAATAAACCGATACCAACAATCATACCAATAATAACTCCAAGATATCCAATTGTGTATTGATGAACATCATGTGAGTCGAGCTGATCTGGTTCTGCTTGTTTTAATTTTCTTTCTTGTATCTGGTCTTGAATTTTGAATATATCATCCAATTGGGTTTGCACGATTGGTTGCTTTGAGTGATTTTTTACCTCATGGACATTCGGTTCATTTACGAAGTTGTTTATATCTACGGTTGGAATGAACGATGTTCGCAATTGTGTTGGATGGACGTTGTGTGAAATTATTGTCAACGAGTCATGCTTAATCACGCAATTCTTCTTTATTTTGTGTATTCCCATTCCGGACAACGTTTCACCTGAAGACTCATCCTTGCATACGATCTGGATAGTAGTATTTTGGCTCAGTGAAAATATCCAGTGATTGGGATTGAACAACTGGATCCATTCAGCCGCTTCACGCGATTTGACCATCTCGCAAGTAGAATTAATTGGTTGGTGGTTAAGAAGTGCCATTTCACACTGACTGATTTTTGAGTTTCTATTGTATAGAGGATGTGATTGCTTGCATAGTAAACTGTTTAATTCTACCGTGATGCATGAAGCGGCTTCAGCTTCACTCATTGGATAGAATAGATCTCGATGTAAGCTAACTATTAAGTAAGAAGAAGATGGTTTAATGGTTACATAACTTTGACTTACCTTTACTGGTATTGGGATCAAGCGAAATGTTTCAAATTGGTTATTTGAAGCTAATGGAAGCTGTATTCGAAATATAATATGTCCCATTGATAATCGACCTTGTACATGCAGTAGATTATACACATTGCTTATATCCGTTTTGTATGAGCCGAAAAATGGTAGCTTGAGATCTGGTGATAGGTTGCCCTTTATTGTGAACAAAGCATTCTTTAGTTGTGTTGGTGTTAGCAGTAACGGATTTATTTTGCCTTGATGAGAATCTGTTAAAACATCAAATATACTAGTTTGAACTTTCTGATAATTGCTCATCACTAGCAGAGTTTGAACTGCCAATGTTGAGAACATATGATGAATTTCTTGTTGGTTTACATAGTTTTCTATTGCAATGATTCTTTGATCAATTTCGTTAATATATTTATCAAAAATTTCAAATTGCTGATTAACTTGTTGTTGTGTTTTAATAAATAACACTAATAATTAATTATCAAAATAATAATTAATAAAAAAAACTTTAATAAATAATATACAAAACTATGTAAACTAACCCCAGCATAAATAAACAAAAAAAAAATAAATAAATAATGTAAACCCGACTTCACCAAAAAAAAAAAATTTAATAAATAACAATCAGTGTATAATGAACGAATTTGGAAATTATAAATAACAGAAAAAGAAACTTTGTAAATACAAATAACAAAAATTGTAAATATAAATAACAAAAAAAAATCTGTAAATATAAATAACACTGATTGTAAATTTTTACTAATACTACAAAAAAAATATAACTAGATATACTATAATACAACTAACTTCACTACACCATTTAATAAATACAAAAAAAAATTATAACTACTACAAAAAAAAAATTGTAAATTAAATAAATAAATGTAATTAACTAACACTACACTAATAAATAACAACTATTGTAAATTTCAATAAATAATTAATAAATATAAAACAAAATGTCTACATCTACAACTTAATTTATTCTATATCTAAAAAAAATAAATAAATAAACCTAACACCAAAAAAAAACTACACCAACTACACTAACTACACTGCCCCGAAATAAGCAAAAACCCACTATAATTTCTACTTAATTTTATTCTACTACAAAAAAATTTTTTTTTTCTAATACTTTTCAGGCCGCTGAGTACAGACTATCCCTACCTCAGAATCAGCTGATTTCCGTGAACCTGAATAATTTTTTTTTTCTATTTAATAACAAAAAAAACTTTGTGTCGTAGTCTTGGATATTTATATAATTTTTTTATTTTAATGAAATTTTTTTGTTTGTATATAACTTACTTTGATAATTTTTATTTTATATAAATATAATTTTAATAATTTCAAATAATTTTAATTTAATCATTGTGAATAATTTAATTTTAGGAAAGTTGATTATTTTAGTGCCAATAATATTTTTAATATAATAAGATATTAAATTTTTGGGTGTTTTATTTAAAAAAAGAAATTGTTTTTTAATTTTTCTCTTTAAATGTTTCTGTTCCAATTTATGACAAATTATGTGAACCAAATTATGTGAGCCAGAATTTTTGTAGGAAAGGGAAAACAAGGGGACTAGGAACGGATCAAGGATTCAAAGGCAGAGGATGTAGGGGAAACTCCTGTCTTATCATTCCTTCCTCAAACTTCACTTCAAAAACAAAATTTTCTCGAAACACAAAAAAAACAAACACCTAATATTGCTAGGACACAATACGGACCACCGTATTATGTATCTAACTAACAATATTAGGTGTAAACAAATAAATAACAAAGGTCGGAAGGTGTAATTAAGGACTACCTTAATTACCAGTCAACTCCGGACAATAAATAATAACCAAAGGACTGATAGGAATTACCATGGACCACCAAGGTAACCAATCAACTACCAGTCGAACAACTACACACGAATAAATATGTACACAAAAAAATTTTTAAGTAAATTTTTCTTTTCATAATGAAGCCGTGGGAAGGAATGCAAGCCAAAAGGGGATTTAATGACGACAATATGGCAATCTCACCAACTCCAGCCGAACCCATCTCCAGCAAAACAGTAGTCGATGGAGTTGAAAATTTTCGGGTGACCAACGTCACACCAACAAAAATAAATTTTAAATTTTCAACAAATTGAATACCAATTGTATCACAATTGGTACATCTTAAAGTCCCATAAATTTGGGCGCCAATTGTAAAAATATCAAATTTTATTCATATGTTAGCTGAAGATAAGTCCGGGGGAGAAGTGTTCGGAAGCTGAGAGCGTTGGGCGCCAGGTCTGAGTGACCCAACCACAATCACTAAAATAAACAAGACCGAGAATTAATTTTTATTTCTAAAAAAAAAAAAAAAACTACTTCTCTTTTTATGTACTCTCAGCATCCAGGAGCATTGGGATTTCCTCCTTGTAGCCGGCTTAGCAGAGTCTGTGGGGTGTGGGTCGACCAATGACCCTACTAACTACCATATTGTCTGAAGAGATAACTCTTCAATCCAAAACTCACTTGTTACATAATAACAATGGAAATGGATCGAAGAGCTACACGGAAAAGGAACATTCTGACTACGCTGGCTCACAAAAGTGGGATTCCTAGCCAGCCATGATCACAAAAAAAATTACACCAAATTCCTCCGAAAAAGGAGCAACAAAAACAACAAGTCTCGCACCAAAAAAAAAAAATTCACCCAACGATGAAAAACACTATGGCACTAGATAGAAAATAAATAAATAATACACAGCACCGATATTTTAAATTTATAATTCTACAAGTAGTTTTATTTATATTTTTCTTTAAATTTCTTTTTCTTTGATTATATTATAAAAAAATTTAATTTAAATAAATATTAATAATAATTAAATGGGGAACAGAATGACAGATCTAATTTCAGATATATACCCTGCTAACCAAAAAGTGGTGGACAAGTACTTTGCAACCACTTATTATAATGCTGAGTTGACCCTTGAAATATGAATTTTAAAATACTATAAACTAACACATAGAAAGATACTATCTCATTTTTCAGTGGTCAATATATGTGGTTAGAGTGAAACAAAAAATGCTGAGAATCATTGCTGATTCACCAATTTTTATAAACTTGTTGTTGCACAAACATCATAGCTGATTCAGAGTTTTTTTATTACATATGTTGATCATCAGTTTCACCGATTTCTCATTATTTATTAAGTACTCAGTACTAAGGACTTTTTAAGTACTCAGTATGACTCATACTGAGTACTTAAAAAGTCCTTTTCTTCCCCGAAGGTCCACTTACAACTACTATATATTCAGTTCTTGCTTACTAAATATTAAATAAAATACTTTTTTTTTTAAATTTAAATTTGTTTCATTTATTATTTTTTTTAAATTTAATTCGTTTTACTTATTTAAAATTTTACATTTTAAAATTTTACATTTTTTAAATGAGATTTCTTTTTAATAAATTTAACATTTTCATTTAATTTTTACGATTTCTTTTTAAACTGTAAATATTTTTTTTTTAAATTTAACATTTTCATTTAATTTTTACGATTTTTTTTTAAACTGTAATTATTTTTTTTTAAAAAATTTAACATTTTCATTTAATTTTTAAGATTTCTTTTTGAACTGTAATTATTTTTTTTTTAAATTTAACATTTTCATTTAATTTTAACGATTTTTTTTTAAACTGTAATTATTTTTTTTTTAAAAATTTTACATTTTCATTTAATTTTTACGATTTATTTTTAAACTGTAATTATTTTTTTTTTTTAAATTTAAAATTTTCATTTAATTTTTACGATTATTTTTTAAACTGTAATTATTTTTTTTTTAAAAATTTAACATTTTCATTTAATTTTTACGATTTCTTTTTAAACTGTAAAATTTTTTTTTTTAAATTTAACATTTTCATTTAATTTTTACGATTTTTTTTTAAACTGTAATTATTTGTTTTAAAAAAATTAACATTTTCATTTAATTTTTACGATTTTTTTTTGATTTTTTTGGTGATATCTATTATGGGATTTCAAAACACATCTTTTTAATTCAACATAGTATTTCACCATACCAATCGCTGATCCACAGGCATCTGCAACATTAGTGTTCAATTAATACGATATAATAACTAAATAAGTATTTATTACCATATACAATTTTATCAAATAAATTTAAGGCTTTTAAGCTTTTCTTCCCCGAAGGTCCACTTACATTATATTCTATATAAACTTCATCGTCAGCCAAATGGCGAAAAGCAAATTCTATACTTTTTGGTGAGTTTTTAAAACGCCTGAGATAATTGGTCTAAATAAATTTTAATGTTATTAAAATAAATTCAATTTAAATAAGTTATTGAAATACCAATTTTAATTTAAAGTTTTCTTCAGTTGTTTTTATCTCTAGTTCCATTAAATCTTCATTTCTCATAACTGGCAACATTGCTTGAATTTCATCGTTAACTACATCTACTTCTTCGCCAGTTAATTGCTTCACCGATGTAGAAGTTGTTTTACTATATACCAAATTTGTCCGAATCAATTTGTTTGTTGCCAGATCTTCATTTTTTTTTTTATTAACTTTAAAACAATTAACAATTATTTATTGAATAAAATATTTATTTTGATAGTGAATATTTATCAAATTCTCTATTTTTTCAATTTTTTTTTTATTTTCTTTGACCATTTCTTCAATATTGTTTATTTTTTTACAGCTTTCTGATATAATGTTTTCCATATTACTCATTTTTTCTAAAAATTTTTCCATAAACGCTGTATTTTTTTCAAAATAAATATATAAATTAAATCAGTTGCAGGTTTGAAAATTAATTACCTTTAATATTGGTATTTTTATTTTCTTCTTTCCCACTCATATCTTTATCACTAATGCCATCATCATATATAATGCAATTTGCAAATAGGTCGGGAGATTCAATTCCACATGTTTTTTCCCCAGTCGCGATAATTATTACTGGTCCATGGTCCTCCATAAAGATATTTATTATCTATTTTAAAACGTTTTTCTATCAAGTAAAAAAAAGGTTTAAAAATATTTCAATCGTAATAAAAAAAACATTACGAGATATAACAGCTGTAGAGCTGATGAACCCTTCAGTTACATTTTCGCTGTTCATGCTATTCTTATAATAGTCTATTATTGGCGATGGTGGTTCAATCATTTTTTTTAATTTAATACCTGATGGAAAAATTATAAGTCTTACATTAAGATGAGAATAAATTATTAATCTTTTTTCATACTACCTGATGAAAATGTTATTTATTAATTATTAAAAGTTGTAAAACAATGGTGTAAAATTGGTATCAGAATTGATTTATGTTTATGTGGTATACAGTAAAATTTATAAGTTATATCAGACTTATTAAAAGTTAAAATTTCGCTTTTCAATTCGCTACACGCTACAATTCCTAATCCTGAAGGTGAAATTACAGGTTCGGTAAAAAAAGGTGATATATTCGTAAATGTATGACCAAAAATAGTTCCTTGACCAAATCCAATTACTTTAATTGGTATTCTGTTTTTAATTAAACAATAAGAATCAGCATCTCGCTTATATGTAACATTAAAATCTTTATCAATTTCTTTACTTTCTTGAGTTTTTCTACATAATTTATTAATAGCTGATATTTCTTCTAAGCGATTGTGTATTTGCTGTAAAATATTGCTTGGTGATCTAACTATTTTTTTTTAAAATTGTATATATTTCTCTGACTTGTACGCTGAAAAATTCTCCAAAGGACCAAATTGTTTTACACAATCTTTTAAATGTAATAAACCATGTACATTAAACGATAATTTATGTGCGCCAAAAATAATTCCATAATTTTCAACAAAGTATTTAATCATTTCTCCAGCTTCTTCAATATCATTCGAAACACTTCTTTCACATGAAAACATTCTGATTGCTGAGTGTAAAAGCAGAAACAAATAATACACGTCGTTGTCCACTCGATCTTTTAACGCCACAATTCCTGTATATAACAGAAATTGTCTTAATTCTGTAGCCTTCCAATGTACTAGGTCATCCAGAGTGCGTTGACTTCTAGAAAATTCAGATAGAGTTGTATTCTTCAAACTACGTAATATATCATTTATTTCTTCTGTTTTAAAAAAGTGCCCATTAAAATTCCCTTTTGTTAAATCATTTAATATTTTTTTCATTACTCCTAAATCAACCAGATGCATTGGGTCTAGTGGAAATTGCGAAACCATTCCAATATGTGCACTTTCCAGTATGATTTTATTTGTGCGGAACTCTGGTTGGTGATGGTCAGGATCTAATCTCATTGAAAAACTTTCATCTGTTCTAAGTGTACAGACAGTATTTTGGAAAGCAACTCTTGTTTGAATAGTAAATCCTCTTTGGTCACATTTTGGACAACTTACTTTTCCCGTGTGGTATTGGACTCCTGTTATAAAAGCCCTTGCAAGACTATCCGCAATAAAAGCTCGAACCTTAAAACATCTACGCTCTGAACTAGAATTTATAAATATACCATTTGATTCTAAATATGTTATTTCATCGACTACTAATTTTAAATATTCATTGACATCATCTGGCTTTGATGTTCCAGCAAAACATCCTATTAAAAAAGGATCTTCATTTTTAAAATTGGAAAAACTACCAATAATTGGCCATAAAACTTTTCGAGAGCTTTTGAATAAATTTACACCATCAATACTTATATCGATATGCACCGTAAAACAAGAAAGTAAAAATTGGAAACAATTTGTTTTTATGTAATTTTCTATGCCAAAATTAATATATGGTCCTGATCGATAATTATATATTGAAGAAGGGCTTCGATTTGTTTGAAGAAGCGTACGTGCATTTTTTGGAATTTGTGTAATATTACATCGGTGAAGTGTTTTTAGTAATCTATCTAATGATATATGTTGAATTTTGTTTTCAGTAGCCCAAATCCTTAATTCTTGCCATAATTTACTTTGTTCTTCTGATATAATAGTATCTGAACAGTCACTGTCACAAAAATTTTCTATATCAATATCATCATCAGACGTAATTATATTTATGGAATTATCATCAGAATTATTTGAATTATTTGAATTATATTTAATTATTAAGTCAGGATCAGGAACAACATTCTCAACTTTATGGTCAATATTATCAACTCGGTCAGATTTTTGTTGTTGCACGTAGTGTAAAACATCAAGTTTATATTGCTTTGCCAGTTTAGACATTTTATTTTGGAGTGTTTTCTTGGACATTTGTAAATATAAACGCGACTGAGACGAAAGAAATAAAGTCATTAATAAAGATAACAAATTAAAAAAAAACTCCTATTAAATAACACCTGCCACTTGAGATAGAACATTCCCCATAGAAAATTCTAAATAAATAGAAATGTATAAGTGCGGTAGAGACAGCAATATCGTCCAGAAATTTTTTTGGACGTCCAATTTTCGAAATTTAATTTCGAATTGGGCGTCCAATTATGGCACAAGACGTCGGCTCTCGTTGGACGTCCAAAAGATGAAATTTTTTAGAAAACCAAAGGTGGCGTGAATATTATATATATGCAAAATTATATTTTGTCAAATTTATTTTTTTATTTTAAAGCTAGGTATTCACTTCCAAAAAAAAAGTTGGCAAAATTGTGAGCAAAATATCATATTAAAAATATGTAAATAAGTTTAATATAATATAATCATACTGAGTACCATGTGTATATGACAAAGCAAAAACTAAGAAAAAATGTTTGGCTCCGGTAAAATTTTCTATATAAAATCATCCTTTTTTTGAATTGAGTAGTAAGCTTTAGGTAAAAAATGGATGAATTATATTTTTTCAAATAAATTATTTTTTTTCAAATAAATTATTTACATTGTCAAACAATATTTTTTAGGAATATCAAAAAATTCCTATAATTTTTTTGAATGCCAACTAGATGCTATAAATTTTTTATTTCTTGAAATTTTCTTGTTTTTCTCATTTTTTTATAAACTATTGCATGATTTTTTAATTTCTCGGAAATTTTCCGGGTCCTGAAATTTCTTGAACGAGATTCTCGCCTTCTCGAGAATCATAATATTGCAAAAAACGAGGCTCTCGGATTCTCGAGAAATGAAAAAAGTTGACAAATCCCAATCTCTACCTGCCACATCTCAAGATAAAAAAGTTATGTCCAAAATATATGTAGTTTGTTATTTGTTCACAATATATGTATATATATATTATTTTTTAACAATGAATGCAGCCTTTTGATAGTAACATAATTATATTTTGTATCTTAAGTTGACATTATTATTTATTTTTATGATATAATATGTAATAAGATTTCGTTTCAGAAAAAAAATATGTTGATGATTAAAAAAATGGACGAACACCAAAAAGTAATAAAAATAAAAGACCAAAAGAAAAAATCCATACGATATAAATGTTTAAGAAAATTAATTAATTCTTGCGCTTTACCAATAAATGATAATTTTTAATAAAATTTAATTAACTATACACTTTACCACTGATACTATATAATTAAAAAATTTACTTACCCAAATTTTCTTTAACTATAATAATTTATAAACTTATCGCAAATAAGCACAAAACTTTATGATGAATAAGCACATAATATCACTAGTAAACAAACATTACTGATTATAAGTAGTTTTTAAGTAATAAATCAGCACTAAGTATCAAGACAAACAATAAGTACTGATTATAAGTGGTTTTTCAGTAATAAATCAGCACTCATTATAAGGAATATACTCAGTGCTGATTTATTACTTGGAAACAACTTATAATCATACATCTAATCATAACAATTTAAAGTGGGACAAACATATATATGATTTTTTCAAACTTATTTTTTGTTTCACTCTTTTACTGATTGCTCAGTGGTCGCCCAGTGCTTTTTATTTACGCAGTAATTAGCAGTAATACATGCACAAATTTTTATATTTAAGATACAAAAATTTACTAACCCATTCAAAATAATTTTGCAAATGTAGTTGTAACCACTGAGTCCTGGTTAGCAGGGTATATATATAATTTTATATGTGGTTGGCACTGCCTTATCATCAAAACTAATAACAAAAAAACCCACACAAACCTTTTGTTTTCCCAGCGGTTATGCTGCTGCTCCAGACATGTCAGGATCAGCCACACGAAACCCTGAAATCGGCGATCAATAATTTTTTTTTCTAATAAATAAACAATTATATATATATATATATATATATATATATATATATATATGTACAATTCAAAAAAAAACATACTAACAAATTCTATAAATAACAAAAAAAAAAACTACTCTACACAATTTTATAATCAACAACAAAAAAAAAACCATATTTCAAATTAACAAACACACAAAAAAAAACAAAAGATTCCCTCGATGACCGCTTCCAGACAGGACTGCTGACGATGACAAACTCGACTACTCTGGAACCAGGACTCGACGCAGGAACACAGGACTGGAAAAACAGGAACAACTAACAACGACGACGATTATGCGCGCGCGCTGGACACTTATAATTCTTCTTTTTAATTTAAATTATATATTTTCCGGCTAATGATTTGATATTATATTTTTCCTTCTCGGGGATCTAAAGTTTTCCCGTACAATATATTTATCACTTAAAAAAAAATTCTTTTGGTTGTTCCTTTTCAACACAACTATTCCACAATTTAGATTTTTTATTTTTTTCTTTTAATTTTTATTACCGATTTTTTTTTTTATACTAATTTTGAATTTAGGTTCCTTTTTTTTCTTAAAAAAAACCGGAACACAAAAAATTTATATTTATTTTTTTATTTAAAAAAAAAAAACTTAAAAAAACGATTAACAAAAAAAAAACTGACGACACACTTTTTTTTTTTTTAAGCCGGTGTCCAGCGCGACCGTCGATCAAAACATTAATCCCCCGAATCTTGACTTTTTCCGACACGTCAGCCCATTTTTTTCTGCCCTTCATTCGACCCCAACACCAACATACAGAAATAAAATTTTGACAATTCACAAGAAGAAGACACAAAACAAGAAATAAAGCACATTATGGCCGACGATATGTGGCAGGTAAACTTGTTTTGTTTTTATTTTATTTTTCTTGTAAATATATTTTAATTTTCTTTTCTTTTTTTTTAGGTGTTTCGTTAATGGAAAAGTTTGGGGTGTCACACCTTTTTTGTGCGTTTTCCAGATGCTTAACCACCGCATCATGCACATCATTACGTCGATGCTGCTGGTCAATAATGATATTCTCATTCAGCGAATTTAAGTTTAGAAGCAACTCGTAAGAAGTACCGTCGGTCATCATATGATATCCGAATGCAAGGTAGAATGGAGAAAACTCAGCTTGTCGTCCCATTCTTTATGGTTGGTTTTACCTATATACATTCGGATAGCAGTGACGATGTTCCGATTGACTCTTTCCGACGCATTGGCCTGAGGATGGTACGCAGCGGTAAATGTGTGGTTAATATTGTAAGTTTTTATTAATTTTTCAAATTCCTTTGCAGTGAATTGCACCCCGTTGTCAGACAACAACACTTCTGGAATGCCGAAAAGATGGAAAACTTCGGATTCTAGGAATTTAATGATCGGACCTGTTGTTGCCTAACGCAAAGGTTTGAGTAAAACAAATTTAGAGAATTGGTCTAGAACTATTAATATACATGTATTTCCTTTTTTAGATCAAGGATATGGGCCAAGAAGATCAATGTTAATATATTGCCTCGGATGGACCGGAGGACTGTGAACCACCAGAGGCGGTCTTAAACAGATGTTAGGCGCTTTCGCTTCTTTACAAGCCGCGCACATAGAAATGTAGGTTTTGATTTCATTTCGCATTCTTGGCCAAAAATACATTCTTTGAATTTTTTCTACAGTTTTGTCCACCCCCGAGTGTGCTGACATAGGATCATCATGGAAGTGTTGGATCACGCCGGCTGTTAACGCAGGAGGCACCCACAATTTCCAAACGGGAACATCGGTAAGTTGATGTTCTCGAAAATGTTGCCGTTTGAAAATGACCCCATCCACGATTTTAATGTCTGGGAATTTACCATGATTATTGGCAAAGATGTTCACGTAGCGTTGTTATTCAGGGTCTTGAAATGCCGGATGCTTGGCGTCGACAATATTGATTTCTTTCAACTGGACGGTCATCTTATAGATTTCTCCACGAGATAACGCATCCGCCACAATATTGTCGCTGCCTATCCGGTGTTCAATTTTGAAATCAAAACCCTGAAGTTTCAGACTCCAACGCGCCAACCGACCGGCCAAATACTTTTGGTTTATCAACCACTTTAGGCTGGCATGGTCGGTAATCACAGTAAATTCCGTCCCCTCAATGTAAGGTCGGAATTTTTTTATGCTAAGTACCGCTGAGAGGCATTCTAATTCCGTCACGCTATAATTTTTTTGAGCGGAATTTAGTTTCTGGGACATGAACGCTATGGGATGTTCATGCCCCGCTTCATCTGTTTGGAATAGAACACCTCCGACACCGGTCTTCGACCGACGATTAAAATCGGGATTTACGAGTACGGGGGCCTGCGTTAAGGCCAGTTTCACAGCGAGGAATGCTGCCTCAGTGGCATCATTCCGCTTGTCCGGATTTTTACCTTTTAATAAATCAGTAATAGGCGCCGCAACTTCCGCGTAATTCTTTATGAAGGGATTATACCATCCAGTCATGCTCAAAAACCGTCTGATCTGTCGCACAGTTTTTGGCCTTGTAAAGTTTTGGATGGCGTCGATCTTTTCGGGGTCCGTTTTAATACTTTCTTGGTCAATAATGTGACCTAAATATTTGGTTTTGGTCTGGCAAAATCGGCTTTTCTCGATGTTTATGGTTAGTCCAGCTTCCCTCAAACACCCTGCTACTTTACTCAAGAGCTCCATGTGGGTGTCAAAGTCTTCCGAGAAGATCAAAAGATCATCAAGGTAAACAAAGTCATCCTCATGAAGCTCGTAAGGGATAACTTTATCCATAAGCTTGCAAAGTGTTTTCGGGGAGTTGGACAAACCGGAAGGCATTCTTTTGAAATGGTACAACCACAACCGGGGACGATGAATGCGGTTTTGTCTCTGGATTTCTCCTCCAGTTCAACCTGCCAAAACGCCATTTTAAGATCTAAACTAGTGATATATTTGGTTTTTTTGACTCTACTAAAAATCGAGTTGATGTGATGAAGTGGATAGGCATCACTCTTGGTGATGGCATTCACCTTGCGGGCGTCAAGACACAACCTAAGGGTGCCGTTTGCTTTTTTCACCAACGCCAAGGCGATGCCCATGCACTTCGACTCTCCTTAATAATATCCTGCTCTAGCATTTTATCTAGTTCTAAATCTAACAGTTTTTGCATATGCAGAGATAATGGATACGGACGGACAACTTGAGGTTTCGCATCTCCAACGTCAATTTCGTGTTTAAGAATCGTAGTTTTCCCCAGACCCGATGTGCTAAACGACGGAAACGAATCGATATTCAATTTATGCATCATTACTTAGTCCAGATACTTCTAGATTTTTAAACGGAATTGCATTAAAAGCGTCCCAAAAATCCATTCCCAAAATCATGGACCGTCGAATGGATGAAATCAGGAAAAATTTGATGGTTTTTGTCACGCCATTGTAAATAATGTTCAGGAATGACACCTTGAGGGTTACCATCCGCCGTATTCACAATGGACGTGATCGGTGTGTACGAAATGTTCAACTCCCGCAACAGATTTTCCCCATCCTTCCCCAAACAACTAATATTGGCCCCACTGTCCAACAACGCAAAATGGTTTTTATTTGCAATTTGTATCTTCATGAAAGGACGATTGTCTCCATCCGGCCGGAGGTGCGTAGCTTTCAACGTTTTCCGGATTTGCTCCTTCTTACTAAACTGTTTTTTGGATCTACTATTATTTCTATTTTTAACTAAACCTAATTCGCTTATGCTACTTAATGTAGGATTCTTAGAAGCTACACCTAACTTATACCTATCACCGGACTGTACGCTGGAGGATTCAGATGAGGGCGGTAGCTGGGTTGCCTCCAGTTTCCCAAACCAGCTTTGGAGTTTTCCTGAAGGTTGCCGGGATGACACCTCGCACACTTATTAACGTAAGTATTTTTGAAACCACAACGATAACAAAATACTTTTAATGGATGTGGACAATCTCGAAATAGATGTCCCAAATCATCGCAATTAAAACAAATAAAATATGTATTTTTGTCGGCAGGTACGACAGTGGCGGACGGAACTCCCGGATGAAATTTAATATCTTGGACGGACAGGACTTCTTTAATTGAAACGGACGGACTTGGCGGTTCTGGCAGATTGGACTTTTGGAGCGCCGGATTTGTAAGTATATAATTTGAGTCAACGTTCTCCTCCAACTCATGGACATACATTCTACGGGGACGAACTTGGTCCCCGGCTGACTCACCAATTTCCCGCCACTTCCTTTCCAGTCTCTTACAAACTCTATCCAACTGATTAAGGGTTACAATATTCTCCAAAATCAGAGCTTTCTTGTAACCCGGGTATAGGTTATATAAGAGCCTGTTCAGAAAGTCATCGTCGGAAATTTCGTGCGTCAGACGAAGACGAAGTCCCTCCATGTCTGTATAATTTATCAAGTATTCCTATTTTGGAATACTCAATCTTTTTTATGTCTGTGGATTCCAGCACTCATAAATAAAGCCACAAATTGTCAATTTACTAATTTATTACAAAATTATTCTTTAACAAAAAACGATTTTACTACTTTGCTCTACAAATATTATTTTAGAAATTCTTATCAAAATTATTTTACACCAACAAATTATTACTTTAAAAAATTTATCAAAATTATTATTTTACTTTGATATATATGTACATATAAAACAAACTAGTCAACTCAACTGATCAATTATTTTTTACTGAATGAACAATTAGCATGTATTTAAAATTTTTCTTATTTAAATATTTATACAATTTAAATTACCAAAACTACAGGTTAGAATATCAATTTTTTTTATATTACATAGTGCATGTGTACTTAGAGAATATAACATTCCTTTGTAACATTATAATATTTTCATGGTCACAAAGAATTGAAATGAATTAAATTATGTGTGGGATTGTGCACATCACACGAAAATTTATGAATATAATATTCGTAAAGTACACATGCACTATATTGATATACACCTTAGATAATAGAATATAAGGATGCGCTGTATTAGTAATTTTACACTAAAAATGAATTTTCTATTGAAGTACTTTTTTTGCTCTTTCCCACTTGAAAAAGCCCGCATAGGTTTGTCTCACTCCCTCTAAATATAAATATGGTTGACTAGAGGAGTAGCCGTTAATATAAAATTAATATAAAAAATTGTAAAACGTACAGTTGAAATATTTGAAGTAAAAAAAAAATATTATGTGGGTAAATTTAATTTTGGTTCTAAATTGAAATTTGTTTATTATAAATATAGCTAAAATTATATTGAATTTAAGGACATTATTTTATTTTATTGAAGCCCGCATATAAATATGGTTGACTAGAAGAGTAGCCGTTAATATAAAATTAATATAAAAAATTGTAAAACGTACAGTTGAAATATTTGAAGTAAAAAAAAAATATTATATGGGTAAATTTAATTTTGGTTCTAAATTGATATTTTATTATAAATATAGCTAAAATTATATTGAATTTAAGGACATTATTTTATTTTATTGAAGGCGCCCTTCGTATTTTCCTAAAAATGTTCAATTGTAAAAATTTTATATTGACAAATATATTGGGAATCTTATTTATTTTTAAATTTAGTTATAGCTATTATTCTTGGAATAATATATTTTATAATTACCGCAGGTAAAATATAAATAATGATGAAAACGGTATAATTAATTTTAACTTCAATAAATTCATATAAAAATAAATTAATACACATTTCTCTGTCCACAATAAAGGTTGATATTGATTTTTCTTTATTAAAAACATTAATTTTCTTGTTATAATAATTAAAAATTAATAAATTTTAATTTTGTGTACATTTTGTAAACAAACTAGTACCTTATTATTTTATTTTATTTTATAACAGTACAATTTATTTTACTATTTTTGTTGTTAGAACGGCAACTGTTTAAATTTTTCAAATTTATATGAAAAATAATTTTGTGTTTGAAAAAATTGAAATTTATTAATTAAAAATTTGTTTTTGAAGAGAAATTAAGAGTGATAATTAAAAATTACTAAAGTAATAGACGAGTGGAATTATTAATCTTAAAATAAATATCAAGCGTAGTGTTTAATTATGTGAATACAAAGCAAATCTTCATTCTACTGGAATATCTCTTTATAGGTGATTTATGATTATAGAAATATATAAATTTAATTGGTAAAAACCATAGTAAACTATTTCTTGAAACATAAGTTAAAGTTTATTTTAGAAAAGTTAATAATTTTAAAAAATATATTTTATATTTTTTTGTGATGAAAATTTTAACCAATCAGAATTAGGCTAGGGCAGTTTTCAGTGACATGCGTTTTTCGTTTATGAGGGAGTGCGTTATAAATTATGAGCATAATTTTTATATAATTTTATTGTTTATTTTAACATTTCCAAAAAGAAAATAGCGAAATTATGCATGGGAAAATAGTAAAGAAATAAATTAAGGAGATATTGGGAGCCAATATAGAAATTTTTTTAACAGAAATTGTTGTATTTAAAGAACTGAATTGTTAAATAGATATTAAAGTTCATGTTTATGAAATATTTCTTAAATAAAAAATCAAATTGTGATTAATAATATACAGTTTTATTAAAGATACTAATACTAATATTTTTTAAAATGTATTCCAGCCACTTGTCCCCCTTTATAACTCCCCTTTCTGCAATTATTCTACTTCAATGCATTAACCACTACATAAGCAGTCAAATTTCTATGTATGCAAAAGTACTTCACTAAATTTATAATACAGCGCATACTTTTATTCTATTATCTAAGATATACACTACCAAAATGTCAATAGGAATTACGTTGAGCTCTGTGAGCTCAAACACCTGTTTGATTATCGCTGTTAAAAGTAAAGTCAGGATCAGTTACGACTGCATATTTTCTGGGCTTTGGCACAGGCATTTAATTTTGGATACCTTGTTTATTGGATTTACATTTTCTCCATAAAAAACCGATACCAACAATCATACCAATAATAACTCCAAGATATCCAATTGTGTATTGATGAACATCATGTGAGTCGAGCTGATCTGGTTCTGCTTGTTTTAATGCATAGTAAACTGTTTAATTCTACCTTGATGCATGAAGCTTCACTCATTGGATAGAATAGATCTCGATGTAAGCTAACTATTAAGTAAGAAGAAGATGGTTTAATGGTTACATAATTTTGACTTACCTTTACTGGTATTGGGATCAAGCGAAATGTTTCAAATTGGTTATTTGAAGCTAATGGAAGCTGTATTCGAAATATAATATGTCCCATTGATAATCGACCTTGTACATACAGTAGTTTATACACGTTGCTTAAATCCGTTTGGTATGAGCCGAAAAATGGTAGCTTGAGATCTGGTGATAGGTTGTCCTTTATTGTGAACAAAGCATTCTTTAGTTGTGTTGGTGTTAGCAGTAACGGATTTATTTTGCCTTGATGACAATCTGTTAAAACATCAAATATACTAGTTTGAACTTTCTGATAATTGCTCATCACTAGCAGAGTTTGAACTGCCAATGATGAGAACATATGATGAATTTCTTGTTGGTAAACCATAGTTTTCTATTGCAATGATTCTTTGATCAATTTCGTTAATATGTTCATCAAAAATTTCAAATTGCTGATTAACTTGTTGTTGTGTTTTCTTAATGACATTTGCCGTGGCTTCTATTATCAACGTATGATTATTCAATAAATTTGATAATGTTTTCTCGTTTCTGCCAATAGTTTGGATTGTATTGCTCATTTTTTCTGCATATTCAGAATCCAACACACCGAACAGTTTATATGTCACTGTTCCAATAATGTCAAATGCTCCTCGTATATATCTTTGGTTAGTTGAGTTATGTTGTGAATTGAGGCACCCTGTGCTTCAATTCACAACGGAAATCAATAATATTTAAAATTAATAAAATTATTTTATTTAATTTATAAAAAACAAAAGTTTCAAATTACGCGTTGCTCGTGCACAGAGAAATAATTTAATTCAATAAATAATAATTTCTCTGTGCTGACAACGCGTAAAATTAATTAACCAATCGAATTAAAATTAATTTAAATTATTTTGTTGAAGAAGCTGATTGGTTTTCCAAAAAATTATTGGAAAGATTTTGGAAAACCAAAAAAGCTCTCCAACAAAATAAAATAGAAAGAAAAATGAAAATTTTGGCCAGTCGATCGGATAAAGTTTTGAGTAAAATTAAAATTGTTAATTAAAGGCCAGTTGATCGAAACAAAAGTTTGATTAAAAAATTTTAATTAAGAATTATAAAGTTCAGTGGTTCAGTCAGTCCGGAAAAATTTTAATCGTTAAATTAAATTGGTTAATTTTGTAAAAAATAAAAAATAAATAAAGTCTTGATTAAATTTTAAAAAATAAATTAAAAAGAGCAGTTAAAACCTAAAGTAATTATTGTGCATAATTAAAAATAATAATCGGAATTAATTTAAAGAGTTAATTAAAAATCGGAACCTTGTTTTTGATAATTTAATTTGATAAAATATTATTTTATATGAAAAATTTATAAAAATCAAATTGTAAAATTTATATAATTTTATAATAAAAATATAAACTAAAATAATTAAAACATATAACTTTGAATTAAACAAGTAAATTTGATAAATAAACTTATAATAAATTAACAAAAATTACTACATAATTATAAATAAAGAAAAATTTAATGTAAAAACTTAAGGGGTTTTATTTCGATAGAGAAAGAAAAAGTTAAAGTGAAAATTGAACAGTAGTTAAAGGTAAGAAAAAAAACAATTAAAGGAAAACATTATTTATGATTGTAATTTATATTACAACATTGGCGCTGCGGACAGGATAGGAATTACATTTCGTATCCAAAAGAATTTGGTGTGACGGTAAAACGATCTTATAAAAAAAATAATAAAGTTATATAAAATAATTGTAAAATCAAAGTAGACATAAATAAAAAAAAATTTACAAAAAAAAATAATAAAATAAAGTTAAGAATATTACAAAAAAAATTAAAAAAAAAAAATGGTAGCAGAAATTTAATAGAAAATTTGTTTTCTTAAAATTTAACATCAGTGGTAACAGAACAAGCAGTGGAAGCAGTGAAAGGTGTGGTAAAAATTGAAAAAAAAAATTGCAAAAAAGTAGCAGAAGAAGTAGCTGGTAGCGGAAGAAGCAGAAAAACTAAAGTAGTAAGTTATTTTTTTTCTAACTATATTAAAATATAGAAATTTCAAATAATTTTATATACATATACAAAATATAATAAACGGGCTGTTAATAAAATTTTAAAGTTATAATATATATACAATCACAAAATTATATATATGCATATATAAAAAAAAATAATAATTTTTTTTGTTAACAATAAATAATTTTTTTATATAAATTTTTTTTTTTTTTTTTTTTTTTTTGTGCGGGGGTAGGTGAAAATCTCGAAAGACACTAAGAGGACCTCGCTCCACCTAGTAGTGTGGTATCTTAACCCACTAAAAACACCTCCCAAGTATTAGTATTACAATCTAGTCTAAGACTAATGAGCAATTTTGTTATGACTTATATTACTAAATTTTACCTCTTTTCGTACAGATTTACCTTTCTGATTAGCACTTACCACTATGTTTTCTTTTATATTTTTTCTATGTATTTGCAATACTAATTTATTAGCTCAAAAGGTTTTACTCTTTTAAGTCTTCTTAATATGTTTGTATTGTCAAGAAGTTGTGTAGCTTCGACGTTTACATGATTAATGAGTCTTTCTTCATGACTTTTTGCAAATTTTTTGATTTCATTTTTTACGAATTCTATTTCCAGATCTTTATGTAAATCGCTGCTTCTGATGTACCATGGTGCTCCTACGATGTTCCGTAAGACTTTGTTTTGGAATCGTTGTATTATTTCTACGTTGCTTTGTTTAGTGCAGCCCCAGATCTGGATACCATATGTCCATACAGGTTTTATCACTTGCTTATATAGTTGAAGCTTATTATACACTGATAATGAAGAGTGCCTTCCCATCAGCCAGTACATTTTTCTGTAGCGTATACCAAGTTCCTCTTTCTTATTTTTTACATGTGCCTTCCACCGGAGTTTTGCATCTAACGTCATACCAAGATACTTGGCTGAGTTTGCATACGGTATCACCTGGTTATTTATGTACACAGCTTTATGATCGATCCTCTTGTTTGTAAAGTCCACGTGTACTGATTTTGTTTCATTCAGCTTTATTCGCCATTTTTTAGTCCAGCTATTAATTTGCGATATAGCTGCTTGTAGCTTTTCAGTGGACTCTATGTTATTCTTCCCTAACGCCATAATTGCAGTGTCGTCAGCAAATGTCGCAGTTGTATTATTATCTAGCGCTGGTAGATCCCAGGTGTATAACAGGTACAGTATTGGTCCAAGTACGCTTCCCTGCGGAACGCCAGCCTTAATTTCTCTTAGATCAGAATATGCATCATCTTCTTTTATTCGAAAGTACCTTTCTGTTATGTACGACTCTATAATTTCCGAGAATTGTCTTGGTAACATTCTCTTAAGTTTGTAGATTAGGCCTTTATGCCACACCTTATCAAATGCTTGAGCTACATCTAGGAAGATTGTAGAGCAAACTTTCTTCTCTTCAAGTGCTTTTTCAATTACATTTGTTAACCTGTGGACTTGGTCAATTGTTGAGTGTTTTTCCCTGAAACCAAATTGATGATCAGGAATCAGGTTCTTTTTTTCAATGATTGGTTTTAGTCTTCTTAACAAAAGCTTTTCAAAGAGTTTGGACATAATTGGCAGCAGTGAAATTGGTCTGTATGATGATGTTTCATGTGGCGGTTTTCCTGCCTTGGCTATCATTATCACTTCAGCTACCTTCCAAAGTTTTGGTACATATCTTAATCTGAAAGTGGCATTTATAATGCCCGTTAGCTTTAGGATGGCTTTCCGTGGGAATTGCTTCAATATCTGCCCTGTTATTAGGTCAAAACCCGGTGCCTTTTTCTCGTTGATATTCTTCTTAATTTCTTCTTCAACTTCTGAAGGTGTTGTTAGTTCGATTTCTTCTTCTTCCAGTGCTAGCTCTTCATCCATACCTTCAATATCCTCTCCTTCATTTGGTTGAAATATACTTACTAGATGATCAGCAAATATTTTGGCTTTTTCTTCATTAGTTCTGGCCCATTTTCCACTCTGATTACGTATTGGTGGAATTTGCGTAGTTGGTCTTTTAAGTTTTTTGGTTGCCTTCCAAAGAGAGTAATCAGTATATTTTTCATTTGTTAATGCCTTTAGATAGTTACTAATGTTCTCGTTTTTTAAATCTTTAATTTTCCTTCTTAGTTGTTGTGTGAGATTATTTAGGTTAGTTTTATCTTCTGGTGCTCTTGTTTGATGCCACCTTTTTCTCGCTCGGCGTTTTACTGCAAAGCAATTCTCTGATTTCTGCAGGATAACTATTTCCTTTTCGCTTCTTAGTAATCTCTGGGGTATTTTCCCATACTGCATTTTGTATATCTTTGCAGAATTTCTCCACCTCAGCATCTATTTGTTCTTCACTTCGCAAGTGGACTGCTAGCTGAATTTTATTTTCAAGAGTAGACTTAAAACTATGCCAATCCGTTCGTTTATTGGCAAGCGCTGGTTTCGGTTCTTTTTGCACGATCTTGTTACTTACTGTTAGTACTATTGGCGAATGATCTGAATTCATTTCATTACTTTCCTCTATTTGTATGTAGCTACTCGAAATGTTTTTGATTATGAAGAAATCTATTAGATCTGGTATTTTTCTTGGATCTGTTGGCCAGTACGTTGGTTTACCTGTAGACATAGCTTCACATGCATATTCTTTTAAAGCGTTATATAGTTCTTTTCCTTTTGTTGTTGTTATCTTTGATCCCCATTGTAGATTTTTCGCATTAAAGTCGCCTCCTATTATGAATGTTTTACCTATTTGCCTGAAAAGATCTATATATTGATCTTTCTTTAACAAATATCTAGGTGGACAGTATATTGCTGCAACTATGATGTTTTTATATTTTGTTTTAATACCTACCGCCGTAACTTGTATTTCAGGTGTTTGAATTTTTATTTCCTCAGTATGTTGGATATTATCTCTTATAATTACTGCGCTTCCTCCTTTTGCCGTGTTTTCTGGATGAGTCGTGTGGTACATCTTGTAGCCTCTAAAGTTGATATTTGTTTTCTTGGTAAAATGTGTTTCAGATATAAGACATATATCTATATTATTAATGTCAAGGACTGCTTGTAATTCTTGTTGGTGTTGTAGCAATCCATTAGCATTCCATGATAATATTTTTATTGTGTCAGTCATATATCTTTTGTTTGTAAGTATTTTTTGTGTTTGCACTGCTTTCTAGCTTTTTTACTCTGCCATCCATAGTGGTAAAGGTGTTCTCCATGTTTGTGATTTTGTTTAATATAAGTGCTAACGTTTGCTGAATGTCTACTTTTTCTTTTCTTTGCGCATTAGTGTTTCTATCCGAACCAATTGTTGCTACTTCTGCGTATGTCCTAATCTGAGGTTTCAGGCCACTAGCGTTGCTATGTGATTGTTTTTTTCGCACTTTCGTTGCTATGTGATTGTTGTTTTGTCATCCCATGTTTGTTCATGTTCCTACCTTTCAACCTTTGTATCTCTTTTGCAACCATGCAGCCTCTGTAACTAGCAGGATACGGCTCTCCACAATGAATACACTTTGCTGGTTCACTCTTTGGTTTTACGCATTCACTGTAATGATGGTTACCTGCACATTTAACACATCTCGGTGTTTTACCGCAGTATTTTTGAGTGTGTCCATAAGCTTGACATATTTTGCATTGCGGTACAAGTTTACTTTTCTTTAGTGGGTGGATTTTAACCCTACATTTCATAATGTGATCGATTTCGTAGATTCTTTTTGTACTTTCCTCAGCACTAAATGACAATACAAACATATCAAGTGGTTCTTTGTTTTTCCAGCTCAATTTATTTGACACTTCTATAATTTTGTATTCCCTACTTTTTAATTCTTCTATTATTTTATCTGGCTTACAAGAGTGGTGTAAATCTTATACCATAACTCTTATTGGTCGCACTTGTTTATTTTCATATGAATGCCAGCTATATTCTTTCGCTTTTAACATTCTCGTTAGCGTTCTGTATGACTCTCCATCATTTATGTTGATTTTAATACAGTTTTTATTCATCAGTTTCGTATTAAAATGTTTATCTAGTATAATTTCCTTGACTTTCTCGCAGAATTCATCGTAGTTAGTAATTCCTTCTACTATTATTGGTGGAGGGGCTGGCGCTTTCCTCTCTTTATTTATTGGATTTAGTGTCTGTGGTGTTTTCTGTACAATATTATTTTCTGATGTATCTTTTGTTTTATTTGTTCTCCGTAAGATTTTTACTGGACGAATGTTCTTTACCTGGTCTAGTTTTTTTGCATGTGGTGGTGTAAGTGAATCATTCATTCTTCTCTTGCTTTTATCTTTATTTTTAACTCTTATCCACTCTGTTTCTTTCGCTAGCTCTTCTTCATCCGTGTTGTAATCTGTTTGCTCTATTTGTTCAATATTTTGTGCTGCTGAATTGCT
This sequence comes from Empis stercorea, assembly GCA_949752835.1. Taxonomy (NCBI): domain Eukaryota; kingdom Metazoa; phylum Arthropoda; class Insecta; order Diptera; family Empididae; genus Empis; species Empis stercorea. The sequence goes on from OX457085.1 coordinate 39,848,105, forward strand.
TCTCGCTTTTTTAATTTCAACAATTTCATTACGTAAGTGACATATTTGTTGTTGCATATCGTTTATTATTTGTTTCAATTGTGTTTTCTCTTCCTCGGCTCTTTGCCAATTCTTATATAAAACTTGTTCTCTTTCAGATTTTACACATTCTTCTTCACTTCTTATTGAAGATTGTAGATTTCCTTTCTTCTCGTTGGTACTTTGATCAGTATTCACTATGTTTTTAATTTCTATTTTTTGGCTTGTACTTTGTCTCTGAGTAACTTCTTCAGTACTCGAGTTACCTCGCCGTGTTGCTTTTGGTGATCTTCTTACCATTCCACTATTTCTAAATGGATCTCGTGTATAACTTCTCGTTACATTATTTTCATTTCGTATTTTTTCCACTGGCGACTTCTCTGAATTCTTAGTGAACTCAGCCAAGCCCTCGCCGACAGCCGTGGCCTCTGTCGACACTTTGGTAGATATCCCTACCGAGTTTGTTTTGTTTTTGCTATCCATTATCAGTAATTTAATAAATGCATTTTATTCCTACTGCCAGGTATTTTCACTGCCGCCCCACAGGGGTCAGACGCAGACCAGGGAGCCGCCTACTATAGGACAGACGCTTCTGGATTTTAGGATTTATATTATTATTGTTGATTAATACTTACTAATTTACTATTCGTAATTTTTATTCTCTTTGCCTAATCTTAAGCTTATTTATATTAGTTGTTTGGTTTGAGCCTCTGATTTTTTACTTCGCTTATATTCTCTTTACTAACTTTACTGACCTCTGTTGCTAAAATTGTGCCCTATATGTGTTATTTTAATCTCACGTTGGTACAACTGATTAATCTAATGGCGCGCATACTAATTCATATGCATATATATATATATATGTTCCACAGCTGATATTGATTAATGACGTTTCGTTTTTTTTTTTTTTTTTTTTTTTTTCTTCCTACATAAATTCTAAGATGTTTATTACATCTGATATAATGTTTTATTTTGTTATTTTAAATCTAAAAACAAATAATATTTAGTTGGTGTTCCAAAAATAAATTACTTATCTTGTTGGTCAATTGTGTGATGAACTGTGTTACAAATGAAAGCTTCACAGGTGCAATCTTTGATCTTGCATAACTCGCAAATTCTGATGGTTCCATGCAAAACTTCAATTGCAGATGCTCAGCACACTTTCAACTTCCAATTCTTGGTAATTCCTTTATGTTCCAATCTAATTTACTATTTTTAATTAAATTAATTTTAGAGAGCTCCTTTTTTCAACTTGTTAGTTTGACAGCGAACGGTTTAAAAAAAAAAAAAAAAAAAAAAAAAAAAAAAAATGAATATAAAATGAATAAAACAAAATCATTAGGAAGATACGGTTCATTAGGAAGATACATTATTTTTTATAATTATTATAACTCCAAATTTAATTGTTTTAATAATGGAGAATAATAAAATTTATTTTTTGGCTAATTATTAAATTAAAATTGACAAATATAAAAAATTAAATTAATTAAAATATGAAATTAAATTATTAAAGTAAAATTTATAGAAAATTGATTAAATTTAAATTTGTTAAAATTTTGGTTGAAATAACAAATTATTCGAATAAATAAAAATAAAAGAAAAATAATGTTAAAATTGATTTAATTAATTTTTTGTATTAGATTCATTAAAATTATTAAAGTATAAATGTAAAATTGTTAAATTTGGATTTACCTTTTATTGATTTAAAGTAGAAAAGGTATTAAAACAAAAAGTATCTAAAAAAAATTTGGCCAAAAAATAAAATTAAAATCAAAATTTTTAATAATTATAAAATAATAAAAATATGCAAGAAATCCTTTTGAATATTAAATTTAATTATTTTACTGCCGATAAAATTTTCTATTTAACTAACGAAAACGTTGTACAAAATCGCAAAAAATCCTTTTAAAAAAATCTAAAATTTCTAGTGAATAAATTTTTATATACAAAGTCCAAATAAAATAAAATGCATATATGAAAGAACCCCCTAAAATAATATATGTATAAATATACATATACAAAAAAAATGATATTTTTTCTTATATACTACCAAAAACCTTAACCTATCCTAATAGTTAACCTAATTTCAATTTTTCTCTCTTCAATAAAATCTTAAAATAAAATAGGTATAAAATAAATAAAATTGGGGTACACATACATAGGTGTATAAAAAAAATAATGAGTAAAATTTTTTAAAGAAAAGTCACATGTACACATACATATACAATGGAAAATTATTAAACATTAATTATATTATCATACATTATAATTTTTATTTGTATACATAAAAGTTTTTTTTATTCTCCAAGTATAAATTGCAAATTGTGCGTTTTTGATCAATTTGAATTTAAAGATTTTATAATAAAGTTTTGTTTACGTGAAATATAATATACATAGAAGTGTATTATTATCAAAGTAAAATCGACATAAAAATAGGGTAACAAAACTAATTACGGTGTAAAAGGTTAAGTTTATTTAATTTAACACAAAACTGTATACAGAAAGTGCAAAATGAAATTGTGCACTAAGTTGACACAGGGCTGTGTAAAAATAAAGAACTTAATAAAATTTTTTTTACATAAGTGTTAAAAATTTTTAATAAAAATTGGTTTTAATAACCAACATTTTTTTTTCGTTACCCTATATTTTAATTTTATATTAAAATTTCATTCATTATTTTTTGTTCGTAATGACGAAAATTATATATACATATATATAAAATGATATATATATATATTTTCAATTTACGTTTGTTCATTTTTATATAAAATATTATTGTCAACTTAAATTGATATTAATATTAATATTTTAAATGACGTACGTAAATTTCATTAGAGCAAAGCGCGTTTTTTTTTGTAAAATCATTTAAGGATTATATTATGAACATTTATAAGACATAATTTTTTTTGGAAATGAATAAAATATTTTTTGCATAATTTTAGGAGTTAAGAAACTTATATTTTTTTGAGATAAACATTTTAATCAACAAACAAATAATATTTTTTATTGTTGCATACTTTTAGGGAATGAATAAAATAAAAATAAAAGAGTATCTTATTTTAAATAATTTTATTTTAAAATGATTTTCGTTAAATAAAATAATATAAATAAATGAAATTACATAAAATTTTTAGAAAAAAAAAATAAAATAAATTTTTTCGACCCCTAAAATATTTTTTCACAGAAATTTTTATGAGAAATGACCCCTAAAATAAAAAAAAAATTACTAAAATTCAATAATAAAAAATGACCCCTAAATCGTAATATAAAAAAAGCATATATAAATTATTGTTGTTGTTTAAATTTTTTTTTATAAAATAATGTCGCAAAATTCAAAACCCCCAACGTTGGCGCAATCAATTTTAAAATTTTCAAAGAGAATATCAACATTTTCATTTTTAAATTCAAGTCCGGAATTTGAAAATTCGGACGAACAAACTAAAACAAACGTAGAAAATATAGAAGCGGAACCAAATTTAGAAGTATTGGATAGAAATAACTTTGTTGATTTTTTACATCAAGTACAAGGAGAACGAATATCAGAAAATAGAAAAAGTTTTAGAACATTGAGGTCAGGAGCGAAATACAACAGAAATGGCCCAATAAGGAAACAAAGGAAAACTAGAAGAAATAAAGTTATAATTGCCAAAACGGAAAGGAAAAGTTTGAATATAAAAACAACTGACAATATGAATCCAATAAACGACCCCCATTATTTTAATTTCCAAAAATCAAATAACACAAATAGAACAATAAATAAACCGGGACCATCACGATTAAACTCGGCCCCTATTCCACCACCACCACCAGTTGCACATCGAGATGAATACGTTGCGGAAAACTTTACAAACGACAACTCGTATCATTTGGAACCAACATTGTTACCAGTGGAAAAAATAATAAAAACATTTTTAGTACAAGTTCCAACATTTTCGGGTGTAGGGTTGGATATTGAGAATGAGTTGAACAATTTTCTCGAATTAGCTCATCAAGCATACTTGTCAATATGCTTGATTAGCTCATCAAGCATATTGACAAGAGATGAACAAAAGGGAATATTATTAAGAATTTGGATTACAAGTAAACTGACTGGTGCAGCCAACGCACTTTTCAGATATGCCAACGTTGAAAACTTTAACCAATATAAAGATATTTTACGTAATCGTTTTATAGAGAGCAAGGATATGGCTACATTAGCATCAGAAATGATGGGAATGTATCAATACGAAAACGAATCAGTGGAATTATTTGGAGAACGAATAGCAGAAAAATTGGCGGCATATAGAAATAGAGTCAATGAAAGGTATCAAAACGAGGGACGAGCCTTAATAAACGAAATGGAAATAACCGCAAAAAGAATATTTTTAGGAGGACTGCGTTCATCGGAATTGAAACAATATTTAATCTTTAAAAACCCCGAAAACTTAAGAGTGTCCATAGGAGCGGCTCGACAGTACTTGAATGAAACAAGGAACTTAGGAAATATAGGGAGTTCGGATAAAAATAGTAATAATCAAGAGGACCAAATGATGAATTTATTAACCACTATGATGAAAAAATTAAATGAAAATGGCGGACATGGGCAACAACCAAATAGTAACAGGTTATATCATGGAAACAATTTTAGAAATAATAGTAATAATAATTATTTCCGGGGAACAACAGGTAACTTTAAATACAACAACAGCAACAACAACAACAACAACAATAATGCGCAATTTACAAATAATAATAATTATAATAATAATAATAAACAATTCTCAAACAGTAGTAGCAACTATAATTTTAATAACAACAATAAGACCCCTAACAGAAATTACAACATGGTTAGTGGTAATAATTTTCCAAACAACAATAAAAATAATACAAGTAATTATAATAATAATTATAATAATAATTACAATAATAATAATAACAATCGGAATAATAATAGTAATAATAATAATGGTAACAACAAATTGCCGTTTAAAGGGCCAACAACTAATAATATTAAATGTTTCAAGTGTGGTAAGCCGGGACATATTAGTAGGGAATGTACTTGGGAAGCACCACAAAATATAAATTCTTCAGTTCTACGATGCACACACTGCGGAATGAATGGACATACTTCCACTCATTGTTTCAAATTGCGATCAGGAAATGTCAATACAACAAATCAGAGAGTAATTACATTAGACAGTGAAAATATAGCTGAAAATCAATGTGACTGGTGTGCACGAAAAGGTCATAAAATCGTGCATTGCGAAGCACGTCAAGCATATGAATCTAAAAAAGTGTTGGAATCGGAAACGAGGATGGAGTGAACTAAAGAAGTCCAGCTCATTCCTCCAAAAGGGCGAAGAAACCACCTTACAGGAGCCCATAGTTCAATTATCATTAGATATAGCTAAAAAAGATAAAATTAAATTATTGGTAGATACGGGAGCACAAGTTAGTTTGATTAAAAATACAACTTTAAAAGAAGGAACACCTATACTAACAAATGATAAAACAAATTTAAGTACAATAACAAAAGATGTAAGCTCCACTATATGTTCCTGTGAAGGAAAATTTTTATTAGGAAATAATTTCAATTGCAAATTTCAAGTCACAGATAATGACATAAATTTACCTGTTGATGGTATTTTAGGAAATAATTTTTTATCTTCAAATTGTAATATTTTAGGACCAGAACAAAAACTTCATTTCCCAAAAACGGAAAATAATACAACAGAATTCTGTATTCCATTTATAAGGAAAAGTAAAATAGGTATAATAAATACGCATTACATTGAGAATCCATTTAAACAATTAGATCAAATTAAAATAAAAGAAATTCAGGGAATTTTCGACAACATAAAAAGTAAGTTTTATAAAAATAAGGATGAAATCTTATTAGACGAAGATAAATCCAAGGTAAAAACAGAATTAATAGTAAAAGAAGAAGAAGAGAAAGTGATTAAGAAAAAAGAATTTTTTAACATTAATGAAGAAAATGTTGAAAAAATTGTTGAAATAAAGGAAGAAATAAATGATGAAATTATATTAGTTAATGCTGAAATCACAGATGATTCAGTGGAAGTTAGTGATAGTGATTCAAATAATAAAATAAATGTTGGAGAAATTTATGAAGAAAAAATTAAAACAGGAAATATTTTAAATGAAGAAGAGATTATAATGGATAATGTTAATGTAAAAAATGGAACGAAAAAAAATGGCGAAATATGGATTCCGGCGCGTATGGAAAAATTAATAAGTTTACCTACAACAGAGTTGGGAGAATTTTTTTGTAAGGCACAACAACTAAAACCAGGTGTATTATTAGGGAATTGTTTGGTTGAAGCAAAAAATAATACGGTAAAGGTATGTATAGCCAACGTAAGTAATGAAGAAGTAAAAATTGAGGATATAAAACTTAAATTGACTCCTATCGAAAATTTTCATATAAGACCCCTAAAAAATGAAACTTCTAAGTATATAAAAAATGGATCCTTAAAGACTCATGAGATTAAAAGCAAAAAAGAAAAAAAAACCCGAGGGAGACGCAAGGATACACCATTGGCGGATATATTTAGATTATTTGAAGAAGGCAACTGTATCAATTATCAGGAAGACGAAACAGAAAATAAAGCTGTTAAAGAGAGAATTGAATCTCTGAAGAAAATTTTAAAAAAGAATTCAATGTTAACAACAGAAGAACAAAATACAATAGATAAACTTTGTGAAGAATGTAATGACATTTTTCATTTACCAGGAGATAGATTAACTCATACTGATGTTATTACACACAAAATAAGAACGACCCCGGAACAAATCCCAATCAATAGCAGGCAGTACAGATTAGCGGAATGTCACAAAAAGGTGATTAATGAAGAAATAAAAAATTTATTAGAAGAAGAAATAATACAACCAAGTCGGAGTCCTTGGAATTCACCTTTACTGGTTGTTCCAAAAAATGCTGGACCGGAGGGAGAAAAAAGATACAGAGTGGTAGTAGATTTTAGGAAAATTAATGAGGTGACATTGGGAGACGCTTTTCCCCTACCAAGAATAGCAGACATAATAGATCAATTAGGAGGATCTGTGTATTTTTCAACATTGGATTTAGCAAGTGGATACCATCAAGTAGCAGTAGACCCCGAAGACAGAGAAAAAACGGCTTTCAGCACTATTTTCGGACATTACGAATTTATACGAATGCCTTTTGGCTTATCAGGTGCACCAGCAACATTTCAGCGATTAATGAACCACATTTTATCCGGTTTACAAGGTTTTAAGTGTTTTGTATATTTAGATGACATTGTTAGCTATGGAAGAACTTTAAAGGATCATGACGAAAAACTTAGAGCAGTATTTGACAGATTAAGGGAAAATAACTTGAAGCTTCAGCCAGAGAAATGTAAATTTCTCAAAAAGGAAGTTATTTATTTAGGTTATAGAATTACAACGGACGGAATATTACCGAATCCAGAAAAAACAAAGTGTGTTGCTGAACACCCAGTACCTAAAACAACAAAACAATTACAATCGTTTTTGGGGCTGGTAAACTATTATCGTGCAAGTATGCCATTTTTAGCGGAAAAGGGTGAACCATTGTATCAAATGGCATCAAAAAATAAAAAATACGAATGGACAGAGATACATCAGAAGGCGTTTGAGGAAATAAAGAAGTTGTTAACGTCACCACCTATATTAAGTTATCCTGATTTTACAAAACCGTTTTTATTAACTACTGACGCCAGTAACCATGCACTAGGAGCAGTTTTGTTGCAAGGGGAGGTAGGCAAGGATTTACCAATAACATATGCAAGCAGGGTGTTAAATAAAGCAGAAAGAAATTATGCTACAATAAATAAGGAGATGTTGGCGGTTTATTGGGCAATAAAAAACTTTAGATGCTATTTATTAGGAAAGGAATTTAACATTTATACTGATCATAAGCCACTTATCAGTTAATACAAGAAAAAAGACCCCGAAGGAAAAATAAATAGATGGAAAACGAGATTAGCAGAATATAATTTTAATATATTATACAAACCAGTTAAATTAAATACTAACGCCGATGCTTTAAGTAGAATTCCAGAAGAGGAGAATAACGAAGTAACCAAAACATTTGCTATAACGAGGGCAAAAACTCGACAAAAAGAAATAGAAACTTTAAATACAAAGGAAGAAATTAAAAGGTTGGACAAAACAATGGAAATTGACAAAATGGATGAAACTTTGAATGAGGAACAAGAATTAATACCAGAAAATACCGAAAAAATAATGTTAAACAACAGAGAAGAAATACTAGCTGTTTTAAAGGAATATCATGACTCCCCTTTAGGAGGTCATGCTGGAGTCACAAAAACATATTTAAGGATAAAACAATTTTATTTTTGGAAGAAAATGTTAGCAGATATATACAATTACATTAAAAAATGCCCCAAATGTCAGAAAAATAAAAGAGGAAGGATCACAAAGATGCCAATGATTCTGACAAGGACAGCTTTAAAACCATTTGATCGTGTATATATGGACATAGTAGGACCTTTTCCTATAACTCTAAAAGGGAACAAGTATATATTAACATTTCAGGATGATTTAACGAAAATATTGGATGGTATTCCTATTTCAAATCAAGAAGCAGAAACGGTGGCTGAAGTATTTTATACTAAAATAATTTTAAAATATGCAATAATTCCCAAAGAATTATTGACGGATCAAGGTACCAACTTCACTAGTAAACTACTTCAACAATTATGTAAAATACTAAAAATAAAAAAGATTCAGACTACTGCATATCGTCCACTAATTGAATATTTAAAAATGTTTGTAAATGAAAATCCTCAAACTTGGGATGATTGGGTAGCTGAAGCAACTTTCGTACACAATCACACTCCACACATAGGTACAAAGTTCTCACCTTTATTTGCATTGTATGGTTTTTCGGAGCCTTTACCTAGTAGTCTTAAAAGGCAACCTGAACCTTTATATAATTTTGATGATTTTTGTTTATCAATGAAAGCAAGAATGCAACGAGTACATGAAATAGCGAGAAGAAATCTAAATTTAAGCAAAGTTAAATCTAAAATTTATTATGACAAAAATGAAAAGGTAGAAAAATTCGAAATAGGGGATAAAGTGTTATTATTGAATCCAGCAAAGATTCACAAATTGAGCGAAAATTGGTTAGGACCATATGAGGTGTTAGGTTCGGATCAAGTAAACTCCTTAATTAAAATTAACAAAAAAGTTAGAAATGTACATAATAATAGATTAAAAAGATGGAAGGATTAAGGAATTTTTTTATATAATTTATCCCAGCACACTTCTATAACTAAATACTAAATCTCTTGTTTTTTTTAAATATATTTTTAGCACCATGTTTAATTTATTGAAAATTATATTGGGAGTATTATGCATATTAACCAAGGCAGTGCAGGGAACACCATTATCAATTACAAAATTAAATTCAACAGGCGCTTTATTAACGCCTGAGGCGCAAAAGTAGAATTAAATTAAATTCAACAGGCGCCGGAATTACCGGTACTTCACAACTCTTAAGTTGAATAATTAACTAATAATTAACTAATAAATAAAACCTCTATATGATAGAATTAACTAATAAATAAACCTCTATATAATAGAATTAACTAATAAATAAAACCCCTATATAATAAAGATAACTAATAAATAAAACCCCTATATAACAAAATTAACTAATAAATAAGACCCCGATACAATAAGATTAACTAATAAATACGATCGCTATATGGTAATAAAATATATATAGAAAGAAAAAACCCCTAAAAATTTTTATATATAATAAGATTAACTAATAAATACGATCACTATATAGTAATAAGTATATCTAGAAAAAAAAAACAAAAAAAAAAAAAAACCCCCTAAAAAATTTTTCTCACTTAGATTCATAAACAATAAGTAAAGCGAAACAGGGAATAACAAAGAGAAAAAGAAACAGGGGATAACAAAATACATTTTTTTTTAATTTTTAATTATATTTTAATAAAAAATATCGTTTTTGTTTTTAAATTTTTTTATTTTTAAAAAAATTTATTAATTATTCATTTTTTCCCAACAAATAAAATTTAGTTTTTTTTATTATAAAAATATAATACTAAACCATTAAGTCACCAAAGATAAAATTAATATTTTTTAAATACAAAATTATAAATTTAGTTATGGTTTTATAATTGAGAATATAAAATTATAATCTGTATAATCTGTTTAGCACTTTTTACATTTTGTTTTTTATTAAAATGAAAATTTGTAATTATATAAAAAAGGAGTTATATTTTTGATCAAATAATTTTTATACCAAAAAAACAAAAAAAAAATGTTTTTTTTTACATATTTCCATTGTTTTTTTCTGATATTTATTTAGCATTTTTGATTTATTTTTAAATATATTTATAATAATATAAAGCCAAATAAATAGCATTTAAAATTAATGATTATGATAGAGAGATACGACCAGTTCCATTTCTCATTTCTTATTTTTAAATTTTTTTTTATTTTTAAATTTTAATATAAAAATATCATTATCATTATTATAAGTTCATTTCTCCTAAAAAAAAAAAAAAAAAATATAAAATAGTTTTTTTATTTTTAGTCAATATATAATAAAAGGAAACTAACCTTTATTGAAGTTCATGGTAATACTTGTGATATTTTCTTCGCTTGGAAAGGTTGCGGGGCAGTGACACCCCCGGATGTAGGTGGGAGTAGTGGTATGTAAGGTGTTCTTTGCGGCTAAAAGGCCGCTTACACACCACGCACTGCCATGCCTTCTGAGGGTTATGAGTCATAAGGTGACGGGTGAAATGCCCCTTATGACTCGATTGGTACCCACAGAGGGCACACAACCGGGAACGGTCCGCTGTACTGGGCAGAGTAGCCTGGCCGGCCCGGTCGACCGCAACCTCCCCAAACGTTTTTTCAACAGTATATTCATTAATTTCGTTCCCCATCGTAACGATTTCAGTTGTTATCATATCCTCATCCAAGGAGATGTTAATCTCTTCTTCAACTCTTTCTATAAAAATATTATGATTTTTTTTCTAACATATTTAGTATAATTTTTTTTATACAAACCAATTATTTTAAATCTGTGGAGGATAACCATGCAATTCTTTATACTAAAAAAAAAAAAAAGGGATAGGATGGAGAAAGTAGTTCAAATAAATTATAAATTATAAAATAATAAAAGTTTTTAAATAAAATAAAATATACTTACTGAAACGACATTTTTGTTGTTGTAATTTTTAATTTTTTTTTCACTACTTGTCTGAAGAAGTATAAATTAATACTAAATTAAATCTTTAATAATGCATTAAAAAACTAATAATGCATCCAAAAAGTGCATTGGATAGCACAAAATTATCATTTTTTAATCTTAATACAATTTTTACACAAAACCCCTAATGAACAAATACATAAGTTGATTGTATTTTCAATTAGGTATATAAGATTATTGTGTGCATTAGTAAACATACTTTACATATACATATTATTATATGATTTTTTTTATATAAAAAATTTTACAATTCTTATGCAAGCGAAATAAGGTGGATTTATATGGGAAAGAAAAAAAGAGAGAGAGTTCATTTAGAGTAATTGGTAATTATGTCTCATTTCATTTAATATTTATGTATCATCAATAATTATTTTTAATCATGGTTTTTTTTTGAAAAATTAATATTCTACAACAAAACTCATAAAAATGTTGTACAATGTTGTAATTTTTTTACAATCATACAAGTTCTATTATATTCTTTATTTTTTCTTCTGGTTTATTATCTCACCTTTCATTTAAAATGTTAATTAGTCTTCTATTATTTTCTTTATTTTTGAATAAAACTTTTTTTTATATTTTACTAATTTTAATTTTTATTTCAATTTACTTATTAACTTTCATCATAATTTAATTAATACAATTTTTCTTTATATTAAAATTTGTTTTCTCTATTTATTTATTTAATTGGAATAACAATTGTAATTTTTTAAATTTTATTTTAAACTCTCTAAATTTTCTTTTCTTTTTTAAATATACACGATAATTTAATTTTCTTTTCCTTTTTAAATAAGCACGATAGTCCAATTTTTTTTAATTACCTCCTGAAAAGTAAACAAGATGGATAAAACAAAATTTTTTTTCTAGAAATTTTCTTTACTTACGGTAAATTATGATTTTTATGTTTAGGGCGATAAGCCCTAAATAGGTAATTGTTAACCGCCAAGGAAGATACCTTCCGAGGTGGAATATTCTCCTTATTTTTTGGGAAAACCACGGTCGTGGCTAAACTTATCACACTGCCGTTATCAGACATAATTAATTAATTGAACAAAATTTTTAACTTTTATATTATAATTTTGTATTAGTAAGCATTATTAAATAAAAAACAACAGGGTAATTAAGTTTTTTTTTAAAAAAAATTTTTTTTTTGGGAAAAATTTTTTTGGGAGAAAATAGAAAGGGGAGCGTGAACGCTCAAAAAACAAATAATAGGGATAATATACAAAAATCTTATCCTTATTCCTTAAATTCCTATTCCTTTTCTTAAATTTTAATATATACATATATGCATTTTTTTTGTCATAAATTTTACTAAAAATAAAATAAATTTATAATAAAATATATATACATAAATATAATTATAATATTTAATATATAATTTTATATAAAACTTTATTAACTTAATTTTTATTAATAAAATAAAACCAAAAGGATTTTTTTTTAAGTTTTTAATATAAAATAAAACAAAAGGATTTTTTTGTATAAAAGTTTTTAATACAACAAAAGGATTACTTTTTAAAATAAAATATATAATAAATGTAAAAAAACAAAAATATATATAATTACAAGAATATAAAATATTTAGACAAAATATATAAAATATATAAACAAAAAAAAAAAAAAAATGTTTAAAAAAAAAAAAATATATACATATATAAAAAGGAAAAAATTTTTTATGTTTATAAAAAAAATAAAAATATACAAATATACAAAGTTTTTATCAAATATATAATAAAAATATACAAATATACAAAGTTTTTATCAAATATATAGCAAAAATATACAAATATACATGTTTTAATAAAGTTTAAAAAAAAAATATATATATAAAAATATATAAAAATATATATATAATTAATTTTAAAATATAAGAGTCGAAGAAAATCTTCGACCCTTATATTTTTTTAAGAGGGAAGGTGTTGTGAATTGAGGCACCCTGTGCTTCATTCACAACGGAAATCAATAATATTTAAAATTAATAAAATTATTTTATTTTATTTATAAAAAACAAAAGTTTCAAATTACGCGTTGCTCGTGCACAGAGAAATAATTTAATTCAATAAATAATAATTTCTCTGTGCTGACAACGCGTAAAATTAATTAACCAATCGAATTAAAATTAATTTAAATTATTTTGTTGGAGAAGCTGATTGGTTTTCCAAAAAATTATTGGAAAGATTTTGGAAAACCAAAAAAGCTCTCCAACAAAATAAAATAGAAAGAAAAATTAAAATTTTGGCCAGTCGATCGGATAAAGTTTTGAGTAAAATTAAAATTGTTAATTAAAGGCCAGTTGATCGAAACAAAAGTTTGATTAAAAAATTTTAAATAATAATTATAAAGTTCAGTGGTTCAGTCAGTCCGGAAAAGTTTTAATCGTTAAATTAAATTGGTTAATTTTGTAAAAAATAAAAAATAAATAAAGTCTTGATTAAATTTTAAAAAATAAATTAAAAAGAGCAGTTAAAACCTAAAGTAATTATTGTGCATAATTAAAAATAATAATCGGAATTAATTTAAAGAGTTAATTAAAAATCGGAACCTTGTTTTTGATAATTTAATTTGATAAAATATTATTTTATATGAAAAATTTATAAAAATCAAATTGTAAAATTTATATAATTTTATAATAAAAATATAAACTAATATAATTAAAACATATAACTTTGAATTAAACAAGTAAATTTGATAAATAAACTTATAATAAATTAACAAAAATTACTACATAATTATAAATAAAGAAAAATTTAATGTAAAAACTTAAGGAGTTTTATTTCGATAGAGAAAGAAAAAGTTAAAGTGAAAATTGAACAGTAGTTAAAGGTAAGAAAAAAAACAATTAAAGGAAAACATTATTTATGATTGTAATTTATATTACAACAGTTAGAATTAAGCATAATTTCGTTATATACTCTAATCTCTGCTAAATTGTGTTTGAAAATGGAAAGTACGTTTTTACAATATGTTCCATTTTTCATCCTGTTACACAAATTTTGAAGTTTTTCAATACCACTTTCAAAACCTTTCAGCTCTTCCCAATAATTTTTCAAATCGTAATAAACAATTGCCATTCATTGGTAACTAAATTTACCATGCCTAAACTTTCGAAATACACTCCAGGAAAAGAAGTGAATCTAGTTATATCTACTGATGACTGGATATTTGCGTTGACATACATTGGTAGAACCAAAAGCGTAAGTAATGCAGCCATTCCTACACTTACAGACTTTCGTGTGTTGCTCCGAAGAAAATGGTTTTTTGAATCTTGCGTCATGTTTTCATCCTTAATATGTTGATTTTCCTCCATGACGGTTTCGCTGTTTTTACTGCCGCCATGTTCATCATCAATTAGCAGTGGACACAATTTAAGAATTGGGCGTTTAAAAGTTCCGTAGGCAGTTTTAACATCAACCACTCTAATTAGACCATCGTTACCCTTGTACGTTTTCTCAATTCGTCCCAGTCGCCATTGTGTTGGAGGAAGGTTGTCTTCCTTGATCAGAACCATTAATCCAGGCATTGCGTTTTGACATTTTGATTTCCATTTGTAACGCTGTTGAAGACTTGATATGTACTCACATTGCCACCTCCGCCAAAATTCACTTTTAATATGGCTGACCAATTTCCATCTCGTGAGACTATCTATATTCCTGACTTCAAGTTCCGGATCAACCACAGTTGTCAACTGTTCTCCTATAAGAAAGTGGGCTGGTGTTAATGCTGCTATGTCATTTGCATTCGAAGAAATTGGAGTGAGAGGTCGTGAATTTAAAATTGCTTCAATTTCCGCTGTCAAAGTACACAATTCCTCATATGTAAGAGACGCAGCTCCCATAGTTTTATACAACAAATTCTTGGTTGATTTCACTGCACTTTCCCACAGGCCACCGAAATGCGGAGCTCGTGGCGGAATGAATGAAATTCTACACTACGGGCAATACATTCTGAATGTATTTTACTAGCTGATTGTCGTTTGTTAAACATTTCATAAAGTTCTTGCAGTTGGTTACTTCCACCAACAAAATTTGTTACATTATCTGAATACATAGTTTTGCATCGACCTCTCCTACTCCAAAATCTTCGTAGAGCGCCAATGAACCCATCTGCTGAAAGATCTGCAACGATCTCCAAGTGAATGGCCTTTGTTGCAAAGCAACAAAAAATGTACGATTTTTGTGGTCTTTTTCCTCGCATTCCCTTTCACGGACAACAGTTTAAAATGATATTTCGAAAATTGACACACACATATCTCGCTCATTTTTAAACATATTGAATTGGGACCTTGATCAAAATAAGTCAAATTTGTTTTTAGTTACATACATGTACTATAATTGCTATCTTTTTTTCGACTGTAATAGCCGTCCTATCCCACAGTATTATATATCACATTGAAATTTGACACGTCGGCAGTAGCCGACACGACGGTAAAAGCCGACACGTCCTAGTATAAATAAAAGAAACAATTTTAAGTGCATCACGGCATATGCCGCAATTAATTTTATTAGACAAAATTTTATAAACTAAACATAAAAAAACAAAACAAAATATATACTTCAATAAAAGAAACACAAATAAACATAAAAAACATAGTAAACATTATAAGAAAATAAGTAGAATAAAGTATATTTTAAATTAATTTTTATGGTATGATTCAAAACATTCACCTGCACAAAGAGGTGGTGTATTTGGGCAAGTTTTACATCTATAAGATGTTTCTTTGCGGAGTTTTGCTTTACTGCATTGCTTACATCTTTGAAAAACACTTTTCCGTTTGTTTCCTTCAGGTACAGGAATTTTTTCCATGTAGTGATTGTAAAGTTGAGTCATTTTGTTGATTTCGTTTGGCAATACCACCGTGAATAGGGCCCGTGGCTATCAAATCTTTTCCGCTTCGAATTATTGGTGGTATATCTAGCATATTGTTTATAAGTTCTTCTCTAAAGTCTAGAAAAGAGCATTTAGATGCAGTTATCTTTTTATATATATAAAACGAATTCCACGTGGCTACATCCAAGAAATAAAACATAAGTTTCTTGTACCAACGAATTGTTTTCCTGGGAGATGAATAATACGAGACCATTTGGTCTGATCTATCAATTCCACCCATATATTTGGTATATGTGACTATTTCATGTGGTTTAGTTAAGTTTTTACCAAACCTGTTTGAAACTTGAATCATTTTTGGATGACATGCGGTTGTTATACAGGTTACCTCGCGCTTATCTTTCCACTTAGATACATACACATTTCCTTGTCGCGCCCATATATGTTCGCCTTCTGTAATTTTTTTTGTATGATATCCTTTGGATTTCCTTTTCTATTTGAGCGAAGAGTACCAGTGCAAAGAGTTTTGTAAGCTAAAAGTGTGTTACAAAGTGTTATACTATTGTAAAAATTATCCATTAAAAGATGGTGTCCTTTGTTACAATATGGCTGCATTAGGCGAATTACGAGAGAATCTAGTTTGGAGCAAATTGTAGTTTCAGATTTTCCCTGGTATATTTCAATATTCAGAACGTACCCATCACTTGATGTTAATTCATAAAGTTTAATGCCAAACTTAGCTTTTTTGCCCTTGATGTATTGCTTAAAACTAAGACGACCTTTAAATAGAAGCAGAGATTCATCCAGTGAAAGTTCTTCTTCTGGCATATACGCAGCTTGAAAACTTGAAATAAAAAGGTTCAGTAAAGGAAGAATTTTCTTAAGTTTACCAATATCTTCAATTTCAGAAGCACAGC
The DNA here is from genome assembly GCA_949752835.1 of Empis stercorea. Classification (NCBI taxonomy): domain Eukaryota; kingdom Metazoa; phylum Arthropoda; class Insecta; order Diptera; family Empididae; genus Empis; species Empis stercorea. The sequence continues at coordinate 39,865,145 of OX457085.1, forward strand.
TAAAGCATCGTAGCAATTGCTCAAAGAAAATATAAAATATTTTTTCAAAAATTTGCATAGGAGTTGCAACATCAATTTGAACACCGCAGTTATTTGAATCAAAATTAAAATCTGGAATGTCTTTGGTATTACTCATCCATTCGGTAACGGACTCAACTTTAGAATCGCTTTCTTCCTCTTCTGAATCAGTCTGTTCTTCACTAATAATAGAATTTGCAGCAACTTCCTCCATTCCTAGACTTTCTCCTATATGAGTTACATCTTCCAAAATATCATCATATGATGGCTCATAGTTCGGATCGCTCCCAAATTCTCCGTCATCACTAAATGGATTTTCCTCTTCTTCATTTTCCGAAATTTAACTTTCACCATCGGAGCATTCATTGAACAGTTTTAAAATCCGTTCCCTATTTTTTTCAATTTCATCCCCCATATTTACAGTTAGCTATAAATAAATAATAAAGTTATAAAATAATTTTTAGCACTTATTACTCTAAATCTAAATAATCTTACCTATAATTCTTAGAAACCTAAAATTATTTGCTTACTTTTCACTTACAATTCACTACAGTAATTTTTTTTTATATTTTTAACTTCTTATGTACTTACTGCTTGGCACTTTATTAGCTACTGAACAAATATGCATGAAAACTTAACTGCATTTACCGTCTTGCTATTCCAAGAATATTTTTTTTCCATACATAATGAAATTTTTTTCATATTTTAAAAACCTACTTACGTGGGACATAGAGATGTAAGACTTAGGTTTTATATTGTCACATGAATTCAATTTACATGTTATATGTTCGCATTTGGCGACGGCAATAGCCGTCTTGTCATAAAACCCTACGATTTAAATGACGGCATATGCCGTCATGTCCCATTACAATATATATTTATGACGGTATACGCCATCTTGACCCTTAAAGGGTTAAAATGCGTCAATATTGACCACAGACGCAAGCAACGTCTGTGGAACTACATGATGGTTCTGCACATGAATTTCGGTCATTATTAGTTGAGTATATGCATGCTCTGCCGGAATTAGTATGGGGTGTTTGTTATCAAAAGAAACATACGCAGCTTCAATTCGACCACCTACTCTCAATACACCCTTTGCATCGCCAAAGGGTGTGAGAGAGGATAGTCGATTATTGTTTTCCAGTTCATCATTTCGTTCAAGGCACCGTATTCCTGCTTGGAAATAACGTTCTTGAAGTATCTTGATGATCACAACAAAAGCATTTTTAATCTCTGACATTAAAAGACACGAATTTTTTGGACGTTTATCTGATGATATTTTTGTGAATCTTATTACGTATGCTGTAGTACGAACTAAAAATGAAAATGAATTTTTATGGTTAATTTGAAAAATAAAATGATCTAAAACCCTTGATGTTGTCAGTACCAATTTGGTGCAGCATTTTTCTTCCGTCAGATCTTTTTTTACTTGAAACTTTCCAGGCCATTCTGCAAATGATCTTTTCAAAAAGTGAGGACCGTAGAACCAAATGTCGACGTTCTGCAGGCACTCTGGAGCGATTCCTCTCGATATGTGGTCCGCTGGATTTTCGGCAGAGCTCACATGCCTCCACTGTGACTGTGAGGTATGTCTTTGAATGTATGATATTCTGTTCGCAACAAACGTTTTTAGTGATGACGATTCTGAATTCACCCAGTGAAGTACAATTTCTGAATCAGTCCAGTAATATATGTTCTTCTCGTTAATTTGTAAAACGGATTGCACCCTATTACATAATTCAGCTGCCAATTTTGCTGCTTGAATCTCCAATCTGGGAATAGTTGATATTTTGGCTGGTGCCACTCGTGATTTTGAACATAGTAGTTTTACGACTATTGTATTATGTTCATCTGTAGATCGTACATAAACCGCTGCACCAAATGCACGTTCAGATGCATCAGAAAATGCATGAAGCTGGATTTCACTGTCTGATGTTGAACTACGCACATGTCTGGGTATTATGATTTTGTCTAGTTCTGTCAAACTCTTTCGAAAATGTACCCATTTAGTATGAAGATGAATTGGCAATGATGAATCCCAATCCAACTTCAGCTTCCATAACTCCTGCATAAAATGTTTTGCTGTGATAACCACTGGGCTGACTAAACCAATGGGGTCAAAAATGTGTGCTACATCTGACAGCACTGTACGTTTGGTTATTCTTTTCGGTTCACTCCAGGAAGTTTTGATTCCGATTACATCCGAACTAGGGTCCCACATTATACCAATAGTTTTTATTTCACCGTTAGTAGTTTCAGTGATATCTAACGTATATTCAATATCTTCCGGTGGAATATCTTTAAGTAAGTTTCTATGGTTTGCACAACATTGCCTCAGTTTAAGACCTGCTGAAGATAATAAATTAATTACCTGAGATTGCATATTAGTTGCATGGTTCAAATTGTCGCTACCGGACATAAAATCATCTACATAGAAATCAGTTTTGACCATTTTTGATGCTAATGGATATTTTGATTATGTTCCTATTCCTAATGATTGTACACATTTGATGGCTGTGTATGGAGCTGAAGTCGTACCATAGGTGACAGTTTTCAACTTGTATATGTTGAGCTTTTCCTGGGGTTGATTTCGCCAAAAAATGAGCTGAATATTGTTATCTTGATCATTCATATGTATTTGTCGATACATCTTTTCAATATCGCTTGTAAATACATATTTGTATTGTCGAAATCTAATTAACACATCAAAAAGATCCTGCTGGATTTTCGGACCCTTGTGCAATAGCTGGTTTAGTGACACATTTGTTGATGTTTTGCAGGATGCGTCAAATACCACTCTCAATTTGGTGGTAGTGCTACTAGTCGGTTTCAATACACAATGATCAGGGATGAAATAATTTGGTTCCTTCACGTAGTTTTCTTTTACCAACTCCATATGCCCAAGTTCTTCGTATTCTGTCATGAATTTTACATACTCTTGTTTTAATAAAACATTCTTTGAAAGCTTTCGTTCGAGCGCCGTAAATCTTCTTTCCGCGATTTCCTTGGATGATTCTAGTAATGCAATGTCTTCTTTAAATGGCAACCGTACCACAAATTGACCAGACTCACTTAAAGAAATCTTCACATTCTTGCTCTGTTGATGAAATACTAGCTTCTTTTGTAGACAATTCATCAAATTCCCAAAATCGTTGAAGTTGCTCATCTAGAGTCTTAATGCCGCAGAACTGTACGGAAGTTCTGATGGTTTTCACCTTTCCCAGCACCACCCAGCCAAAAACTGTATTTTATAGTGTTGGTGCATCGTCATTTAGTGAGATTTGACCTACCATCATTAATTCGCTATAAAATTCCGCTCCAATTAGCATGTCAATTCGTTGACTTTCAGCATGTCAATTCGTTGAAAATTTAGGATCAGCTAATTTAATGTTTTGAGGAATTTTGAACGTTCGAGGACTAATGTTGTAATTCGGTTGATCTTCAATAATATTGTCTAAAACAAATACTCATTCTTGAATATGATGATGTATTCGATTTAACTGTAACTGTTGATCGTCGTTGAATTGATTGTTTACATCCCCCAATACCAGTTAATTTTAAGTCGCTATCGGCAACCCTTAAACCAAGTTTCTTGCTTAAATGTTTAGTTATTAAATTTACCTGAGATCGTGAGTCCAATAATACAAGGCACTCGATAGTGCCACCGTAGATATCATATGCTCGTATCACAGCTGTTGCCAAAAATGTATGACAATTTTTCTGAACACCAAGACCGACTGTTGCATTTTCCTTCGATGATTTAGTATTGACTAATGTAGAACTTTGACCTTGATTTAAATTTGCTTGCTGGTTGACAGATGGGTTTCTTGAACGATTGACAATTGGTTTCTCGAAAGCACCATGTACCAACGTATTGTGCTTTTTGCTGCAATTTTTACAACTGCGTGACATACAGTCTGGAGAGAAATGCCATTTTTTTGTACAACTTCTTCCATAATACTTGGTCATAGATACTCCTCCATGCTGCGTTGCATCAGATTCCATATCAACCAATTCCCAAATTGATAGATTCACTTCTGTGATAGTTGACCAATAAGTATTTATATTGTTAATTTTTAACTCATAATATTGTTTTGAGTGCTGATCCGCTGACCTTGAATTTATTTGTTGAAGTAAATGTTTCAACTTTGTGATGACTGAATTTTGTCGTTTGATTAACATCTGAATTTTGTCATTATTGGAATCTTGATTTACATATGGATTGAATACGAATTCGACGGTAGCGGTAGCTGGCTTAGCTTGAATCGTCTGATTTATATCAATTGGTGTAGTCTTTTCTTCTTTATCACCTTGAATAATTTCACTTTCACCTTTTTGTCCTTGCGATGGTTTCTCTAATTTATTAATGTTGAACTTTATTTTTTCTGTTAAATGATCAACACCTTCTTTCACTTGATCGTAATAATTGCTTTTAAAATAAGTATTGGGTGTATTTCGCGTATCAAGTCTTAACACTTCATTATGATTTTGTGAAAATTCAGTAAATTGTTCATTCAATCTCTTCAATTTTTTCTTATAATAATCCAATGTTCGTCCACTGATTGGATCTTTTCCCACATTTATTATAAATTGTTCAATATTTTTTCCTAATACACTCTTCTGAGCAATTAATTCTTCAAAGTTGTCCATATTTGCCTTCTAATTATGACACAATTAAATAATTATGGGTTTTTTTTTAAAATTAGATTCACTCTTTTTATTTATAATAAAGCTATTCAGATTTTTTTTCTGTTTCAATTATTCAGATTTTATCACAATTAATTTAAAATGTATGTCTATTTTTATAATCACGTCGGGGTCACCAAAATTTTATGTATAATTTATCAAGTATTCCTATTTTGGAATACTCAATCTTTTTTATGTCGGTGGATTCCAGCACTCATAAATAAAACCACAAATTGTCAATTTACTAATTTATTACAAAATTATTATTTAACAAAAAACGATTTTACTACTTTGCTCTACAAATATTATTTTAGAAATTCTTATCAAAATTATTTTACACCAAAAAATTACTACTTTAAAAAACTTATCAAAATTATTATTTTACTTTCATATATATGTACATATAAAACAAACTAGTCAACTCAACTGATCAATTATTTTTTACTGAATTTAGCATGTATTTAAAAATTTTCTTATTTAAATATTTATACAATTTAAATTTCCAAAACTACAGGTTAGAATATAAATTTTTTTTATATTACATAGGTGTACTTAGTGAATATAACATTCCTTTGTAACATTATAATATTTTCATGGTCACAAAGAATTGAAATGAATTAAATTATGTGTGGGATTGTGCTGATATTGCACATCACACGAAAATTTATGAATATAATATTCGTAAAGTACACATGCACTATATTGATATACACTACCAAAATGTCAATAGGAATTACAATAGAAATTAAAATATATTTTATATTTTATCAATGTCCATTCGGAAGTCAGAAAATTTTTCCCGAGAACGTTGCTTCCTGGCTTCCATCAACCGTTTGACATTACCATCATCCTCCCCATAATCGAATTCAATTTTCATGGCCGTTTTCAGGTTGGACTATGACGTGTTCGAATGCCTCCGAATATATTACTAGTACCAGGTCTTGGCACGGGCCTGAAGGAGTTGATTGATCGACAACACCAAACTTTCCAACGGATATCCATCTCCCTTGGCCAAAGTTTCGATTCGGAAGATGAACTCCGCCAGCAACAGAGCTTTGCCCGAACCATCAAATCGAACACGCCAGTTAGAAACTGGATTACGACGCCTAAAATGTTCAGGGTGGCGGTCGTCAGATTCATCATCGCTATCGTCGAAAAAGTAGCGATATTTGATGGTTCCCTCACTGGCCTGCCCCGGCTCAGTGGTGGCATTACAGACGGTGGATAGCTACGAACAGGAGCAACAAACCGGGGCACTGCAGCTGGTTCCGAAAGATGATGTCGAGCTACCAGCGCTTGGAGTTCGGCGATTTGTTGTCGCTGTTCTTCGAGCACACTGGACATGGCGGAAATTTGCGTGTGATCGAACTGTGTTGCAGAGGCTATTACCGATTCATAACGAGGTAAGTGGCCGCTTTGAGTTTTTTTAACGGCAACCGAGTTGATGACCCCGAGTTGATGACCCAGTTTTTTTAACGACAACCGAGTTGATGACCCCTGTATCGAAGTGGGCTCAAATTGCGGCGAATTGTTCGAGGAGCTCAGCTGACTAACTCCCTTTCGAGAGGTCATCAACGTCGCACCAGGATCAGAAGAGGGGTGGCCGGCCAATATTGTCGGAGTTGGTATAAGCGGCTGTTTCGGCAACACCCCCTTATTACCAGTCGGATTGGCAACGGTGCCCACTGGCGGCAGCGAAAATTGGTCAACGGGTGGACCTATAGCTCCCTCCCGTTCGTCAATTCTTGTCAACATACCATCCTCAGAATACGAATGCTCCGAGCCAAGCATCTGTGCGGTGATGAACTGTTGCTCTGCAATTCTAGTGAGCTCCTATTTGAGTTCATTTATAATTCTCCGCACCGATGCCGAGTAATCCTTACGAGCCGACTTTAAACTTTATAATCGATCCTTAACGTGCTGTATTTTTGTAGCTGCCCGGAGCAACTTATCTTCATCCGTTTCACGAATACCATCACTGACCAGCGAGTGACAGGCAGCGGCTTCGCTTTCACAAAGTGCGAGTTCGGCGGCGGAATCTGGAATGCTTGTTTTTGGGGGACGGCGACATATACGTTGCTCGCGCTCTAAGGCGATACACAATTGAGAGTTCTTACTCTGGGCGTTGCCCGCCGACACTAACAACCCACGCAGCTCTAATTCGTATTGGACCTCGTCTGGATCTAACCTGGCTGGATCCATTTTTTCTTATTGCTGATATATCAATTATATTACCTACCGGCAGCTTAAACCGTGATATTCTTATAATCGTACAATGATATCTAATTACTAACAAAAAATTTTATAATAATAATTTAACAACTACGGTAAATTACTACTACTATTTATACTACACTAACTAACAACAACTAATTCTTAAAGAAAAGAACAAAATTCACTCAAATAATAAATAATTTACATATAATTAATAATAAATAATGAGTTATTTAGAAAAATCTAGGGTACAATTTTTTTTATATAATAACTGTACCATCAATTTCTTTTCCCAAGTAACTTAAAAAATAAGAAAAAAAAATCCTAATATATATATACTTATACTACAAAAATATTAATAAATAACACTTATTGTAAGTGATCAACTAATTTTAAGAACAATTTATTATAATTATTGCAAAATAACTAACACTAATTGTAAATTGACTAAATACTTTTAACTAACCAAATATAAATACCAATAATTGTAAAATAAAAAAATTACCCTACACCTAATATAAATAATATAACAAAAACAAACAACTCTAATAATTATAAATAGTGTAAAAATAAATAACACTAATTGTAAAAAGGACTAATACTAAATACGACTACCCAAAGAAATAAATTAAATAAATACGATAATTGTAAATAATTCAAAAAAAAAAACTAAATCTTTAATAATTCTTACTTCTATCTAACCTAACCAGAAAAATCTAAACTAACTAATAACTAACAACCACTGTATAATTAAATAAGAGACGAAACTTAAATAAAACCAAAAACTACTCGTTCTATTTCATTCATTCTCCGCTCTATTGTCTATTTAAAAACTTTCTCCGTCAGCGCTCTCGCTCGAATGAGGAACCAACAGGAAAAAAAAATTTTTTTTTTTTGGCATTTCCTCCTAAAGGTGCCAGCTACGCTCAGCCTGTGGGGATAGCCCATATAGACACTTTGGGCAGTTACCCAGGGCCCACTTTTTTAGAGGGCCCACCAAATGATTATACTTCTACTAAAATTATTTCTAATAAAAAATTACACATTTTATGTCAATGGATTTGCAGTTAATCCATCTAGAATCAAATTTTGATTTTCAAATTCATTTCAAAAAATTTTATTCGAAATTATTGGTTTAGATTTGGTTTATATTTGCTTAACGGGCTAGAAAATTCTTTGCTTTATGGGATTATTTATTCAAATTTTTTGCTTTATGGGATTATTTATTGACATTTTCGCTGTCAGTTCAATGTAAATGTCAACCATATTAACCTTATAAGAAATAACATAGTACAAATAAAACTATTTATTAGGTACTATAATAATTTAAATTTGGTAATTATTTTAATATTTAATTAGAAAATATTATAAAATTATTATATAAAAAATGCTTTACCCCACAGAATTCTAAAATGTCTTCAAAAAAATATTAAGTTTTATCAAAAATAAATATAGAACAACTATGAGTGATAAAAGACTGAATTATTTAACATTATTATCTATAGAGGGTGATATCACTAGATCCATATCATATGATGAAGTGATAAGGGACTATGCAAACATAAAGTCTAGAAAATTAATTAAAAATGATTAATTTTTTCATTATGTTCAAGTATTTCATTGTTTTTGTTTTTTAATTTTAATTTTATATATGTATACGAAAGTTTTGTTTTTTTGTTGTTTTTTTTTAATAGTATGAATATAAAAGTAAATATAATTTATTTTTGCTATAATTATTAATTTTATATAGCAAGTCATCAAAAGGAACTAATATTTTTTAATCAGTACATATATATTTACATTTACTTTTTTAAAAAAAGGCCCTTTTAGAATCTTTTGCCCAGGGGCCCAGTGAATGCTCTATCCGGCACTGCCTGTGGGGCGTGAGTCGACCAGTGATCCAAACGGCAATCAATACTACAATACGATGATGCTTTCACTAATAGAGATTTTCACAAAAAAAAATCTTTAAAATGAAGCACCATCGTTTAGGGAATGAGGTGAGAAAGGAACAAGAAATCCATGGCGATCCATCCTGGAAAACTATAAAAAAATCAGCCGGCCATTATCAAAAAGGATTTCAACGGAAAGAAAAAAAATCAAACCACAACACAGCCCAGCAGCAACCTCTACAAAAATAACAAAAATTTTTGGAATTTTCAAAAAAAATAAATTAAATTCCAAATAAATTATATTAAATAAAAAACGATTAAATTTTTCTTTCTTAACAGGCGGTTGTTTTTTTTTCTTTATTACAATCAAAAAATTATTAAAGAAAATATACTTATATATTATTGACAAAAAAAATATATATCTATGTGGTGTACGTAATATATTTAAATATTTAATATACTTTAAAAAAATTGTTCTCTCTAGCTAGTTCTATTAAAATAAATTATCAATAAATAACACAAAACAAATATTTTACGATTTTACTTTACGAAAAAAAATCTACTTTCTTTAGAAAAAAAATTTACTTTACTACAAAAATTTACTAATAAATTAACACGAAAAATTAAGCAAAAGCAACTAATAATGAATTGAAGTCGTACACCACAAAATAAATAAATAATATAAATAAACAAATATCACAGTACCTGGGTAAACTGCTTCCTGCTCCGGACATGTCTGGACTGGACGGGAACCAGCCACCTGTACCTAAAATTTTTTAAATATTTTTTTCCTTTTAAATACAAAAAAAATTACAAAAAAAAACAACCAAATAACAACAAAACAAAAAAAATAATTGTAAAGATGATGATGGACGCAGCTACCGCTGCTCTGCCTTGACTTGAATGTTGCTTGATTAATATTCGTGGGTTTTTTTTTTCTTTAATCAGCCGGTGCAGTGTATTACACGGCTCGGAAATTAGGATTTTAATGGTATTGAAGTATTGCAGATTTTGCAACAATAACACTTAAATAATATTTTTTTCTTTTTTAGTTTTCTCTGTCATTGATTTTTATTTCTTTTCAGACGCGGGGCCCTCGTTAAATTTTCTTTCTTTTCACTTAAGTTTTCAATGATTTTTATTTTGCAATTATTAATTTAATTCATATTATTAAAAAAAACAATTTTCCACAACTAAACAAAATAAATCACAACTTAATTTTCTTTTTGATTTGTACTTATTAATTTTACGAAGGTTTTTTTTCTCAATAATATTTATCACTATGAGACAAAATTTTGTGTTTTTTTTTTTAATTAACTAAGTTCTACCAAAATTTTCCGGCCGAATTCTTTAATCTTTTAAAAAAAAAAAACTTTTCCAACAATATAAAACAAATCTCAAAATACAATTTCAAATTTAAAAAAAATTCAATCTCCAATAAAAATGTCCGACCGACCGCAACACAAAATTTTTTCCGACTGAAACAATCAAATTTTTTTAATTTTTCGTATTCGAAAAAACTATTGTTTCCTCGATCACGCGATCTCTTGACCTTCGGAATTAAAACATGGCCCACAAGGGCAACAAAGGTTGTCTATTGTTTTGATCCGAAAATCAAGAGACGGCAGCGCTGACGGGAATTTGGAATTCTATCAATATGGCTACCCACCTAACCAAATTTACCTCCGCGCCTGTCCACTGAGTGACATCTGAGATATGACAAGTCGGCATACAAATAATAAGGTAATTCTTTTCCAATTATTTTATTTTAATAATTTCTAATTCTTTTTAGCCATTAATTAATCAAAAAAATTACAAGTTGTCACACCACTATGATATATTTCTTTTTTTTTAATGAATAATATTTATATAACGAAATTAATATTTCATGCAAATTTTCAGTATAGGAATATTTCTTTCATGGACAGAGATTTTCTATCCTATGATATATTTTGTTTCTTATACCTACTTAATATATATTTTTTAATAGAAAAGTAATTTCATATAAGAGAAAGAAATAAATAACTCAACTCAATAGTGTTCATTATAAAATATGCGCGCCTGGTATTTTGCTTTAAAAAATTCAAAAAATTGGTATAAACATTATTATTTTCTTCTTATGGACAATTGCTTCCTCATATAATGGAATTTTTCTAATAATTTTCTTACATAGAATAAATAATTAAATTCTGGAAATCATATAGCAATTACAAATATTTCGCATTTTTATAGGGAACACGTGGTCTTCGTGGGCTAGTTTAAATTAGCCCAGCCTGATCCATACAAAATTCAACACATACGCAAAATTGTTTTGTATAAAATTAGTATAATAAGGTGGGCAAATTTCAATTAGCCCCTGAAGTAAAGAGAAAAGAGTAGTTGTATTTTTATAATGAAAAAGTTATGTAGTGTTAGTATAATATATTTGTATTTTAGCGTTCATATTCATATTTAGATTTAGATTATATTTTTTATATACATATTATATTTCGCAGCGTTGGCGTACGAATTTCGATGGAAGAAATTATATACACGTATATTATATGACATAAAAAACTAGAAATTTAGAAAAAAAAATTGAAATTCAGGTTGGGCTTAGCCCACCCTGCCCAATATGACGACCCGCCGCTGAATAATATGTTATTTATTACATATATTTTTTATTTAAAAAAAAATTTATTCAGCTAAATTAAGTTTTACTTATATCATGGGTTTTAGTTATATGCAAATATTTTCATTTATATTTTAAATTTCAATATTTTAGAATTTTTTCGTTTTCTATATTCAGAATATTTATAATTTTTGAGGGGGTTTAATATTTTTTTTGTTATATGCTAAAAGTCTGTCGAGTAAGTTTAAAAAAATATAAATAAGAAAACTCAATGGCATATTTAAACGGGAATGTTAGTTAAATAATAATAAATAACAATTAATAATAATAAATAATATTTATTATAATAATCAAATGCATCCGTTCAGTATAAATTGAAGTATGATCGCAAATTTAATTTTTTTTTTCGAAAAATAAGAAAAATATTAAAAGTATACTTTTTTTGTATTTTCTTATAGATAAATTTCATGCATATTTTTATTTCAATTTGAAAATTTAAAAATATTTTATCTTTTCCTATTTTTGGGAAAAAAGGATAATCAAATTATGAATGAGTTTTTTTAGAGGTAACAAAAAATAAATATTGACAATGCTTTATAGAAAATCATAAAATTTATAGTATTAATCGCATATTATTTACAATTTTAATATTTTTATTAGTTTGTGATAAAATACATTATTTAGTTGATATACATACACATATATATAAATTATGTATAACAAACATATAAAATTCATACAAAAATCAAAACCATACAATATTCTTATAATAAATAAAAATTTGCTAAAATTCAAACTTCACATTTTTTTACAAAAAAATACAAAATTTTCTAAAATTCAAAATTATTTTTTTTTATTGTACATACTAAATTCTCTTTTTCACAAAAAGGTTATTTATTTGAAAAAAGTGTGAAATTTTAAATACACAATTTGAGAAAAATGTTATACCAAATATTATATTTTATATCCAAAAATTAAAATTGTGTGTGTACGCTTTGTAAATTGTTATATACACCATGTATAGTATAACAAAACGAAGTATACCAGATATAATTATATATTATTTGAATTGAAAAATTTATTTTTTTAGTTGAAAATTTTATGTTTTTTTTTTAAACTGGCAGTAAATAGTACTTTTACATACAATATATGTATATATGTACATACATATATAGGTAGCAATTAAGAAAATGAAAAGTACGAAAATAGATAAACATGTATTTTCATTTCTACCATAAATTATTTATATATGGCCTTTAAAAGTCAAATAATATATAGGTTTGAATTGAAATTGTTTTTTTTTTTTTTTTTTTTTTTTCCCCGGGGTAGGTGAAAATCTTGAAAGACACTCAGAAACCTGACGAAGTTTCTTCGTAGTGTGGGATCCTCCCCCACTAAAAACACCTCCCTTGTAATACTAAAACTAGTCTTAGACTAACCATTAATTTATTTCTGTTTACTTAAAACTAATTATTTAATACCAATATGTCACTCAATGATGCTCTATTGTTTTATCTGTAATATATTACATTACCCAGTAACCAAATCGTGTGGTTTTGTTCTTTTCAACCTTCTTATTTGGTTATGATTATCTATTAGCAGAATTGCTTCGACATTAACGTGATACTGTAGTCTAGTTTGGTGTTTAACAGCATTTTTTTGTATCTCACTAACTACTTGTCGAATCCCTAGATCCCTGTGTAGATCGTTGTTTCTTATATACCACGGAGCATTGACCACGGAGCATTGACCACGGAGTTTCTTATATACCACGGAGCATTGATTACGCAGTACCTTATTTTGAAAAGATTGAATTTTTTTAATATGACACTGTTTAGCACATCCCCATAATTGGCTGCCATAAGTCCAGACAGGTTTTATTGTCTGGTTATATATTCAAATTTTATTATATGTTGACAGTTTCGATCTTCGTCCCAAAAGCCAGTTCATTTTTCTATATTTTATTTCAAGTTCAGCCTTTTTTTTTTGACGTGTTCCTTCCATCTTAATTTTGCATCTAATGTTATGCCCAAGTATTTAGCTGTGTTTTCCTGAGGAACTGCCGTGCCATTTAAGTTAATACGCGGTGGATTTCGTATTTTTTTGTTTGTAAAGTTGACTTGAACAGACTTTGTCTCATTAAGTTTCATTTTCCACTTTCTTGTCCACTTGCAAATATTATCGGTAACTCGTTGCAGTTTATCCGTAGCATCGTTTATGTTTGAATCAACTATCAGTAACGCTGTGTCGTCTGCAAATGTTGCAGTAGTTGCATTCTCCGATTCCGGCAGATCGCTCGTGTACAGTACGTATAACATAGGACCTAAGATACTTCCCTGCGGTACTCCTGCTTTTACTTCTCTTAATTCCGAATAATCGTTTTCTTGTTTTATTCTAAATAACCTATCTGTTAAATAAGATGTTAGTAGTTCAACGTACTGTTTTGAAAACATTTTCTTTAGCTTGTAGATAAGCCCTTCGTGCCATACCTTGTCGAATGCTTGAGCTACATCCAGAAATATTGTTGAGCATATTTTCTTTTCCTCCAAAGCTTTTTCAATTACATTGGTTAGCCGATGAACTTGATCTAAAGTAGAATGTTGCTGTCTAAATCCAAACTGGTGCTTTGGAATTAATTTTTTCCTTTCAATAACAGGTTTGAGCCGTGCTAATAATAATTTTTCAAAAATCTTAGAGATTATTGGTAGCAGCGAAATAGGCCTATATAATGTAACTTCATTTGGCGGTTTACCCGGTTTTTGTAGCATAATAACCTCCGCTACCTTCCAGACTTTTGGCATATATCTTAATTTGAATGCAGCATTTATTTGTTTTGTCAGCATAATCAATGCTTTGTTTGGCAGCTGTTTCAATACTTCTCCTGTTATTAAATCAAAGCCTGGGCTTTTTTTTAGCTTTACTCCCTTCTTAAATTCATTGGTTACTTCCTGCAGCGTAACTCTTTTTATAACAATTTCTTCCTGCTGTTCAATTTCTTCCATAAGTTCCTCGGAGTAGATTTCGTTTGGAGTAAAAAATTTTTCTAGATGATCTGCGAAAACGTCGGATTTTTCCTTATCATCCCTTGCCCATGATCCGTCCTGCTTTCTTATCGGTGGTACTTGCAATATTGGCCTTTTGAATTTTCTGGTGGCTTTCCATAACGAGTAATCCGTCTCTTTGTACGCTGTCAAGTTTTCTAGATAGCTATTTACTGACTCTTGTTTTAGTCGAAGTATTTCTCTTCCGAGTTCTGTTGTTTTGTTGTTTAATACAGTTTTATCCGAAGGATCACGACTTTGTTGCCATCTTCTTCTTACTCTTCTCTTTTGTTGTAATAACTCCATTATCTGATGTGGATATTTGTTTGCTACCGGTTTATGTGTGTGAACTTTTGTATTATTCCAAGCTGCGTGTTGTATAGCGTTTATAAATCTTTTAGCCTCAATATCTAGTTGTTGCTGCGTTCTCATTTCTGCACTTAGATCAATTCCGTGTTCCAGTTCTATTTGAAAACTATTCCAGTCAGTAGTTCTGTTGCATAATGTTGGCCTTTCTTCTTTTTTATTATTTTTTCGCTTAATGTCAAAATTACTGCCGAGTGGTCCGACTCTAATTCAAAGCATTCTTCTGTTTTTATAAAATTCGGAGATACTTTTTTTGCTATAAAGAAGTCTAGAAGATCGGGAATTTTATTTAGATCTGTTGCCCAATATGTTGGTTTTCCTGTAGAAAAGAAATTGCATCCCAATTCCTTCATTGCTAGTCTCAACTCTTTGCCTTTAGTTGTTGATAATCTCGAGCCCCACTCTACGTGTTTAGCGTTATAATCACCCCCTACTATGAATCTTTCTCCTAAGTGCTGCAAAATGTTTTTGAAATCCTGTTTTTTAATATTATACTTTGGTGGACAGTATAATGCACCGATAGTTAATTTTTGTTTAGTACTCTCAATACATACAGCTGTAAGTTGAACTTCTTGACTCTGAATATGCCGCTCTTCGTGATGTTTTATACTTGATTTCACTATGATTGCACTTCCTCCTTTTGCCTGATTGTCCGGATGATCCGTCTCATAAGTGTTGTACCCGCTTATTTTTATTCTCTTCTGATTATTTAAGTGTGTTTCCGTTACGAGACAAATGTCTATGTTATGCTCGTTTAAGAAAACTTCCATCTCATTTGTTTTATTTTGGATACCATTGGCATTCCAATTCACTATAGTGAGTGTCTTTCGATTGCTGTGATCCATTACTTATGTTTTTGAGCTGCTGCTCTCTCTGGTTTGGCTTCCAGTTTGTCAAGCCTTGTTACAATCTCATTAATTTTGTTTACCATATTTTGCATCATCTGAATCATGGTTTGATTTTCATTTATTGGCTTTAGATTTGTCTGCAATACTTGCGCATATGACACTTTGTCTTCTACTTTTCTGGATGGATATGCACTTGTTTGTAAACTCACCTTATCCTTATTTTTTGTTGCATTGTCCCTTCGTTTTTGTAGTTCCTTTGCGACTAAGCAACCTCTGTAGTTAGCTGGATGAGCCTCATTACAGTTAGAACACTTCGCTGGGATATTTCTTGGCTTGGTGCATTCTACGCTTAAATGTTTTCCAGCACATTTTACACAGTTTGGTTCTCGCTGACAGTACTTTTGTGTATGTCCGTGACGCTGGCACCTTTTACACTGAGGTATTGTTTTATTACTTCTAATCGCTTCAATTCTGATTTTCATATGTTGTAAAAATTGAATTTTGAAAATTTTTGTGATATCCTCTTGATTATCAAACGTTAGCATGAATAATGGAAGATATGTTTCAGTATCCTTATCATCTTGTCTAACTTTTTTGATTTTATTTGTAACTTCCATTATTTTGAAACCTTTTTCTAGGAGTTCATTTTTTATGTCTTCCGTCTTACATGAAGGATGTAAATTTCTGGCTATGACTCTTATTGGTCTTGTTTGCTTATTTTCATAAGTGTGCCATTCTAATTTGGTGTCATTCATATACTTTGTTAAATTTCTGTATTCAGTTTCCGTGTCAACATTTATTTTTAATTGTTTATTATTCATCATATTTACTTTGAAGTTTAGATCCCTTAATTGTAGTTCCTGATTTATTATGCTGTAATCTTTTGTGTTGGTCAGTATCACTGGTGGTGTCTTGTGTTTTTTTATGATTTCTTTTGTTTCTGTTTTGTTTTTTTCCAGATGTGCTTTCCTAGCTATGACTGAATCATTGTTTTTGTCTAATTCAATTTCCGGTGACTGTGTTGCTTTACGTTTTTTATTTGGCCTTTTTTTCGTTTTTAAAATCCAGTCCGTTTCTTTCAGGACCTCTTCTTCATCTGTGTTGTACTCTTGCGATTCTGCTCTGTTTACGATCAAGTCTTCGTGTATTTCTTTTGCATTAATAGCCAATTTTAGATCAATGTTTTCTTGCTTTAGTGTTGACACTTCTTTTTGTAGATTATTTGCTAATATTTCTAGTTTAGTAATTCTGATCATTAATTCTTCATTCACTTTTTCCAAATCTACCACCACTTTTGCATCTACCTTTTCGTTGTCCAATTTATTCGATGTTGCTTCCATGTTGGTTGTTTTGTGTTTATTTTCATACTTTACCTTCTCTATTGTTGTTTTTGAAATTCCGATGTTCCGTTTTATTACTGATCTTGTTATTCTTTTACTCGAACCAAACGGGTTATTAAGCAATAATTGGTCCTACCCAGAATCCGTAGGACCGATCTCCATAGAGAGTGGATTTTCCAGATTATCTGGTCTGCCAACTGGGGTATTTATATCTTTTGTTTTGCTCATTGCTCATAATTGTTACTGATGATGATTTTTCTGTGTGAGGGTAGTAACTTCTGCACACAACCCCCTTCCAGGAGGACCAGGTCATTTTTTCTCAGAGTTTCCGTCTCCGCCTAATTTTACCGATATTGATTCCCGCATCGTCCGACACTAACCGATATCCATTTACTTAGTTACTGCGCTAAGTGTTCGCATTCACCCACTCTCGTTAGCCTTACTAAGTAAGTTACCAGAGGGCACCCGGCAGATAACTATGTTACCTACCTTCTAGGAGGTGAGAGTTGGATTTGTTGGCAGAGCTGTGGATGTTTTTTCAGCAGGCTTTTCCTAGTTTTTATCAAAGAATATGTTAGGGATATACTCTGACTAGGACCAGTACCAACCTTTGCCCCCCATTTATTTTTTTAGTTGAAAATTTTGTTTTTTTTTTAAAAAGTAGCAGTAAATAGTACTTTTACATACAATATATATATGTTATAATATATATATGTTATATATTGTATGTAGAAGTGTTATATATGTATAATTTGATATATACATATATAATTTGAATTAAAAAATTTATTTTTTTAGTTGAGAATTTTATGTATTTTTTTAAAAACTGACAGTAAATAGTAGTTTTACATACAATATATATATGTGTATTCATATACAGGGTGGACACGAAATGGCTGATCGACGATATACTACTCTATTGGTGGTGGTATATTGGAAGAAAAAATTTTTCCTTATAAAAATGCGCACTAATATCTTCCTTGAAATTCAAACATAGGTTTGAATTGAAAAATTTAAAATAGGATAATAAAATATTATCAATATATATATATATATATATATATATACAATTTATGATAGAAATGAAAATACATGTTTATCTCTTTTCGTACTTTTCATTTTCATAATTGCTACCTAGAATCATATAAAAAAATTAAATTAAAATACGCTTAATTTTTTTTCAAACTTTTTATTAAAAAATTTTTAATAAAAACAATCACTTTTATATGGAATTGTTTTTTTTAAATTTTGCTCTAAAAACCAATTTTAACAAGCACTAAAATCTGGTTGTTATATACCAATTGTCAATATAGAAATTTAACAACTTAAAACTTTTATCAATAAATATTGCGAATTTTTCCATAAAAATTTTTTATATCGTGAATTTTTATAATATACCAACTTAAACTTGTATATACCAACTTAATATACCAACTTAAACTTGTTAAACAATGACAGTTTATACTGAAGGAATTGAAATTTTCTTAACAATTTTAGAATAGCTATTCACAAATTGTTAATTGTGAATAGCTATTTTCAACTTTGCTTATTAAATAACGATTTAAGAGCTTAACAAGATAACAAGTCGATTTATGAATAACTCTATTAATCTGAAGTATCAAATATTAAAAAGGTCTTGATGGTCGTTAAATTTTGGCATTCTATATTCACCATGCTAGTGTCCTAATTTAATTTTAATTTTTGTTTCTCTCTTTCACTTGAGTTAAAAAGAGATGAACAAATGTCAAAATTCTTTAGACCCTTTTTTCACGAGCCTTTTTTCACGAATGCAAATTTGACGTTCGTGATTTTGACGTTGTCAAATTTTTTTTCTCCCTTTCTGCAGCGAAAGAAAAAACGAGATAGCTAATCACGAATGAAAAATTGTGAAAACATGAGTTTTCATTCGTTCTAGTGTCAAATTATACTGTTACTCAAAAAAAAAAACATTTGATAAGACAAGCAAATCGTAAAAAAATTAAAAAATTTTAACAGCGGTCAAGTGAACAACACAAAAAACTTTGATTTCCAATTAATTTAATTTTTTTTTTATTTCCAATAAAAAATATTGGAAATTTTATAAATATATATATGATAAATTTCAAATAATTTTTAGTTTAAAATTTTCTGTTGTTGATTTATTTTTTCTTCGGTAGACTTTTTTTTTTATCGTAAAATAATAAATAATAATTTAAATAATTTAAAACAATAAACTATTAAATTTTTAGTGGTACAATTTAATATTATTTAGTGGTATAGTTTATAGAAATTAAATAAATAAATAATTAAATAATATAAAATAATATTATAAAAAATTTGTATTATGGCGTCAAAGTGGTCAAGAGATGCATGTGAAAAAATGCTTAATTTTTATTCAGAGTACATAAATTTATACGATGCTAATGATAAAAATTATTTCAACAGAATTAAAAGAGAAAGTGACCTAAACACAATTTCAAACAATATGTTGGAGGAAGGATACGAATTCTCATCAGAAGATATTAAAAAAAAAATAAAAACATTGCGTTCACAATATGGGACAATTCAAAGAAGAGTGGTGCTGGTGCTGATCAACTTTATACTCCATCACTATGGTGTTTTGATCAAATTAAGTTTTTTGATACATGAATTAATGCTCGACCAGGAAAAAGTAATTTAAAATTTCAAGAAGAGGTAAGAACTAAAATTTTATTATGCAATTAATTATTATTAAATATTTTCAAATTATTTTATTTATGATTTGTTTATTTTTACAGAGTTCATTTGATATTGACGAACCTGACGATTCTAGAGATTTTTCAGCATCCAATTTTTCTGAAGCATCAAACCGTGAATTAAAAGTATGTATATTTATAATATATTTATAATTTGGATATGGTTAAAGAAATGCTGGAATAGAAATGTAAGAAAAAAGAACAGCATTCAGGATTTTGTATGTTCATGATGGAGGAATTTGCTAAAATAACTGATGAAGAAATTTTAGAAGAAACTAAGTTTGAAATTTTAAATATTATCGGAAATGGATGTAAGAAAGTCCGTGAAAAACAAAAGTTGATAAATAATCATTTATTATCTAGTAATTCTTTTGATGCTGCATCCATTTCCCATACATCTACACCGGTATATACAAAATCAGGGAATTCTACACCATTTACAAGTAGCTGTGTTAGTGAAGAGGAATTATTTGATTTAAATAAAACTTCAAATTGCAAATCATCTATAAATTTAAATTGTATTAAAAAAAATTATACAACACATCAACCAACATATATCAAAAAAGTGCCAAAAGCTAATTTTGTACCAAACAAAAAAGAAACGAAGTCCACAAAAACATCAATATCATCAACACCAATAAATGTTATTGAAGAAAATAATATACACAATAACATCAATATCATCAACACCAATAACATCAATATCATCAACACCAATAAAGTTCCTCATGAATCAACAATTTTGAAAAAACTACCTGCTGAAATAAATAAAATTTCAAATATCATTTTTATTCCAATAAAAAAAACAACTGCAATAGAAAATAACAAAAAAAAGAGAATAAAAATAATGTCAGTGGATATAATATACCCACCTACTGAAAATAAGGAGAACACTGCTACAAATCTTATGACACAAAATAAATTAAATACTCCAAGAAATATTTTAAAGTTCTCTATGGAAGAAGTTTTTGATGAAGACCATTTACTTGGTTTTGATTCAAATTTTGAATAATAAAAATACAAATACATAAATAAATAATAATATAAAAATTTGGTTATGCAGTATTTTATTATTATATTTTTACAGCTTAGTGTAATTTTAATTTTCGTTATATTGCCATACAACTGATCCTTCATTTGTAAAAATATTCTGCAAACTCACGCCTAATATTATCGGCAGTTGAATTTTTTAATTGCAAACGATGTCTTTGAGTTCTTCTTTGGTTCTCGGCGCAAATATTTAATGCTTCATTTCTATAATTTTGAGAATTATCTATTAGAAAATTATGAAGGACGCAACAAGCTAAAACAATTGTTTCCACAGATTCTACTTTTAAATTTAATGTTTTTGTAGAATTTGAAAGCGATTTGAAAGCATTCCAAACGCATGTTCAACCACATATCTTGCCGTGCTTAACCTTTTATTGAAGATTTGTTTTGAAACTTCTTCACTGTTGTACGGGAATGGCTTCATCAAATTTTTCATCAATGGAAATGCATCATCCCCAACAATAACATATGGTAACTTCCTATTATCGCCTATTATTTCTTGTGCTGGAAAAAATTGCTCTGCATTGTCCAGAACAGTTTTAACTGATGATCTGCGTAAAACACCCCCATTACTAATTCTGCCATTACATCCGACGTCACAATACAGTATTTTGCAATCTGCATCTACTAACGCCAGTAAAACTATACTGTGAAATCCTTTGTAATTGTAGTAGAATGATCCATCCTTCCTAGATGGTCGAAAAGCAATATGCTTGCCATCTAGGGCAGCTAAGCATAATGGAAATTGCCAGCGATTTCGAAATCTTTCTGCTATGCATTTCCATTCCTGTTTGCTAGTTGGAAACTGTAAACAAAATTTAAAACAAGTATTTATATATACACATAATCAAAAATTATTTATAAAGTACTAAAATTGAGCCATCACAAACCTTTAAATAATCGTCTTTCATCGTATGGTAAATTATATTGCATATTTCTATGATATTTTTATATAGAAATGTTGTCGATAATTTTGACTGGTAATTTAGACTTGTGAAAGATTCTCCTGTCGCCAAAAACTTTAATGTTGCAGCTAGTTTTTCTGAGACTGGGATTGCTTGTCTCATTCTAAAAATATAAAACATATATGTTATATATTTTAAATATTTATGTATTATACTTACAGGGTATCCTTTTTGGTAAGAGGTTCTTCTACGTAAGTAATAAGTTTCTTAAAATTCTCTTCATCCATTCTTAAATAATTTTTATAACACTCCGTGTCCGCAACTCTTAATTGTTTTGCAGTAAATGAAATGAACTTCTTTCATTTTTATCTTTTCTCCATTGCTTGATCCAATTTTTTTTTTTTTGTTTTTTTTTAATTTCACATTCATTAATTTCGGCTGCTGCTACTGCACAAATCGCAATCAAAAGATTGTCTTCAGAAGATGAATCCATTATATTTTTTTTAAATAAAAAAAATTTGTAAAAAAATGTATTTTCTCAATTAAAATATATAAAATAATATGCCAACGCGTCTGTGTATAAATAAATTTGTCTTGACAGCTACTTTGAAGTTTATGAAGAGTTTTACATTCGTGAAAAAAATCCTGTGAAAAACTGAAAAATTTGACATTTTTGTTTGTCATTTTTGTTTCTCTCTTTCACTTGAGTTAAAAAGAGATGCACAAATGTCAAAATTACGAACGTCAAATTTGCATTCGTGAAAAAAGGCTCGTGAGAACAGGGTATTATACACCAATTTTTTCACGAATGGAAATTTGACGTTCGTGATTTTGACATTTCTGCATCTCTTTTAAATTCAAGTGAAAGAGAGACACAAAAATGACAAGAAACAAATGTCATATTTTTCATTTTTACAATAGGATTTTTTTCACGTTTGCAAATTTTCACAAATTTCAAATTATTGTCAAAACAAATTCATTTATACATGAACCAGGAACGCGTTAACATAATGCTTTATGTATTTTCATATTTTCATTATATTCAAATACATATAATGAATTTAATTTTTAATGAATATTTATAATGAATTTAATAATGAATGAAATTAATATAGCATAATATTTATTTAAATATATACATATTATTTTTTAATAATTAATATAATAAATATTAACTATATTAATATATAAGCCGTTTATTTTGAAACTGGTATAAGTCCATTTTATATTATAGATTCCCGTCGAGTTCATCGAAAACGAGTTCATCGAATACGATTTTATCGAAAACCAGTTCATCGAAAACGAGTTCATCGAAAACGAGTTCATCGAATGATCAATTCATCGAATGACGAGTTCATCGAAAAAGTATAATTTTTTAACTATACTTACATATTGAAGATTTTTTTTTAAAAATTTTGTTTATGCATTGGTTATGAATAGTTACAAATGGGGAGGACAAAACCATTAGTTTTAAAATTCAAAGAATTTTTTTGAAGAATTTTATTTGAAAATTCAAAGAATTTGAAAAGAAATATAATTTAAATCTTATAAAGTTGGTATCTGTTTTAATTATATAATTTTTATATTTTTAAATATAAAAAGATTATATTCTACCGAAAATGGTTTTTCCCAAAAGTGCGAAATTTTTCCCATTATTATTTTATTCATTGTAATATTTATCATGAAATAGTTTGGTTTTTTATTCTTTGACTTTCCAATAACAAATTTGCTGACTTTATTTTTTGTATTCATTGATAAAATTTTAGACCTTTACCTAAAATTACATAAAAAATATATTCTTATTAATTTTGTTTCTTTATAAATTTTCTAACTAATTAAAAGATAAAAAATAAAGTAATTTAGATCCTACCTGATTTAAAAAAATATAATACTTTCATTTAAGTATTTTTTTTACCTAGAAAAACCAAAAATCAAACTAATTACCAATAATTTTTTTTAGTTTAATATATTTAATAATTTTGAAATATTTCATTTTACCAACTACCGTTTTAAAAATTAATAGTTGTTCGATTATCAATTGGTACGGATCGTTAGCTTGTGAAATTAAAAAAGCAATTTAAAAGGACCACAATTAAAAATACAAAGTGTAAAATAGTAAGTTTTAGAACATTAAATCATGGATATAAAATTTATGAATAGTGAAAAGAGTAAAGAAAAACTATTATTTAATGGAAGTTTATTTTATAAAGATAGAAACACCGACACGAAAATATACTGGCGTTGTGAAAAATTTCAAACTTGTAAATGTATAGCTCGTGTAATAACAGAAGACAGTAATTTACTTAGTTTTAAAAATCTTCACAACCACGTTATAGATGCAGCGGATATTCAAGCGAAAATTATCATCAGTAACATTCGCCACGAAGCACTCGTTACTTGTGATGCGCCACAAAATATTGTAGCTTCAACTTCAACATCTGTAAGTCAAAGTGTTGCGGCCAAATTGCCTAGCGTGCCAAATCTCGTAAGAACTGTACGAACTGTTAGAGCAAGGGAAAATAGGGGACCACAGATTCCTGTATCAAGGCGTGACTGTATTTAGCGATGAATGTACAACAGAAAAAAATTAAAAATTTTTATTGTATGATTCCGGAGCTGAAGATGACGATCGTATGCAAATTTTTTCCACTCAAGCAAATTTGGAAATTTTACGGCGTTCTAATCATTGGCATGGCGATGGTACTTTTAAAACAGTTCCACCTTTATTTGAACAGTTGTACACTATACATTAGAAGACAACAGATCAATTTCATTAGTGTTCGGTTTACTCCCCAACAAACGGCAGGAAACTTATGTTCGTTTTTTAAAGAGTAAGGAATAGGATTTAGTGATTGTCCTTGTACAAAATTATGGTACTTAGATTTAATCTTACAATTATTCCTATCAGCATTATTAATATTATTACTATCCGTATAATTATTATTATTATTATTATTATTAAAATTCCTATCATTATTAACAAAATTTATATTATTATTATCATTACTATTATTATTACTATAATTATTAATAGTATTATTATCATTATTTACCATATTATTATTATTATTTTTATTATTAATTCTTCTTCTATTATTATTATGAATATTTTTATTTTTATTTTTATTATTATTTTTGTTATTATAATTATTATTATCATTATTACTTTTGAAACTATGGACTTATAATTGGACTACGAATTTACTACTTTCAATAATTTTATTATCATTACTTTTATTATTATTATTGTTTATAATTTTCTTATAATTAATCCAACGCGAAAAATAAATATTTCCTATCTTTAATGTGCTTTTTAGAGGATCAATAAGTAACCAAGCATATTTATTTGGAAGCTGAATTTTCAGAGACGTAAAATTCTTGTCTAACCTAAATCTCTTGGATCGTGGACGTAGTATTGTGCAGGAGATAATTTTAATATAAAGTACATTTTCTAAGTAATTCAATATATTTTGTTTACTTGAACTAATACCTTTTACATGGAAAGTACAAATATCTGTCGTTTCAGAATTTTTAGTATTGAGATCACTTAGTCTAGTCAATCTGTTGTTCCATTCGGATTCGGACCAAGATACACCGAACTTACTAACAGAGGATGCAGGAGCTGCTTCATGATTCAATTGATGAATTTGCAATTCCGATGGTGTAAGAGGTCGTGTTTGTGAATTACGTTGAAATTTAATAATTTTTGGTGTTAGAGGAATCTTACTTTTACCAACGTTACTAGTGATGCTAATGTTAAGGGCAGTTTCCTCATTTATATTAGCTAACCTAGTCGAGTTGGTTGATATATCACAGACATAGTTAAACTCTTCAAGAATTGAGTTGCCAGTACATAAAATATCTTTGTTGGTTTTACAATTAGCATTATTGTCAATATTCTTACAACATAGTATATTTTCAATTTTGTCAATTTTGTTTTCAACAATATTGATATCATCTTTCAGAGCAACTAATTCAGTAATTAAAGTATCACTACAGTAGCTTCTACCATTTGTATCACTGCCGGCATTCATAATAATACCCACAAGTTTGTCGTATTGTAATTCTAGTTTTTGATCGAGTCTCGTAAATTGATTTAATAAACCTTCGTCAGTAGAATTACTGATTCTGGTAGAGTCCACTGTGTTTATTTTATTTACCATGAGTTGAAAATCTTGTTTTAAATCATGAAACTGATTTTCAATATCATATTTAATTTCATTTTTTAAAGACATTAAGGCATCATTAATAAAACATTGCTGCTTTTTATTAAAATCCGAAAGGCTGCTGTTCATAGTGTCAAAGCAACTACCAATGTGCTCAAACGAATCAGAATACGATTTAAATCCGGTAGCATTTTTTATTAATAACCCAGCATTAATTTCGTTAAGTTCTTTTATTCCCGTCGCCAAACTATCGTGCATCTTTAAAAGCATAGCATGGTTGTCCTGACAATCTCCACATATAAAATATTTGGCCAGGAATGTAACATTACAGTCTCTTGGAAAGTTAAGACAAATCCCATGAAATTTTCTTTTGCAAAAACCATTACAAAAGATTGATTTCATTGTTTTGTCATATGCCACACAATTTTCAATAGCACATTTAAAGTTCATGATGAAATATTAAAATAAATATATGTAGGTCAAAGAAAAAAAAAAAGTGTCAAATTATCAAAACAAATTATGTAGGTTAATTTATTTTATTAATTTTTTTTTTTTCTTTTTAAAAGTTAATGAACGGATTATAGCACAGAATATTACGCAATAATATGTAATAATATATAAATTCGAATGTTATAATTGATGAGGTATGCGAAAACATAAATATACACAAAATCAATATATGGTATAACTTTTTGAAATTAATTATTATTAATGAAATTTTATAATTATTATTATTAATTAAAAAATTAAAGCGATTAAAAAAAACACGTCCGCACTGGTTGAAATATTTTTACAATTTGTATAAAAAATTATATATTTATATTTTAATTTATCATATATAAAAAATTATAAAAAATTATATATTTATATTTTAATTTAACATATTAAATTATCAAATTATCATAATAATTTATCATATTAAATTTTTTATATCTAAATTTTTACCATTTTAATTTCATTTAAAAAAATTATATATAATTTTTTTCATTTTAAGTACATTTAAAAATTAATATATGTAAGTTTTATTTTAATAGATACAAATTTCTAGATTATAAGTATAAAAAAATTAAAATTAAAATTATATTTATTTTAATTTTCAATAAATAATTTTCAATCAAACATCTATTAGTTTTTAAAATTGCAAAAAAAATTAGAATTTTTTTTACTAGGAACAGGGAATTCACGGCATTACCAATTAACTATTTTTAATTTGAAAATGAAGATTTGTTTCAAAAAACTTTTTACCTAGCATTTATAGCTATTTTTCATAACCAATGCATAAACAAACTATTTTTAAAAAAACTTCAATATGTAAGTATAGTTAAAAAATAATATTTTTTCGATGAACTCGTCATTCGATGAATTGATCATTCGATGAACTCGTTTTCGATGAACTCGTTTCCGTTGAACTCGTTTTCGATGAACTCGTTTCCGTTGAACTCGTTTTCGATGAACTCGTTTTCGATGAACTCGTTTTCGATTAACTCGTTTTCGATGAACTCGTCGGTTACCAATAAATATATTATATAAATATATATATATATATATTATATATATATACAGAGTAGATACGAAATGGCTGATCGCCGATATACAATGCTATTGGTGGTAGTATTGGAAGAAAATTATACGATAGGTAATAGACAGGGTCTTAACACAAGCTATAAAGTTTTCGTAGCTTCAGGGGTTTTGAACCTACATGCCCCGAAATGTGATTTTTTTTTTAATTTTGCTCTAAAAACCAATTTTCTGAAAAAAAATTTACACTAACAAATAATTTTTTATTTCCTTATAAAAATGCGCACTAATATCTTCTTTGAAATAAAAAAAAACAATTACTAAAATATCTTCAACCTACCTCTCAAAATTTAACACTAAAACCAATGAAAATTCATGTTTATACAATTTTGCATTCGTGATTATCCATCTCATTTTATCTCTAGTTGTAGAGAGAAATAAAATTTGACAACGCCAAAATCACGCCCGTAAAATTTGCATTTGTGAAAAAAGTCGTGTCTAAAAAGGGTATAAGGGCCTGTCTAATTTGGTTAAAAAGTAAAAAAAAGGTGAAATAATTTTAACCAAGATCAAAGATATTTAATCGTGGTAAATATTTTTTACA
Source organism: Empis stercorea (assembly GCA_949752835.1). Lineage (NCBI taxonomy): Eukaryota > Metazoa > Arthropoda > Insecta > Diptera > Empididae > Empis > Empis stercorea. The sequence continues at coordinate 39,893,121 of OX457085.1, forward strand.
CTGTCTAAATTGGTTAAAATTTTGACAATTCAAATTTAAAATTAAATTCCAGATGAGTACAATCGTAAAAAAATATTTCCCAATATAACAATTTTATAAAACAATCAATGCAGATTAATATATTTCAGCATTCCCTTTATTATACAATTTTTGTTAATTTAAATATTCTCATTACAATTAATTTTCACGCGGGTATTAAAATATTTTTTAGGTTAGGGCCTGTCTAAATTGGTTAAAAATAGTTAAAAATTCAAAATTTTGACAAGCAAATTCGAAATTTTGACATTCAAATTCGCCTTTTCCAGGCGCGGAAAATTTAACTTTTATGTCAAAATTTCATGACGGTCTGGGAAGCTATAAATTTTGACAAAAAAGTAAAATTTCATTCTAACCTAAAAAATATTTTAATACTCGCGTACAAATTAATTGTAATAACAATATTTCAATTAAAATAAATTGCATTTTATATTTTTTTGTGTAAAAAATATTTACCACGATTAAATATCTTTCACCTCGGCAAAAATTATTTCACATTTTTTTAACTTTTTAATTTTTTTAACTAAATTAGACAGGCCCTTCTTAGAATGAAATTTAATTCTAAAGTAGCAGTTACAGTGATTTCGATTCAATCGAAAATTTAATATTTTGACAGCCCCATATATTTTATATGGTATGCCGGATTGCAAGTCACTCACAATGAACGTGTCGAAACGAATTCATTCGAAAAGAGTTAAAAATATTTTAACTTTGCCGGATGGTTCGAATGATGATATAACCTATAAATTATACATTTGAATTTTAATTTTTTTGAATTATTATGGTGGGAATTGATTAAACATGTTAAGAAGCATAAGAAGCAGTATAATAAATGCAGAAAATATTTATTTTACTACAAAAAATAAAGATAAAATATATTTTTTTTATATAAACGGAACGAATACATTGTGACTATAATTTCTTTTCGAAACAACCGGTTCGAATCGATTCAAACGAAATCACTGTGACTCCTACTTTATGCCAAAATTTATATACGCTCTGACCGTCATGGCAGGTATACTACACTGCAAAATTTTTGGAAAAAAACTCATTGAATTTATCTGCTGATAATTTTTATTTAAATTAAAAAATTATTAGCTACACAGTAGCTTTGAGTTTTATAAACGTAAACAAAAAAAAAACATTATTAATATAATTACAAAATACTTGTTTTTTCTTTAATAAATTGCCACTTTTTAATGTAAAAATAATATAGGCTATGTCTTTTTTGTCTAATGAATTTGAAATAAATGAAATCTGTTGTCAAATATTGACAACAGAGCCATGTCATATTATTAACTATTTATCCATTACAATTCAATTCTCAGGTATAAATAAGTACTATAATTCTCATTTTATTGCCAACAAAATGTTTTCAATGTAAAAATTTGCAGTGTAGTATGCCTGTCTAGAAAAAAACAGGGCTAATATTATTTTAAATTACTATTATTGTATTCATTAAAATTTACTTTGTAAATCTTGAAGCATTTGAAGTTTAATTGACAATTTTTTCGAAGAAGCTACCAAAATCCATAAAAATATTGCAATTTTTATCAAAAAGTACTAGTGTAGACATGTTGAACAAGCGCAACCTTCCAACAAAACTACAGGCTGTTAAAACTAAGCAGTCTTATTTTGACAGCTTTTTTATGAGAAAACCTAGAATAAAACCAGAACGAGACTATAGTTTTAGCGCTAAAACTAGCTTTAACTTTTGGTGGAAACGGGCTGTAAGCTTCGTCTTCAATTATTAAAAAAATTGATTTTGCAAAATATTGTTTTGATAACTATGAATAAAATACACTAATAGTATAATCTTTTCGGTATATCTGAAATATTTTAATTGAATTTAAAAAGAAAGTTCGAAATGTAAAAATACATGTCAGATCAAATAATAATCACTCTCTTGATGCCATATGTCCCATTAAATTATTAGTGAATCTCTCAATCTTTTTCAAATCTGGCATATTTTGCGCTTTATATTGTATACACTGAAATATGTCTGTTAAGCGATAGTTATAAATAAATTAATAAATGTCAATAAAATACCTTTATGTTATCACTAACTTTTACAACAAGGATGCCAATCGAATGCTTGTATTTTATTGTGTACCTACAATTATGTGGATTTTGAATGTACATTGACTCGGTTGCTATTTCAAAATCTTCCCAATCTTTAAGAAAAACCATTATATTTTAATCGCTTCTATATTATAAGTGCCCCTTATAAAAGCGATATCTGGATAATGAATGAATAAAATTAGTAGGGAATTATGCGCGACGCACAATTGTCTGTTGTAAGGGTACCTTTTCTCTATAGCTACAAGCCAGAGCCAAAAAACGCTGGCGTTTAAAATTTATTAATTTAATATACGTAAAAATAATTTTATGCGCAAAATTTGTCGTTATATAATACATATATACATAACAATAAATTTACATATAAATTTTACAATAAAGTACATATATATATTTAACAATAAAATACAACAGCAGAGAAAAAAAGCCAGCGCCGAGTTTCATGAAGAGCAATCTCTAATGTAGGCTTCGGCGCAAAACTTCGGCGGTGAAAAAGAATGCCAGCGGTAAGGCCAAACAATCTCTAAGGTGAGCGTTGACACAATTGAAAACTTCTAAATAAATTTTAATATTTCTATTAAATTTTTTCAATTCATTTTTAAAACGCCTACCGAATTTTTTAAATAACTTTGAAAAACTCAGTGCAGTCATCTAAAGAAAAAAAACATGAAAAATATGTTTGCACAAATGAAACTTCAACTTCAATGAAGCCAGACGCCAGCGCTGACACTGGAAATACCTACATTGTTTGCCAAATGATGAACTTTTTTTGCCGACGAAGTTTTGCACTCAAGCTTACATTGGAGATTGCTCTTCATGTTGAAAAAATAACGGCAGCGCTAGAAAATTTATATGGCACTACTGGTAATTATAAGTTTTGGAGGCAATTCATTGTTAAGTATATATGTATTATATTACGACAAATCTAGCGCATTAAATTTTTTTGACATATATTAATAAATTTTGAACGCAAGCATTGTGTTTGTCTCTAGCCAACGCTGAGAAGAAAAACAGAGAGTAACAGCGTTCCCGAAGACTAGCATTCTGCGTGGCGCATTAAATTCAGTTTCAGAACGTGCCGCGCGCTATCATAAATAAAAGGTGCCCCAGATCCCACTGAACAAACTGAGGTATATACCAATGCACCCTGAAAACAAAACGTTTCGTTTTCGACTCGAAACCATCAAACTTATGCTGGATTTTAAAATTTGCCACAGGAAAAATAGAACGAAATAGTATATTATATTTTTACGTGAGAAAAAAATAGATCGCTGCACAAGTGAAATTTTTTTTGACATGAATTCAAATTGCTCATTATCTCAGTACAGATGGTGCTATTGAATGGCAGTGGAATTTATTTAAAGAAATTGTAAATCATTTCAATTATTAGTTGCTAATTGTATAATTAAAAATCAATTGTAAAAAATTTTGAATCTCCTATATAAATATTGAATCTATCTATATACATATATATTGAATCTCCCATATAAAATAATTTTTCATTTATATTTTTCATTGTGAATTATCACACTTCTCTGAATAATATAAATATTAAGAGAAGTAAAATTGAATTTGTTGTAATTTTAAAAATGTTAAATAATTTATTCTAAAAATGTAAACAATATAATTATAATAATAATAATAATAAAAATTTAATTATTATTATTATTATTATGATTATTATTATTAAAATTTGTTGATTAATATATTATTGTGATGCATTTGATTTGTGTCAATTTCATTCAATCAATTAAAGTTTTAAAAAATATACGAATATATTTTTTACAAAAACCTGGAAATAATTTGATTAACAATCGTTTATAATATTTTAAAATACGAAATTACTAAATAAATATAAGCTCATTGAAATAATTGGAAATAATAATTTTAATGGTAGAGGCCAAAATTAATTATTGACATCCTTGTACATGAAAAAAACGACATAAACAAAGTTAATTAAATTATTTTTTAAGATCAACATTTCCCTTTTTAAAATTTTATATATAAATTTTATTCAAAATATAATTAACATAAAAATGTAAACAATATAATTTTTTAATGGCAATACTATTAAAGTACCTGTAAGTACACAAGAAAAGGAAACAAAAACAAAAAATACAATGTCTGAAAAGAAAGTAGGTTTAGAAGAAAAATATATCATGGGCTAGAAAAGCTCTGACCATAGAAGGAATTTTTTTATACAGGAGAATTATATCATCTTGGGCTAGAAACTCGCAGCCCCGAATAATTTGAATTTTAATTTTTGTTTTTTTATGAATGTAAATTTAACGAATAATTTGAACGAATAATTTGAATTTTTTCTTGTTTTTTTTAAGAATTTAGACACACAACCGGCGGAAGTTGACGAAGCAGTAGAAGCTGACGATTTAGATTTTGGTGACAAGAATATAATGGAAGATTCCGATGAATCGAATTAGTCTCGTCAGGTAAACCACAATTTATTTAACATTGATTTTATAGTGGTTATTTTTTCAGTTGTCAAAAGAAATAAAAAAATCAAGAACAGCTGGTGTACAAAAACATGCAATTGAAGCTTCACGCATTGTCCAGTAAATTGCAAAAAAAAGGAGCAGAGGCAAGCTGAAAAAATTCAAATTCAGGCTCATTATTTTTTTGTCAGAAAAACTTGATAAAGTAAAGGATAAATATTGCAAAATGTGAAAAGGCAGATAATGGAATTTGCTTTGAAAGCTGTAGAACAAGATCGTGAGAAATCGCAAGCAAAATTATCGCAAAAACCGTCATCTTCATCTTCATCTTCATCTTCACTTTCATCATGTTCAGAAAACCTTCAACTTCACTAGGAAGTAAGTCATCCCCGATTGCAAAAAAAAAAAAATTGCGATATTTTTTCTGGTATTACAAATGACAAGGAACGAGCGTCTTCCACTTCCTCTTCTTCGTCTATATTCTCAAAAACATAAAAGGAAAAATATACTCATCAACATCATCTGGAAAAACTTCTGTAAATTATAATTAACCATACTACAGAACACCAATGCCTACTTCAAGTTTTAAATATTCAATCAACACCAAATTATCAAACCATGGATCGAATTTGGCATTAAATAAAAAACCTAATTTCAACGCCGGGAATTAGTTTTGTTCCAATAAAGCCATCAGTAGTAATAAATAAAAATAATGAGAACCATCACAGAACGGATTCAAATAATATTGAAATTTATGATGAGATAATCGAAACAAATGATATTATTGATACAACTGACTTAATCAACCAACACAACTGATTTTATAGAAGAATCATTACAAGATATTCTCACTGATGAAGAAAAAGAAATGTTCATTGAATATATTTAAAAAAAATCTTTTTTCTCATTAAAAATTTATTTATATTACTAATTATAATATATTTATTTTACATTTATTATTTATTAAATAATAGATTTATTAAATTTAAATTTATTACTATAATAAATTCCGGTAATTATTTTTATTACATAAATTATTATATATTATATAAAATTTAAATTTATTGCTATAATAAATTCTGGTAATTATTTATATTAAATAAATTATTACATTACATTATTATTAATCAAAAAAAAACATTTACATTCATAAAAAAACAAAATTTTATATTTTCTCATTCTGCCATGGTACAGAACCTTCATTTGAAAAATAGTTCGAAAATTATTTTCTTGTATTTTCAACTGCACGTTGTTGTTCTCTATTATTTGCTGATGGATTTCCGCTTGTTGGTTCATCTCCGAAAGACAGTTTGATGAATTTTCCTCACTTACTTCAGCATATTCTTCAGTATTATCCATTAAAAAATTATGCAGCGAGCAGCAAGTTTGTGCAATACTTCGTACATGTTCCGTTGTTAATGGTTGTTTGTAAAATTCGAAATCTGTTTGCCAAAATTCCGATAGCATGATCAACGGTGTGCCTGGCTCTACTTAACCTTAGGTTAATTTTTTTTTTTCCATTTCAGGACTTTTAAACGGATACATATGGTTTCATAATGTGTTTTAGAAGAGGAAAAGTTTCGTCTCCAACTATTACATATGGTAGTTACCTGTTTTCTCCAATGATTTTAGGGGGAGGAAAATAATTTTCAGCATCATCTATTACTTTCTTTAAAGAAGATTTCTTCAAAACTCCCCCGTCGCTTACTCTACCAATATCACAGTAGATTATTCTGTAATCGGCATCCACTAATAGCATTAAGACTATGCTATTGAACCCTTTATAATTGAAATAATATGCTGTCCGTCTTAAGTCCATCTAATGCCCCTAAACACAAAGGAAATTGCTAACGAATTTTTCAGATATTTTCTTCCATTCGGAATGAGTGTTTGGAAACTAAAAAATATAAAGAAATTTATATTATGATTTATTTTTAATTTTTGTTTTAAGAATTACTTTTAAATATTCGTTTTTTAATTTTGAATAAATAATTGCACATATTACTGGAACATTTTTACTCAGAAATTGAGTTAAAAGTTTTGTTTGATATTCCAGACTTTGAAATTTTTCTACAGTAGCCAAAAATCTTAAAGTGGCTGCTAATTTTTCTCGCACCGATATAGCTTGTCTCATACTGAAAAAATGAATAATAAATGTAATTTAAAAAAAAATTCCTAGCTTTTATTCATAATACAATATTATGTACTTTGCTTAATCAAATCTTCTTCCACAATGAAATTCGCAGAAAGTTTTTATAGCTTGGTTTACCAACCAGGCTTAATTCTGTATGCAAAAAATGAAAAGAACTTGTTGTCTCCTTTTTTCGCCATTCCTTTAGCCATTTTCTTTTTTTTCTGCGTCCTCTAATAAATTGACAATGCTAAAGGCTGCTGCAACATCCATTAAGGTTTACGAGTCAGATTCTGATGAGCTCATCATAAACACAATGTCTATTTTCTATTTTATATAAAATAAAAAATTTATAAAAATTTATATAAATATTTTATTAACTAAAAATTAAAATAAATTACTTAATAATTGCTACTCACTTTTATATATAAATGTTAATATTATATTGTTAAAAATTATATTGTTTGTATTTTATTTGTTACGTTTTATTATCCAAAAACTTAATTTTTTAATTTTTAATAAATGAATAATACTCATTTATTTTTTTAATCACCAGTATCTCTATACACAACCGTCAATATTAAATTGCAATAAACAATTAAAACAAAAATTAACAACAAATATGACATTTGTCAAAATTTTTCAACTTAAATAGTTGCATATTAAATTAAATAGTTTCATTATATTAATTTTAGTTATAATTAAAAAAATTAATTTGCCAATGAGATCGTCCATGATCCATTTTGCCAGTCCAGTGTTTTCCAGATTTTATTACGTTGGAACATGTATTTGTATCCGCAAAAGCGGCATTTAAAAAAGTTTTTCAGCGCGTTCGAATCGAAAATTTAAAATTTTGACAGCCCCATACATTTTATTTGGTTTGCCGGATTGCAAGTCACAATGAATGTGTCGAAACGAATTCATTCGATAAGAGTTAAAAATAAGAGTTAAAAATATTTCAACTTTTCCGGATGGGTTGAATGACATAACCTATAAATTATACATTTGAATTTTAAACTTTTTGTTTTAGTTTATTGAAAATGTTAAGAAGCATCTAGTTTTGTATAATAAATGTAGAAAATATTTATTTTAATACAAAAATTAGAGATAAAATATATTTTTTATATAAGCGGAACGAATACATTGTGACTATAAATTGTTTTCGAAACAGCTGGTTCGAAACCAATGGACTGCCACTTTAATCGAATACGATTTATTACGTCACCTGGTAATGGAAATCTTATGCGCGACGCAGAATGCCAAAAATGTGTTTTTTTTTCTCTAGCGTTAAGCTAGTTATAAAGACAATATGTGGCTTTGAAAAATGTATTAATATATGTCAAACTATAATTTAATGATCTTACATTCAATATTAGATAATTAATATAAAATTATATATCTATACAGTTTATAGTTGCTTTCCAGATTTGATTCTTCCCCTTTTCTATAAATTTGTTTGCTCTAAAAACTATATTTTTCTTGTAATTTACAATATCCATATGCACGTTATTAAATATATCTTAAATCAATTATATTTTATCTCCTGTTATTTCTTTGTAATTTTTTTCGATTTATTTTCATCACGTTTAGGGGTCGTTAAATTGTTTCCCAAAACAGCATCATTTGGTAACTTAATTTTCTTCCTCAACGACCTCAAACTCGTATGTTAATTTTCCTTCACGAGAAGCTATATTAGAGTTAACATAATTTATTGAGCAAATTTCAATTTCATTGTTATTATTAATTTCATTATTTTCTTCTTTATATTATATTCAATTGTTACGAAATTCAGGATCTACCCAATTATATTTATCTAAATTAATTATTGGCTCTTGTAAGGATAATATGCCCTCCGAAAGGAATGAGCTGGGCTCTTTTAGTTCACTCCGTCCTCGTTTCCCGAATCCATTACCAGTCTGGTAATCTAAAATTTTATGACCCTCTCGTACACACCATTCACAAAGGGTCTAATATAAACTTTCATTTATACCATACTATGAACTTGAGACTTATGGCACAAAGCCACTTTATGAAGCTTTTTGACGTTCATTGCAACAGAACCGAGTCAATAAATGCCAGTATTACCAAGTGACACCCCGGAAAATCTGAAAGAAAAAATATAATTATTAAATTTGATAAAGAAACAATATATATATAATTTACTTACATCGGCGTAAACCATTCTGCCATGTTGTTTGTAATAATTATAAATGTCAGTCAGAAAAAAATATATGTCGTGAAGTTGGTTACATGTAGTAAGTCTTTGTGTTTGAACAACTAGATGTCGTCTTGGTGGTGGTGAAAATTATAAATTTTTTTCGAAAATCATGGAAAGAAACAAAGCCCTTGGGTCAATAAAGAGCATGCTTAAAGGGCATGATTTTTGAAAAATTTGGAAAAAAGAAGAAAAATTGGGAAGTCGTACGAAAACCGTGGCGCTGGATACCGGCTTATATTTTTTTTTGTCAGGTTTTTTTTGGTAAATCGTTTTTTTTTGTAATTTTGAATATTTTTTTGCCAGTTTTTTTTAAGAAAAAAAAAGAACCCAAATTATCTTTGAAAAAAAGAAATTATAGTGGAAAATTTGAAAAAAAAAAAGAAAACTTTTATAAGAAAAAAAAAGGAATTGAAAGTGATTTCGGTGTACGAGAAAGAAAAATTTATCCCGAAAAAAAAAAATTATATAAGTAATTAGCCGGGGAAAATTATAATAAAAAAATTAATAGTCTAAATTAGTGTCCAGCGTACGCGTCCGTTTTTTGTGTGTTAATTGTTGTTCCTGTGTTCCCGTGCTGTCGCTGGTTGCTGTGTCCTGGTCCGTGGTCCTGTAGAGTCGTCATCTTGGTGTAGTCATCGTTGGAAGCAGAGCAGTCATCGTGCAGTGTGGGGAATTGGGTTGTTTGTTTTTTTTGGGGGTTTTCTTAATTCTGTTTTTTTTGTAAAGTAGTTTTTCTTATTTGTAATTTGGTTTGATTTATATAATATAGTAACGTAAATTCAATTCTTGTCTATAGTTATAAAAAAATTAATAGGAAGAAAATTTGAATAAAGAAAAAGAAAATAAAAAAACAAATTATACCTTCTCATAAAAACAAACATTTTTAGAATATAGGTGCAGCTGGATCCGGACATGTCGGGAGCAGCCTCAGCCAAGTATTTTTAATTTAATAAAATAAAAGAAAAGGTATGTGAAAAAAAATATGTTTCTTTCTATTGGTTTTTTTTTGAAAGTATAACAGAATTATACATTTAAAAGAATAAAAGAAAGTAAAGATTAGATTTATTTTCCTGGTTTTTTTTATTAGTTATTCTTCATTAAATAAATTACTTTTTTTATATACATAACATTCAATTACAATTATTATTTTTTTTTTAAATATATATATATGAAACAATTTTTATTGAGAAAAAAAACTATATTTGTGTTCTTATTTATTATATCTATATATATATTTTTGTTTTGTGTATTATATAGGCCCGTCGGTACATCGTTGGGAGTGCTGAGTCCCTGTTGGTTTTTTTGTTGTGGTTGGAATTTTTTTTCCTTTGTGTATTCCTGAATTTTTTTGTATACTCAACATGGCAGAATAAGTCGGTGCAGATGAGTGATCCGGAGTAGCAGAATTCCTTCTAGTGTCCTTTTCATTTTTTTTCCTTTCCATGTTCTTCTTCGGTCCATCATTGATTATGACGTAATCAATGTGTTGGATTGAAGAGAACATGTGTTGGTGATATGGTGGTTGGTAGGATCATTGGTCGACCCACACCCCACAGACTGTGCTGAGCCGGCAACAAGGATCTTGGGAGCTGGAAGTAAAGAAAAGGGAATTAGTGTTTTTTGTGGTTTATAAAAAAAAATTTAATTCTTGGTCTTGCTTTCAATAGTGACTGTGGCTAGGTCACTCAGACCGGGCGCCCAACACTTTCAGCTCCCGAACCCTTCTCCTCCGAACCTGTCTTCAGATAACAAATCCAATAAATTTGGATTATGTTACAATTGGCGACCAAAAAATCGGCAAAAGAACTTGGAAAAATTCTGGTGACGTTTGGTGTAATGAATTTTTGTTTGTATCATCAACTTCATCACAATTGGTTTGGTTCTGTGGATGAGTTCGGGTGGAGTTGGAGTGACCATTATATCACCAACTTAATTCGTCCCCTTTTGCCTTGGATGCCTTCCAACCAGTTCACCTAAAACCGAGTATTTAGTATTATTTTGTGTTAATTTTTTTTTTTTTTTTACAGATGATAGTTAGAGCGTGACATGGTTGTCCATGTTGTTGTCCTATCAGTCTGGAATAGCGGGGTAATTAATAGGTCTGGAGTTAGATAAAAATTTAGGTTGTCCTCGATTTGTCGTTCAGATATCTGTTATTTATTTTTCGTTATTTATTTAGGACCGAAACTAGCGGAGATAGTTAGAATATGATCCAGTTGTCTGGATATATTCCTATCAATGTTGGTTTGTTGCTATTATGTGACAGAATTATTGTCTATATAATTAATTATTATCGGTGGACTGGAAGGAAGACATTTTAAGGTGGAAGATCCCTATCCCGCATCCTTCATTCATCCTATTGGTCCAGTTCCTTGGTCTTATCTGCTCCTCCCGGGATAACGACGTTTGCCCGTTTTCCTACTTGCCCGTTTTATTTTTTCAGTCCGTTTAACGTTTGCCCGTTTTTTATTTGCCCGTTTTTTATTTGCACGTTTTTTATTTGCCCTTTTTTCATTTGCCGGTTTTTTTATTTATTTAAAAATTTTCCCGTTTTTCCCCTTTTTTCGAATGTGATCCCATATGTAGCGTTACCCAGAACCAACGACGTGGGCGTGATAGGATTCCTCTGTTTTTTATTAAGTTTTTTATTCAATTTTATTTTTTTTTTACGTTTTTTTCAAATTTTATATTTTTTTTTAGATTTGTTAATTTTATAATTTTTTGAGATTTTATATTTTTTCTTTGTTAATTTAAGGTAATATTGTATGCAATATTTTTTTAAAATGTATTTTTCTTTACTTTTTCAAGCATTTTTTTATTTATGGGTGCTTTTTCACCAGCTTGCCTTCTATCAATTTTGGTTTAGGCAATAATCCATTCTTTTGATAATTGCGGTTATCATTTGGTATATACCAATATGGGGTTTACCAAACCACGACCTGGAAGCGCATTCTTCATTAAATATTCAAATATTAAACTTCATTAAATATTTTCATATGCCTTTCTATTATATTTGCCCGCTTTCCATATGCCCGTTTTTTGTGTCAGATTTTTTTTTGATTCGGGCGCCCGAATTAAAAAAAATCTGACACAAAAAACGGGCATATGGAAAGCGGGCAAATGAAAACGGGCAAATGAAAAAACGGGCAAATGAAAAAAGGGCAAATGTAAAACGGGCAAATAAAAAACGGGGAAATAAAAAACGGGCAAATGAAAACGGGCAAATGAAAAACGGGCAAACGTACCCAACCCGCTCCTCCCCTTTCCTGTAATTTCTGCTACAATGGGTCACTCAACGCTCGTTGTATCCCATAAAATTTTTTTTTTTTGCATAAAGAAATATTATCCGCCGAAAGAAAAACAAAACCACAAAAATCACTTCAGAAGAAAAAAAAACATTTTCCGTACCTACAATAATAAAAAACAAATTTAAAAGGAAAATCCTACACTTAGTGAAATAATAATTAAGAAAATAAAATACACATTTTTATTATTTATAGTACAAACACATTTATTTATTATCATTATTAAATTATTTATAAATTAATCTGGATAACATTTATTATTCTGCGTGTCAGCTGATTAATTTATTAATTAGTGACAGCCACAGCTGTGAGAAAAGGTACTAGAGAAAAAAAAAGAGTAGTACCAAATAATTGTGTAATAGAGTTATTCAAAATTTGTAAAAATAACTTAATGTGTGTTCAATACTCTGGGGCCGTCAGAGCAGAGTAAGAATTTTTTTGTTTGGAAGTAGTAATATTAAATAGTTAGATTTTTATTATTTATTAGTGAGCGTAGGTAAAATTGGTGGGAGTTAGAATTATTATTAGGGTAGGTTTATTAGTTATTGGGCAGTTTGGTAATAGTTTATTTATTTTTTTTAATTGTTATTTATTGAAGTAGTATTAAGTAGTTTTTTTTGTAAATTTATACATTTTTTTTGGTTTGCCGGATTGCAAGTCACAATGAATGTGTCGAAACGAATTCATTCGATAAGAGTTAAAAATAAGAGTTAAAAATATTTTAACTTTTCCGGATGGGTTGAATGACATAACCTATAAATTATACATTTGAATTTTAAACTTTTTGTTTTAGTTTATTGAAAATGTTAAGAAGCATCTAGTTTTGTATAATAAATGTAGAAAATATTTATTTTAATACAAAAATTAGAGATAAAATATATTTTTTATATAAGCGGAACGAATACATTGTGACTATAAATTGTTTTCGAAACAACTGGTTCGAAACCAATGGACTGCCACTTTAATCGAATACGATTTATTACGTCACCTGGTAATGGAAATCTTATGCGCGACGCAGAATGCCAAAAATGTGTTTTTTTTTCTCTAGCGTTAAGCTAGTTATAAAGACAATATGTGGCTTTGAAAAATGTATTAATATATGTCAAACTATAATTTAATGATCTTACATTCAATATTAGATAATTAATATAAAATTATATATCTATACAATTTATAGTTGCTTTCCAGATTTGATTCTTCCCCTTTTCTATAAATTTGTTTGCTCTAAAAACTATATTTTTCTTGTAATTTACAATATCCATATGCACGTTATTAAATATATCTTAAATCAATTATATTTTATCTCCTGTTATTTCTTTGTAATTTTTTTCGATTTATTTTCATCACGTTTAGGGGTCGTTAAATTGTTTCCCAAAACAGCATCATTTGGTAACTTAATTTTCTTCCTCAACGACCTCAAACTCGTATGTTAATTTTCCTTCACGAGAAGCTATATTAGAGTTAACATAATTTATTGAGCAAATTTCAATTTCATTGTTATTACCTATTAATTTCATTATTTTCTTCTTTATATTATATTCAATTGTTACGAAATTCAGGATCTACCCAATTATATTTATCTAAATTAATTATTGGCTCTTGTAAGGATAATATGCCCTCCGAAAGGAATGAGCTGGGCTCTTTTAGTTCACTCCGTCCTCGTTTCCCGAATCCATTACCAGTCTGGTAATCTAAAATTTTATGACCCTCTCGTACACACCATTCACAAAGGGTCTAATATAAACTTTCATTTATACCATACTATGAACTTGAGACTTATGGCACAAAGCCACTTTATGAAGCTTTTTGACGTTCATTGCAACAGCACCGAGTCAATAAATGCCAGTATTACCAAGTGACACCCCGGAAAATCTGAAAGAAAAAATATAATTATTAAATTTGATAAAGAAACAATATAAATATAATATACTTACATCGGCGTAAACCATTCTGCCATGTTGTTTGTAATAATTATAAATGTCAGTCAGAAAAAAATATATGTCGTGAAGTTGGTTACATGTAGTAAGTCTTTGTGTTTGAACAACTAGATGTCGTCTTGGTGGTGGTGAAAATTATAAATTTTTTTCGAAAATCATGGAAAGAAACAAAGCCCTTGGGTCAATAAAGAGCATGCTTAAAGGGCATGATTTTTGAAAAATTTGGAAAAAAGAAGAAAAATTGGGAAGTCGTACGAAAACCGTGGCGCTGGATACCGGCTTATATTTTTTTTTGTCAGGTTTTTTTTGGTAAATCGTTTTTTTTTGTAATTTTGAATATTTTTTTGCCAGTTTTTTTTAAGAAAAAAAAAGAACCCAAATTATCTTTGAAAAAAAGAAATTATAGTGGAAAATTTGAAAAAAAAAAAGAAAACTTTTATAAGAAAAAAAAGGAATTGAAAGTGATTTCGGTGTACGAGAAAGAAAAATTTATCCCGAAAAAAAAAAATTATATAAGTAATTAGCCGGGGAAAATTATAATAAAAAAATTAATAGTCTAAATTAGTGTCCAGCGTACGCGTCCGTTTTTTGTGTGTTAATTGTTGTTCCTGTGTTCCCGTGCTGTCGCTGGTTGCTGTGTCCTGGTCCGTGGTCCTGTAGAGTCGTCATCTTGGTGTAGTCATCGTTGGAAGCAGAGCAGTCATCGTGCAGTGTGGGGAATTGGGTTGTTTTTTTTTTTTGGGGGTTTTCTTAATTCTGTTTTTTTTGTAAAGTAGTTTTTTTTATTTGTAATTTGGTTTGATTTATATAATATAGTAACGTAAATTCAATTCTTGTCTATAGTTATAAAAAAATTAATAGGAAGAAAATTTGAATAAAGAAAAAGAAAATAAAAAAACAAATTATACCTTCTCATAAAAACAAACATTTTTAGAATATAGGTGCAGCTGGATCCGGACATGTCGGGAGCAGCCTCAGCCAAGTATTTTTAATTTAATAAAATAAAAGAAAAGGTATGTGAAAAAAAATATGTTTCTTTCTATTGGTTTTTTTTTGAAAGTATAACAGAATTATACATTTAAAAGAATAAAAGAAAGTAAAGATTAGATTTATTTTCCTGGTTTTTTTTATTAGTTATTCTTCATTAAATAAATTACTTTTTTTATATACATAACATTCAATTACAATTATTATTTTTTTTTTAAATATATATATATGAAACAATTTTTATTGAGAAAAAAAACTATATTTGTGTTCTTATTTATTATATCTATATATATATTTTTGTTTTGTGTATTATATAGGCCCGTCGGTACATCGTTGGGAGTGCTGAGTCCCTGTTGGTTTTTTTGTTGTGGTTGGAATTTTTTTTCCTTTGTGTATTCCTGAATTTTTTTGTATACTCAACATGGCAGAATAAGTCGGTGCAGATGAGTGATCCGGAGTAGCAGAATTCCTTCTAGTGTCCTTTTCATTTTTTTTCCTTTCCATGTTCTTCTTCGGTCCATCATTGATTATGACGTAATCAATGTGTTGGATTGAAGAGAACATGTGTTGGTGATATGGTGGTTGGTAGGATCATTGGTCGACCCACACCCCACAGACTGTGCTGAGCTGGCAACAAGGATCTTGGGAGCTGGAAGTAAAGAAAAGGGAATTAGTGTTTTTTGTGGTTTATAAAAAAAATTTAATTCTTGGTCTTGCTTTCAATAGTGACTGTGGCTAGGTCACTCAGACCGGGCGCCCAACACTTTCAGCTCCCGAACCCTTCTCCTCCGAACCTGTCTTCAGATAACAAATCCAATAAATTTGGATTTACAATTGGCGACCAAAAAATCGGCAAAAGAACTTGGAAAAATTCTGGTGACGTTTGGTGTAATGAATTTTTGTTTGTATCATCAACTTCATCACAATTGGTTTGGTTCTGTGGATGAGTTCGGGTGGAGTTGGAGTGACCATTATATCACCAACTTAATTCGTCCCCTTTTGCCTTGGATGCCTTCCAACCAGTTCACCTAAAACCGAGTATTTAGTATTATTTTGTGTTAATTTTTTTTTTTTTTACAGATGATAGTTAGAGCGTGACATGGTTGTCCATGTTGTTGTCCTATCAGTCTGGAATAGCGGGGTAATTAATAGGTCTGGAGTTAGATAAAAATTTAGGTTGTCCTCGATTTGTCGTTCAGATATCTGTTATTTATTTTTCGTTATTTATTTAGGACCGAAACTAGCGGAGATAGTTAGAATATGATCCAGTTGTCTGGATATATTCCTATCAATGTTGGTTTGTTGCTATTATGTGACAGAATTATTGTCTATATAATTAATTATTATCGGTGGACTGGAAGGAAGACATTTTAAGGTGGAAGATCCCTATCCCGCATCCTTCATTCATCCTATTGGTCCAGTTCCTTGGTCTTATCTGCTCCTCCCGGGATAACGACGTTTGCCCGTTTTCCTACTTGCCCGTTTTATTTTTTCAGTCCGTTTAACGTTTGCCCGTTTTTTATTTGCCCGTTTTTTATTTGCACGTTTTTTATTTGCCCTTTTTTCATTTGCCGGTTTTTTTATTTATTTAAAAATTTTCCCGTTTTTCCCCTTTTTTCGAATGTGATCCCATATGTAGCGTTACCCAGAACCAACGACGTGGGCGTGATAGGATTCCTCTGTTTTTTATTCAGTTTTTTATTCAATTTTATTTTTTTTTTACGTTTTTTTCAAATTTTATATTTTTTTTTAGATTTGTTAATTTTATAATTTTTTGAGATTTTATATTTTTTCTTTGTTAATTTAAGGTAATATTGTATGCAATATTTTTTTAAAATGTATTTTTCTTTACTTTTTCAAGCATTTTTTTATTTATGGGTGCTTTTTCACCAGCTTGCCTTCTATCAATTTTGGTTTAGGCAATAATCCATTCTTTTGATAATTGCGGTTATCATTTGGTATATACCAATATGGGGTTTACCAAACCACGACCTGGAAGCGCATTCTTCATTAAATATTCAAATATTAAACTTCATTAAATATTTTCATATGCCTTTCTATTATATTTGCCCGCTTTCCATATGCCCGTTTTTTGTGTCAGATTTTTTTTTGATTCGGGCGCCCGAATTAAAAAAAATCTGACACAAAAAACGGGCATATGGAAAGCGGGCAAATGAAAACGGGCAAATGAAAAAACGGGCAAATGAAAAAAGGGCAAATGTAAAACGGGCAAATAAAAAACGGGGAAATAAAAAACGGGCAAATGAAAACGGGCAAATGAAAAACGGGCAAACGTACCCAACCCGCTCCTCCCCTTTCCTGTAATTTCTGCTACAATGGGTCACTCAACGTTGTATCCCATAAAATTTTTTTTTTTTGCATAAAGAAATATTATCTGCCGAAAGAAAAACAAAACCACAAAAATCACTTCAGAAGAAAAAAAAACATTTTCCGTACCTACAATAATAAAAAACAAATTTAAAAGGAAAATCCTACACTTAGTGAAATAATAATTAAGAAAATAAAATACACATTTTTATTATTTATAGTACAAACACATTTATTTATTATCATTATTAAATTATTTATAAATTAATCTGGATAACATTTATTATTCTGCGTGTCAGCTGATTAATTTATTAATTAGTGACAGCCACAGCTGTGAGAAAAGGTACTAGAGAAAAAAAAAGAGTAGTACCAAATAATTGTGTAATAGAGTTATTCAAAATTTGTAAAAATAACTTAATGTGTGTTCAATACTCTGGGGCCGTCAGAGCAGAGTAAGAATTTTTTTGTTTGGAAGTAGTAATATTAAATAGTTAGATTTTTATTATTTATTAGTGAGCGTAGGTAAAATTGGTGGGAGTTAGAATTATTATTAGGGTAGGTTTATTAGTTATTGGGCAGTTTGGTAATAGTTTATTTATTTTTTTTAATTGTTATTTATTGAAGTAGTATTAAGTAGTTTTTTTTGTAAATTTTTTTTTTCCATTTATTTTCTTATTTAATTTTTACAATAATTGTTATTTATTTATTAGAATTAGTTTATGTATTATTAGTTAGTATAGTTCGGTTTTGGTTACGTTAGTATTGGTTATTATTAGTGGGTAGTTACAATCAGTGTTATTATATTTCCAATTTTTCTTATTTATATTTACAGATTTTTTTTGTTATTTATATTTACAAATTTTGTGGTATTTATATTTACAATTTTTGTTATTTATATTTACAAATTTCTCTGTTATTTACAAAATTGCTGTTATTTTATACACTGTTTGTTATTTATTTATTTTTTTTTAAAATTTTTTTTTGTAAGGTGAAGTCGGGTTTATATATTTCTAATTTTTTCTATTTATTCTAGGTTTAATTTTACAATAGTATTAGTAAGTAGGTATAAACATTTTTTTTTTAATTATTTATTAAATTTACAATCAATTATTTATTATTATTATTATTTAGTAGCTATAGTACTGTACTTTAGTTATTATTAGTATTTCATTAGAAAAAAATTAAATATCATGGATAGTTTCCGGCATATGATAGATCCAGTTCTGCTGGACGAGGACGAACTAAGCTATGAACTGAAAATCCGGAATCTATATGTTCCCTCTGAAAATGTATCGGATAAATATTCTCATTTGAGTTTGGCTCTGGATTTGGAGAATAAACAAAAACGACGATTACCTGTAGCCGTAATTCCAGATCCAGAGGCTGAACTGAACGTCTGCGAGGCGAATATTGAAGCTGTACGAGCATTGATTACCAACGGCATTAGAGATGGTAATTCCAACGCTCTAGACATCGCCACCACAAAAACCTTCCACGTATGGGTTCGCTTAAACCGATTGAAAAATGTTCAACCGAGTTCCTCCGGGGCGATCAGGAAAGGAATTTATGAACGAGAATTTATGAAAGAGAATTTAGAAAAGTTGCGTCAGTATAAACAAAAACAAATTACAACAAAATTACCTGAAACTTCAGAACCTCAATTAGAAGCGATCGACGAGGTTGATGTGTTGGTACGTCCATTAGCTGCCCCGCTCACCATAATTGGACATCCAATTCTTGGGGCTACCGGAACGACACCGAAGGTTACCCCAATGGGAAAACCAGCGGAGCGAAGGGCTGACGTGTTCTCGGATATGCAAGCAGCAGGGGTGCGGCCGTTGGATACTCCACAGGTTCCGGGTCCAAAAGTCTGCCATCGTCGACATTGCCAGCGAGGAATTTAGCCTGGAGCTATCAAGCATCACCACGTGCAAACCCGGACATCTATCGATTTCCTTCCACACGAATCGCGCCACTCCATGCGGATGTTCGACGGACTAATACAAATTCTGGCCGTAATAACTACAATAGAAGCAACAATCGTCAAAAATCTTCATCAAATTCAGATTACTCACTTCCGAAACAATCCTCGCAGAATTATGAGCGTCAGCGGATCCAGGAACTGGAAAAGGAATAAGCAGTGCAGCAGCAGCAGATGCAGGAAATGCGCGACCAATTCCAGCGGTTGAGAATGAACTATGCAGAGCACCAGCGACAGTCAACTCTTATTGGAGCTGTAAGGGATGACTACCGGCAATTCCATCAGCCGTCGGATGAACTGGCCGCGGTACCGCCTACTGGTGTTCCCCCTAGAACGAGAATAGAAGTAAATAGCAGTGACGACGAAAATGAAGAGTTACCTTTCGATAATGTCCATCGTCGTAATCCAGTGTCAAATTGGCGGATTCAATTCGACGGCACTGGAAAAATCTTGACGCTGTCTGAATTTTTATTCCGTGTGGAAACACTTGGGGGGACAGCTATCCAGTAGGGGGGACAGCTATCCAGTAGAGGGCTTGGTACTAGCCATCAACCAGCTACTAAAAGGAAGAGCCGACATCTGGTATTGGCAGTTCATCCGGAGGAATCCACACGCGTCTTGGTCCCAGCTGAAATCGGCAATGAAAGTGGAGTTTGACGAAGGCGAGGAGGATGGTGATGTGAAACGGATGATGGAAGCACACAAGCAGAAACCAAGGGAGAAATTTTCGGATTACCGGTTGGATATGGAGGGTCTGCGATTGCGGCTCCAGCAGGAGATCTTGGACGATGAATTTTTGAGCCGTCTCCGTTATAATTTGTTCCCTAGCTATAAAAAGGCGTTGGTTCTACAAAATGTGGTCACCTTGAGCCAACTAGACAAGATGTGTCGCAAATTAGAACGAAACTGGAGAGAAATAGGTGAGACGGCAGAAGATCAAATTCGTCCTAGGAGGCATTATATTAACGAATTAAATTCCGAAATAGAAATTAACACACACGTACCTGAATTTCTAGTCCAAAATCAAAAACCAAAAAATTCTTCGTGTAGTCCGTTAGAAATTTTGTCTGTCCAACCATCCGAAAATGTCCGTCCTAATTTATTGAATAGCACTGAAAATAAAAATAATAATTTAACAATATGTTATAATTGTGATGACATAGGTCATACCTTCCGTGATTGTCCTTGTCCATTAAAAATCTTTTGTTATCAGTGTGGAATGAAAAACACTTATGTTAATAAATGCCCCAAATGTAGGCCAGTTACCGTCCAGGGAAACGGTTACGCGGGACTGGGAACCTGGAGGAACCCAAACTCCTGTTTCCGTTGACCTCCGTGGTCCAGAAGGACACTAGGTTTAAATTAGATGTAAGTTCCAAATTACCTCCTAAAAATAAATTAAATAAATTAGATGGGTTACAAAAATTTGATCAATTAGATAAGTTACAAAAAATTAAAGTAGTTAGAGTTATGGCACAAAAACATTTTGGCGTTAGGAAGCACATCCAGAGAGCGTTAAAAACAACTTATATAAGACCTGAAGGGGATAATCGTCCCTTTATGAAGATAAAAATTGGCAACAAAAATCATTTTGCGCTTTTAGATATAGATAAGTTGCTTGGGAAAGGATAGGGAAGATTTGCTGCAACAGTTAGGGGTATCTTTTACACCCTTAACCACTGCATTATTGTCACAGCAGATGGTACTAAACAAAAAGTCCTCGAATTTGTTTATTTGGACATTGAATTTAACAATATTAAAAAAACCATCAAATTCTTCCTCATCCCTTCCATAAAACGTTCCATTATTTTAGGGATCGATTTTTGGGATGCTTTCAACGCCATACCTTTTAGGAATTTAGAAGTAAGCGAATTAGTAGAAAATAGTAACATGCATACCTTAAACGAAGAGCAGCGACAACGGTTGCTGGAAACCATTGAATTGTTTCCTTCGTATAGTGTGGTCGGCCTGAGGAAAACTAGTGTCCTAAAACATGAAATAGATGTAGGAGATGCTAAACCGTCCGTAGTCCGTCCGTATCCATTGTCAGTGCCCATGCAAAAGCTGTCAGAAGCTGACATAAATAAAATGTTAGAAGAAGATATTATAGAGGAGAGTAGAAGTGGATGGGCATCGCCTTTGGCTATGGTTAAAAAGTCGAACGGCACCATTAGACTATGCCTCGACGCTCGAAAAGTTAACACCGTAACCACGAGTGATGCTTATCCACTTCCACATATTAACTCCATCTTTAGTAGAGTGAAAAAAACTAAATATATTACCAGCCTAGATTTAAAAATGGCCTTTTGGCAAATAGAATTAGACGAAAAGTCTCGCGATAAAACAGCATTCATCGTTCCTGGGCGGGGCCTGTATCAATTTAAAAGAATGCCTTTTGGTTTGTCCAACTCCCCGAAAACACTGTGCAAACTCATGGATAAGGTGATCCCTTACGAGCTTCATGAGGACGTCTTCGTTTACTTGGATGATCTTTTGATCCTCTCGGAGGATTTTGACGTCCACATGTCGCTCTTGAGTAGAGTAGCTAAGTGTTTGAGGGAAGCTGGACTTACTATTAATATAGAAAAAAGTCGCTTCTGCCAAAAGGAGACCAAATACCTCGGACACATTATTGATGGATACGGCATCAAAACAGATCCAGCTAAAATCGACGCCATCAACGATTTTCCACGTCCGAAAACCGTCCGGTTTTCGGAGCTGCTCCCATCACCGATTTATTGAACAAAAACTCTCCCGATAAGTGGAACGAGTCCGCCGAAACAGCTTTCATTGCCTTAAAACGAGCTCTCACGGAAGCACCGGTGTTGGTGAATCCCGATTTTAACCGTGCGTTTTCAGTTCAATGCGATGCGTCGAAGACGGGAGTCGGAGGCGTTCTATTTCAGTTAGATGACGACGGACATGAACACCCGATCGCGTTCATGTCGCAGAAATTGAACAACGCCCAGAAGGATTATAGCGTAACTGCATTAGAATGTCTTGCGGCTGTCGTGAGCATCCGGAAATTCCGCACATACATTGAAGGGACCAAGTTCAACGTTATCACCGATCACGCTAGTCTTAAATGGCTGATGGGCCAGAAAGATTTATCCGGCAGACTAGCGCGATGGAGTCTGAAACTGCAAGGCAACGATTTTACCAGGGGTGAGTAAAACGCTAGAAAAAATACAACGATATTATTATTGGCCTAGAATGGGAAACGATATAAGTACCTAAATTTCGCATTGCGATTCGTGTAAGGAATGTAAAGCGTCAAACACCAGCTGACGTCCTCCGATGGTGATACGTTCGTAATATAATTACTGCCATCAGAGCGTACATCAAAAATGATAATCACAAAGAGTGGGATAAAAATCTTAGTAAGATAGCGTGTGCACTTCGCAACGTAGTACACGACGCTACCGGATTTTCACCGTACTATCTCACCTTCGGATACCACATGATGACAGATGGTTCCTCGTACCATCTGCTCCGGAAACTCTCTTCACTACAAGATGATGTGGTTGTTGAACACAATCAGCATAAAAGTGTGGTGCAAGCGGCTGTTATAAAGAATTTAAAGAAAGCACAAAATTTGTATCAAAAGCGTTATAATTTAAGAACAAGGAAAAAATCGTACTTACCAGGGGATATAGTGTTCCGTCGAAATCACGTTTTGAGTGATCAACAAAAACATATTTCAGCAAAATTCCTTAAGCCGTGGTTGAAATGCACCGTCGTAGCGAACAAGGGTAGAGTGTGCTACGAAGTCGAAGATTTCCTGTGGCTACGTAACTCAGACCTGGCGCCCAACACTTTCAGCTCCCGAACCCTTCTCCACCGAACCTGTCTTCAGATAACAAATCCAATAAATTTGGATTATGTTACAACCACGCACTATGTCGTTAAACCTCCCGGCGGATTCCACCTTGTCGCGACTGTCGGGATTAAGTAAATCTGGTGAACCATTGGGCGAGGCCGATAGGTACAACCATGTCGGGTAAGGCCAATGCGGCAGGGTCGAAAACCGAGTGAATCCGGGGCGGAGACTGTCTTAGTACCGGTCACCCAATTAAACCAGCAATATTGCCCGGTCCCACCTCTGAGGGTACTTCCGGAGCCAAAATAATTACCCTAAACTTGTCACCAAAAAGTGGCAACATGGTTGGCGTCATTACAAAAAGAGAAGTAAGTCTGATAATTCAAACGAACCGGGACCTGCCACGAAAAAACCGGCGATTAGGACAGCGATAACCTCTGCCCAGGTTGCGAGAGGCTTCAACAACAACCCGGAGTTGGCTGTCGTAGACTCTTGCACACCGGGAGGTAGAGTCTCTAGGGAAATCATCAAGCAGGCATTTAAAGCGGCCTTCGAAGCTGCTTCCATATCTGCTGATAATGTGCTGCCAGTCCGCTTCGTCTGGAGTGGGTTTCGTGGGGGTTATTACTGGGCAGTTTGTCACTATAGGTTTACCACCGAATTCTTTAAAAATTTGGTGGCAAACCTAGTGCTTCCTTGGGAGGACATTGGTAACGAAAAATGAAATCCCAAGGTTGCAAAAAGTAACGGTCGTAACTTCAACTGATTGCACAGCTGTGGCGTGGGAGAGCGTAATCAATGGTAGATTGATACAGATCGCTCTTTCTTCTATCTATCTCCCATATGATTCACCCACCCCACCACCTTCAATCGGATTAGAGGCTGTTGTAAAACTCACCCACAACGGCCAATTCTAGGTTGTGATGTCAACTCCCATCACACAGTATGGGGAAGTACAGACTGCAATGATAGGGGTAAGTCACTTCTCGATTATATCTTCACTACTAACCTACTAATATTGAACCGCGGCATCGAACCTACTTTCATTACCCTTCAGGTACGGAAGTTATTGATATTACCCTAGCAACCAGTGATATCTCTAGTCTTATTCATAATTGGAGAGTCTCAGATGAGGCATCCTTATCAGACCACAGATTTATCCGGCTTGACTTAGATTCCTTGGATCACGAGACTCCTCCTTATAGAAACCCGTCCACTAGCGACTGGGTCTCTTTAAGAGTAATCTCACGTCCATGTTAACAAACCCTGATCATTCCCCCTCTGAATTGCACTCTCAGGAGGGCATTGATAAATAAACTAAGAAACTGACACGATCACTAAACTGCTTTTCAATTCTTTTGCGATCGCGTGACCCCTTAGACCTTAGAAAGACCAAGACGGGCGCAGACCCCCCTTGGATGACACACGACATCAAGGAAAAGCGTAAGCAGGTTAGGAAACTTTGCAACAAAGCAAAGAATCGTGATTTCATATCGGATTAGAACAACTACCAGGTTGCTCTTAATGAATATAGAAATGCCATCCGCTCTGCTAAGAGGAAATCTTGGAACTCGTTCTGCAATGGCGTGGATAGTGTTAACGAGGCTTCCAGAATTAATTCTTAGCGAAAACTCATACTCAACCTGAACTTCTTGTTGATAACAACGGAACTAGGGTGGAGTCACACGGAAAATCTTTAGAAATTCTTATGGAAGAACACTTCCCAAGATGTTTCGAAACATCTGAAATTGTTGGTAACAACAGACTCTGCCAAAGCCCACAAAATACTGAACCAGATTTTATCAATCTCACACGGCTTAAATAGGCTGTTTTTTCATTCAAACCGTTCAAGTCCCCTAGTAAGGATGGCACTCCTTCAATACTCGTGGGATTTGTTAGCCGACAGATTAGTAAATCTATTCAGAAGTTGTATTCAACTAGTATACATACCGAAAAAATGGCAAGAAGTAAAGGTGGTTTTTATACAAAAACCGGGGCGGGATGACTAGTCATCAGCCAATCCTTCAGACCTATCAGTCTCACTTCTTTCCTTCTGAAAACCCTAGAAAGGGTTTGTGACCTCGAAATAAGAGGCATGCTCCCACCGGATGCACTGTCTAACAAACAACACGCGTGTATTAAGAGTAAATCGGTGGAAACTGCTCTCCATAAGGTAGTTCACACCGTGGAAAAAGCCTTTCTTTTCAAAGAATCTGTGCTTGGTACCTTCATAGACGTAGAGGGAGCGTTTAACAACGTTCTCATAACCAAAATTATTGACGTGTTGCACAAGCATAGCGTTAACTC
The DNA here is from genome assembly GCA_949752835.1 of Empis stercorea. NCBI lineage: Eukaryota > Metazoa > Arthropoda > Insecta > Diptera > Empididae > Empis > Empis stercorea. The sequence continues at coordinate 39,918,700 of OX457085.1, forward strand.
ACTGCTTTGTCAATGGATAGAACATATGCTGTCACATAAGAATATCTTTGCGTGCTTGGGAGATCAAGAGTGGGTTGGTACAGTTCACAAGGGCACCCCTCAAGGGGGAATTCTATCCTTGTCGTGAACGACCTCCTGTGTAAACTCGCGAGACAGGGATACCTCGTTGTCTGTTATGCAGACGACCTGGTTATTCTCGTAACTAGCAAATACTTAACAGAACTCTCGGAGTTAATGCAACCAGCTCTTGTGCAATCGTGTGCAACTGGGCAGACGGTTGTGCCCTTAGCATTAATCCGAGGAAAACCAAGATTTTTTGTTTCGGTAAAAAAAAGTAAACCTGACCCTTCCAGTTCTAGGGGAAACCAGCCTTACCCTTAAAGAGAAGGTTAAGTATCTTGGTATCATCCTAGACAGGAAACTCAATTGGAAATCTCACCTCGAAAAACGCGCTAGTAAAGCCTATAAGGTTTTCGGCATGTGTCGAGGGGCGATGGGTAAGAAATGAGGTCTCCAGCAGAAGATAATTCACTGGTTATATACCAGTGTCATCTGCCATATTCTTACTTATGGTTCGATTGTCTGGTGGAAGGCCTTAGAAACCAAATCCAATGTCAAATTGCTGGAGAAAGTACAACGGTCATGCTGTATGAGCATAACCAGTGCAATGAGATCGATCTCAACCGTAGCTCTAGAGACTATCACAGCTTTGAACCCAATCTCAAACTATATAAAAAGTTACCTCGCGGCGGCTGCGATGAGGCTTCACATTAACCTAAATTGGGTTCATGCGGGATCGACGGTCCCACACGAAACCATCCTAGATTTTGTGAAAACTACCGTCCTAGACGTAAATAAAATCTGATTGGCAAATTGAAACCTTTCTACCGTCCAAAGTTATTCTGTGTATTCCTTCGAGAGAAGAGTGGAGTTCCGGCTCCGCCATCGCAGATGGAAACCGGATAACTGCCTACACGGACGGTTCCAAAATTTATAATCGTACTGGTGCGAGTTTCTTAACATTGAACACGCCTCACGTCTGGACAACCACGCAACTGTTTTTCAGGCGGAGGATGTCGGGATAAAGGAAATTAGCGACACTCTTCTAGAAATAGGAGTCACTGATTCGGACTTGACTATTTGTTCAGATAGTCAGGCTGTACGTAAAGCGGTAAGAAGCTTTGGTTCAAATTCCAGGTTGGTCCAAAACTGTAAACACAGTCTTAACAACCTTGCTGAAACGAATAAAGTTATTTTAAACTTTTGTAGAGGTTGCGATGAGGAGTGAGAGACCATAACTCATTTTTTCTGTTAGTGTCCCAGCCTTATGCACATCCGTCACAAATGCTTCGGCTCTTTTTCCTGGATGAGCTACCAGATGTGGGCGCTCTAGGGTAGGAGACGATTCTTAAATTTGGGCATGAGAGCGGGTGGCTCAGACAACCGTTTTTATGCTACCACGTTTCTGATATTTAGGGTCATGAAGGTTCGAGAGGGTACAATGGGCCTATGGTAGCCTGAGTGGGCGGATCCCTCTCTCCCAATCCGTCCATCCAACCAAGTCGTTTCACCAAAATCAAGACAAATATTGTGAAGTACGCAAGCAGCTAAAATTGTTGCTGGTATAACATTGACATTGTGCATTTCTTAATTTTGTAATCGCCGAAATCTTCCAAATAAAAGCGTAAAACTTCGTTCAATTACAGATCTTCGAGATGCGTGGACATATATAAAATATTTTTGTTGTGCGGTTAGGCGTCAGCGATCTATACACGGTGGGATGCACCAACTGTCCAAAGGATAAGCTTTATCACCCAGTATTTTTTCTCGTTTTGAGAAATACTGTCCCGGATTTTCACAATTTTTTTTTATATTTCAGATTTTTAAAAATCCTGCTGTCATGTACAGAACTTGGAAATCCAAGAAGAAATCTATATATTTCATTTTGTGATCACATATTGCTTGTCAAGTGACTGAAATGTAGTTAGTTAGTTATAGAGGGCGATTGCAGCCGCTTTGCCGTATGCCGTCGAACACTAGGCCACTATTTGACCCATAGGTATCCCTCATAATTAACACCTTGATACAGCATCTTCCTTACATTCTATTGAATCCACTTAGTTCTCTTCACAAACCTTAGTAGGTCCATTACCGGACTATTTGACAGTTCATCTAATTCCTCGAAGTGATATTCCCCCAGAATACGTTGTCTACTTCTACTAAGGCTAGGGCAGTAACACAACATATGTCTGATATCCTCCACCTCCGCAATGTCTTGGCATCCTCTACATATGTCTACAGTTGCTATACCTAATATTTTTGACATTTTTCCTAATAAAGAGTGTCCTGTTACTATCCCTATCATAATACTAAGATTATTCCTACTGAGTGTTAACAGCTTCCTTGTGTTATTAATATTTCTACAAGGCCACAGACTTTTAGCTACTCTGCAAGTCGTGGTCGTATTCCATTTCCTTTCTATCTGCCTTCGAGTTTCCTCATCTATACTATTCTTCAATACCTGTAGTGGGGTATAGACAGATGTTACGGCTGATCCGAGATCTGCTTCCGAACCAGCTTTCGCTAGACTATCGGCCTGTTCATTGCTTAGAATATCACAATGTCCCGGTACCCAACATAATGTTACCTTGTTATACCTACCAAGTGCCTGTAGCACTTCTCGGCATTTCCTTACCACGCTCGATTTAATTATATTCGATTCTAGCGCCAATATGGCTGCCTGACTGTCCACGTAGATAGTTATATCCTCCTGACTTATAACTTTATCCCCAGCCAGCTTAGCTGCATATGCAATTGCTAGAACCTCTGCCTGGAAAACACTGCTGTCAGTGGGCGGCCTCACTGAAACCTCAATATTCAGTTTATCTGAATATATTCCCGCACCAGTTCCATCGGACGTTTTTGATCCGTCAGTATAGATTGCTATACCCTTATCTTGAGATACCTTACCATTCATTTCCTCCCTTGTTGGGAACGAAGTGCTATAATTCCTTTTAAAGTCCCTTTTAGGTATCAGGTAGTCTGATCGCACTTCCCTGCCATCTAGGTTGAATTCCTTAAGTATTCTACTGTGTGTGTAGTCCCTATACATGGGAGCGCCCGAATCCTTGAGTCACTTTTGCCGCTATATTTTTGATCAGTTCCTCTGCTGGTTGTAAGTCCAGTATAATTTCCATTGCAAGAGTAGGTGTCGTTCGGAGGGCACCAGCGATGCCGATGCAGGCCAACCTTTGAACCTTCTCTATCCTTCTTTGTGTCACCTTTTTCTTAACAGCTGGCCACCACACTTATGATCCATATGTAGGAACAGGTCTTAATATACTAGTGTAGAGCCAGTGTGCTATTTCCGGTTTTATTCCCCATCTTTTACCGAAGAATCTTTTGCACGCAAATAACGCATTTGTGGCTTTCTTCGCTCTTTCCTCTAGATTCTTATTCCAGTTAAGTTTTGAGTCCAGTATAATACCTAAATATTTTGCACTGCTTGAAACTGGCAACTCCACTCTGTTCAGCCTTGGTAATCTAAAATTTGGTATTTCCCTCCTTTTAGTAAATAGAACTAATTCCGTCCTTGCCGGATTAACTGATAGTCCGCAGCTATTAGCCCATTTAGTAAGAATGTTAGGGCTTTTTTCCATCAACATACTAATGGTATCCACATATTTCCCTGTAACTAGTATTACTAGATCGTCTGCGTAAGCGCTGACGTCAATTCCTTGTTGTTCTAATTCTTTTAGAATTCCGTTCAGTACTAGAAGCCATAGGAGCGGAGATAACACTCCTCCCTGGGGCGTTCCTCTGGAGACCTTCATTTTGCTTTAAGCTGCTCCCCATTTTGACGTTACTATCCTTGTCTTGAGCATTTGGCTTATCCAATTTACAATGCTTCTGTCCACCCCCGCAGCTGTTAGTGCAGCCACTATTGCCTCTGTATTAACGGTATTAAACGCCCCTTCTATGTCCAAGAAGGCCGCTAACGTGTATTCCTTATGTTGCATTGATGCCTCATTCTGAGAGACGGTCCTGTGTAGTGCCGTTTCTACTGACTTCCCTTTTCGGTACGCATGTTGAGCTGATGACAAAGTGTCAATTACAACTGTCTGTTATGTGCACCTCTATCAACCTATCTATCACTTTCAGCAAAAAAGATGACAGACTGATTGGTCTGTAATCCTTTGCTGTTGTGTGACTACTTTTCCCTGGTTTTGGTATGAATCTTACTCTTACCTCTCTCCATTTCCTCGGTATGTACCCCATGAATAAACAACTTCTGAAGATCACTGTTAACCATATATTTAGTGATCCTGGTGCCCTGTGTAGCATGATAGGTCTAATGCCAACCGGACCTGGTGATTTATATGCTGCGAATGATCTGATCGCCCATTTCACCTTTTCCTCCGTAACAATTTCTTTGGCCATTCTACAAAGATCTTGTGTCCCTCTTCTCGCCTTCTCTTTGGACACAACTTCCACCCGCTGTGACCCAGGAAAGTGTGTTTCCATGAGTAGATCTAAAGTTTCCTGACATGTTTCTGCCCATTCTCCATCATTATGTTGTATATAATTTGGAACTGATGGTTCCTTTGCTAATACCTTCCTTAGTTTGGCTGTTTCATCCGTGCTATCAAGCCCTTCACAGAACTCTTTCCACGATTGCCTTGTTGCCCTCCTTATAATCTATTTAAACTCTTTGAGTCCTTCCTTATAGTTGTCCCATTCCTCCGGAGTGTTAATCCGTTTTGCCTTATTATGTAGTGTTCTCACTTTCCTTTTACACTCTTCCACTACGTTACTCCGCCACGGTGGTTTTTTACTGTTTGACGTGTGACTTTCAGGACAGCAGATATTGAATGTTTCAACCATCGTTGTTGTTATTCTATCTACCATCCTGTCAATCCACTTTCCCTTACTTAGACACTCTGTGGGTGGTTCCTCCAGAGAGTCCTTTAAAGATTCCGTATATTTTTCCCAATTCATTTTCCGAGGGTTTCCATTCTTCCATTTTTCTACAACCTCTTTAATTAACATCGATGGTGGCAATTCCACGCTGTCGTATGGCATGTAGGAAGAGATGAGAAGTAGAGGCTTATCCATCTTACTTCTTTCCCACTTCATTACCGTTGTATCCTCATCACTAAAATTATCCATAAGAAACATTTTAAGATTTTTATGCGCTAAGATGCATGATCTTTGTTTACTTACTCCGTTTTTGTAGAACAAGACATAGTCTTTGCACTGGAGGCCTTGTATTCTCCCTGCACCGTCTATCCACGGTTCCTGCACTAGGGCGACGCTGATGTTGTTGCTGCCCATATACCCTATCAGGTTGTCAGAGGCAGCCCTGCTGTGGTGGAGGTTCACCTGGATCACCTCCATCATCATTGCCACTACCACCCACCTTCCTTACAAATACCTTTGCTAGACTGAACCTAACGAACCACTGTTCTTTGTCTAACAAAGGTATCGATTCCCTGCTGATGCTAATCAAGAAATGCTGACCATGTTCCCTCTTAGCGTCAGCCCTCAGCACTTTCCAACCACTTACCATCAGTCCCCTATTCTGCACTGCTAGCAGCCTCAAAATCCTTTCCGGGGTTTGGTACGGCTTCGGGATCCATATCCAAGCTTTAGGTCGCTGGTACTTGTTGATATCGGCTCGAGGAATAGTCCTAAGCTTTGCTCCCTCCCATATATCACCAAGTTTACCGATAGCCTTGCATAGGAAGTCCTTGGATAGTTTCTCTGCGCACGCAACTATCTTGTACCCCTTTTCCCATCCAGCACCATCAAACTGTATTTCGTCCGCTGAGCCGGTTTCATCGATAAGCGCATCCTGGATCTTTTCCTCAACCTTATGCCACTTCTCCATATCCATTGTTATGTTTAATATATTCGATGTTATAATTATATGGCTCTTGTGCCAATATATTATATATTTTTCGAATATAAAAACTGGAAGCGTTAATATTTGTTATTTGGACGATATTATTTTTGGCTTTTTGCCAGTTAAATAATATCCTGTTTGAATAAAACTCCAAATTTAATATTTTAGACTTTATTTGTTCAGAATAGCTTTTATTTTTAAACATTAACTCTGTACAAAACTTTATTGTTTTGAGAGTTGTTTAAACAAAGCTTAACAAATTTCAACTCCCCGAATTACCATAAAAACCGCATTATTTATACACACTTTTTTACTTCTCAGCTTTTTGTTTACATTAAAAATGTAAATAGACTTTGTTCCAATAATAATACAATTAATCATATTGCGCAATCATAATTAATAATAAATATTATTTTTTGTATTTGTTGTTACCCAAAATTGCATGCATTGCATAAATGCGCACTAAGCATTATTTATTATATGCTAAGTTTATTAACTTTATGACATAGTTAATTAATTTAAATAATATTTTTTAATATTATTTCGCAATGCGTAATGCAAAATATTTTGGGTTCAAATATAACAAAAGGGACGGCGTGTTTTATTCCACAACAACTCCCATTTTGAAGCAAAAGAAATGGGTATTTTTTTTTTATTATATATGGTAATTCAGAAGTTCTTAATTTATTCAGCTTTTGTTATACATTTTTTTGTTATACATTTTTTATTTTCAATTTTTTCACAATTACAAAAAATTTTTTTTTTATTTTTATATATACCTTTTATATATCAATTTTTCTCTAATTATATACAATACAATTCATTTATTTATAACTTTTTCATTTCATTTTTTTTTTCATTTTTAATTCCTTTTCAATAAATTTCTCTTTTCAACATATATTCAAACTATTTTATAATTTTCATTTTTCTTTTAAACAATATTTTTTTTTTTTCTCAATTACATATTACATTTACCATTTCTTAAATTTTTTTAATTTAACTTTTCATACTTTCTCATAATTTTATAACTTTCATAATTATTTTTAATCCTTTTTTTTTTTACAATTTCCAACTTATCAATGTTACAATATTAACTTTTACCAATTCAATATCTTTATTTCATTTGCTATGTATTATTTTATTTTTCACAATTTTTTCTTTTAATAATGCATTTATTTTTTCATTCATATAATCAATTTTACAATCTATTATCCTTTTTTATAAATTTTCGATAATTACAATTTTTCAATTTAAATTTTTTACTTTTACTAAAGTATATTTTTTTTTTATTTCATCAATTTTATAATTTATTACATACCAACTATTTCAATATTTCCTTTTTACATTTATTTTTTTTTTCTTCATTTACATATTAACAATCGATTTATTTTGTCATAAAGTTTTATTTCAAATTGTTACTTTTTTCTTATTTTAATTTTATTACAGATTACATATAACTCCCCTTTGTTTTTAACAATTTTTTTTTTTTTTTACCTTAATTTATATATTACAATTTCCATTTTAATTTTTAGTACATATATAATTATCTAAATTATTAACAAAAATTTATTTTATTATTTCCTCTACTTTAAATATATCCATTAAATACATCCATTTTCATTCATTTAAATTTCTTAATTTAATTTAACTCAGTATAAATGTATGCGAATTTAAATTTAGATTATTTTAATAACTTCCAACTATATATATATTTTTTACAAGTGCATTTATTTTTTAATAAAACTCTACTTCGTTTTTTTAACTGTAATTGGCTAGTTAATTATTATTCGCGAAAAGTTAGAGCAGGTAGTTTTCTAGGTTTAGAGTTTTTTGAATTATGTTGTGTAGGTTTTATTTTATTAGTAGGGAGTTCTAGTGCTCTGTTAGTGGATAGGGTGTGAGATGGCAGGTGAGGTTTTATTGTTTGTTTTTCGTTTTTATTTGTTTGTTGGAAATTTTGGATTTCCGGCTTGTTGCCTTGTGATTTCGTCAAGTTTATTTCTATGTTCATCCCTGTTTTCTTCTTTCGATTTTTTAGACATATTCGCAATATTATTATAATAACCAATATTATACATATGGAAGTAGCGACACCTAGTGTTCCTATATTCCATCGTTCTTTGATTATTCCTTGTCGTTCTTTTTCTGTGCGTTTGCGTTCGTTCTCGATGTCTAATTTTAATTGTTCTAAACCCCTTCCCCTTTTCCTAAATTCTTCCGGTAATGTCTTTGTATCCGTAAGTTTAATACCTGTTGTTAAATTATATTGAGTTGTAAATTTTAATAATATGGGGTTCATTTCACCCAGTAGTGATATGGCTGGTGGAGCCCAAATTCCGTCGTTAGTTTCGTCTATAGTTCGTTCGAAAATTTTATGAAAGGGAATTTCTAGAATTCCTAATATATATACGCAATTTCCTTTTAGTTTTAAAATACCTACTCCAATTAACTTTATTTTTGTTGTAATAGGATTGCAATAGCTTACTAATTCCTGATTGCTATTGAACATGTAAATCCAACTATTTGTGGAGTGCATGGGTATTAATTGATTGGTTAAATCCGATATTATTTTATAATTACAATTTTTATATTTTGTTTCAGGGTCCTTTTCCTGGTGTTGGAAAATTTCTAACACGCAGTTATTAGGTGGCGCCTGTAACAACTTTGGTTGTGTTTGTTTACACATTGTAAATTTATTTATCCCTGATTCACCTACTGAGACACAATTTTCGTTAAATTCTTGATTTGAAAAATGTAAATAATAACCCCAGTCACTTTTTCCTAAATAGTCCCATTCTAGAGTTACCATTGTAAAATGATGATTTTCTAATGGAATAGGTAGTGGATATAATTTAAAAATCTGAAATTGCTCCTTTTCTAGCCAAGGTATAATAATTCTAATCCTAACTTGTCCGTCTTGTTGTAAAGTTTCTATAATTGTTATTTGATTCAATACTTGTATGGAATGTAATGCATCATGACACATACCTTCTGTAATATTGTAAACTAAATGAGATAAAACTGTTGAGTCCAGAATTGCTGGGTGCAATTTGTGATTTTGTAATGCGTTTATTACTTCCCCTTGCTCTCTTATCAGATTTTGTACTTCGTTGAATTTATTCTGTGCCACTGCTATGGCTTGGTCCATTTCTAACTGGTATGTATTTGTTTTGATACCTATTCCCATTGCATTGTGTTCTGACAAAATTTTTGTTTCTATCAGTTGCATTTTTCTACCCATTTCTTCTTCGTGTTCAGTTAAATTTAATACCGATTCTTTAATATAATCTAAATTTGAAGTTACTATAGCTGCGTTTTTTGTTATTAATTCGAGTCGTCTGTCCCCTTCATTTTGTAATTTGTCCAATCGTCCATACATTTTCTCTGAATCCTCATTATCCATTGTACCGAATAACGTTTTTGAAAAACTTCCTATGAAATTTATGTAACCTCTTTTTACCCTTCGTGAGAAAAAATGGTTTGTTTTGTCTAATTCGTTTTGTAATTTCTTTGCGTATTTATTTAAATTTTTAAGCCACCAATTACAGTTTTGGTCCTGCTTAACTTTAATTTGTGTTAGTAAAATACAAGTTTGGTTAATCATTTGTGTTAGTATTGTAGAGATATTTTTGATCTCCTCCCTTGGTGTAAGGTTAAACTTGGTAAATACTTCAATTTGTCCGCGATGTATAAGCATTTGTCCCTGATTTTCGAAAAGCGCTGCCGTTGAGTGCAATTTTCGTATTTCAATCTCGTTTGCTTTAGTTGCGGCGATAAATAATATTACCCAAATGACCCTCATTTTCACACCCTGTTATAAATATGATAAAAAAAATTTAATTTATTGTCTATAATAAAATTTTTTTTTTTTATAACAACTAATTACTTTAAATTAATTAATTATTTTTAAACTAATATATTATTCCCTACTATTTTTCCTATATAAATTTACTTTCTCATTTGCTAAAAAAAAATAACGAAACTGTTTATTTAATTATTATTACTCCTAAAAATATGTGCAAAGAAAAATAAATTTATTCGCGTACTTATTAGCTAAATCACGGAAATCGTTAGAATCCCGACTAAAGAATCCTTGCTAAACATTTTGGTTAACTTAATGCGCTAAAAACTTAAACGATATATACATACTAGAAACATTTTTTTTTGTTTTTGTTTTTTATAATTATCTATTATGTGTTTTTTTTTTATATATAATATAAGATATTTATCCCCTAATTATTATTATTTTTTTTTTTGTGAAAAAAAACTTTAAGTATAAAAAAATGTATTTATTGCAACTATGCAGTTTCCGGATGTAATTATTTTGTAAGTACATTTATAATAATCATTCTCATTGTAACTTTTGATGAGATAGTAAGAAAAAAAATTAAAATAATGAGCGCAAACGGTAATGAATATAATATCCCGCGTATGCCGAGCTGGGTAAGTTTTTTTTTTATATAATAACTTACTTTCTTTTTAATTGTTTTTTTTTATATATTTATTTAGTATCTATTTAGAGCGGCCGAGAGAAATGGTGTTGTTGTGGAAAACAACAGGGGCGTTCCGAACTTGGAATATTTTGGAGAAACGTTGGTGGAAACGTGGCGTCCTTCAACCAACGTTCCCATAGAACGCTTTCTGAGTGAGTACCATGCCCGGCGGATCGCTCTTTATTTCCGCCACGTCCCGCAGAGGCTGGACATGATTTCATATTTTAACGTGCCATAAAAAAAGTTAAATTTGTAAAAAAAATTATTAGTAATTGAACAAAAAAAAATTAATTGTAACTACAAATGATAAAAAACATACTCGAAGGTTTTTTAAAATATTGTAAAAAAAAATTAATAAAATGTTGAAAATGAAATTAAAATAAACGAACTTTATTTTGTTTTATTTTAATTTAGAAATTCATTGTTTCATATATTATTGCATTCTATTTGTTGTTGGTTTTTTTACTATTGTTGTTTTTTTTTTGTATTGTAAAGAAAAAAGATATTGTCAGCGTGAAGCTCATAAAAAAAATTCAACTATTGTTCCTTTGCTTACAGAAAAAAATTAATTCCTAAAATTATTTTAATTTACTTAAAAGATTATTACAACAAAAAACTACTCTCAAAAGTATAATTTAATCATTTTTAATTTATGCTGGATCCTTTTAGTGTATTTTAATCTAAGACACTACTATGAAAAGAAATCTTTACTAAATTCTCATTTATCAAAGTTTTGAACCTGCGCTAAGTATTTTCCTAAACCTGCGCAGATTACTTAAATGATTCTATTTCGCAATAGGTGTCGTTATGTGTGTGTGTCATTTTTAATAGGTGTGGTATGTTGAATTTATTTTGACATAAATGATTTAAGTCAAAATGAATTGTATATAGTGACATGTTTTAAAATTATTTTTTTTTTGTTTTTTATTTATAAAGAATGAAAAATTTAAAAAAAAAATGAAGGTTTATAAATTTTTTTCAAAACTGGAGGAGATTGAAGGATTAGGTAAGTTCTTTGTGTGTGTTAAGTGTTATTTCATGTTTTTTTTTTTTTTTAGGTATACTGAAGCTGACATTGGAATTAACATTGGTACCTACTCGAAGGTTTAGATAAGTATACTGTTTTTTTTTTATCTTTAAATGAGAATAATTCTTTGTGTATTTTTTCAGGGTTTTCCGGAAAAAAAATGTGTACCGGTTTTTGTTTTTAGTGTTTTCTTATTTTATTTAAATTTTAATTAACTATAATTACTAACTATGTATTTTGTTTTTTAGATGCGGACGCAAAAAAAATGATATTCGACGAGGGATACACGACGTGGGATAAACAAAACTAAAAAAAATGCAGATTGTTTATTATTTACGTGGGATTCCTTGGGGTTAGATAATTATACTACCCCAAAAAACCGTGAGTTATTATTTTTTTTTACTGTCTTTTTTAATATTAACCCCTTTTATATTTTTATATATTTTTAACTAAAAAACATTTAAATAAACCGAGTTTGTTTTTTTTAAAAAAAAATTTCATTGTTAACTTAAAGTAAATTTAAATTGACCGTGGTGCAGTAAAGTAGATTGCCTTTGTAAACTTGTTTGTTTTGCACACGGTACTCGGTATAAAAAAAACGAATTATCAGGTAATATTTTGTAAACCTGATAGTTCATAACATATAATTTTAAGTACTATTTTACTAATTTTATTAAATTAACCCTACCATTCTACTTAGCTCGCAGTACTAAGTAGTATGTTTCTATATTTAAAATATTACTGCTACTTTAAGTATTTTTGTCGCGATTTTTGATGATTTTTTTTTTTTTTTTTTTTTTTTAATATCAGAGTTGTAACAAACCTTGTTGCACTTCTTGAGTATGTTCAAGAAATATTTACCTACTGGCTGGTTGACAACCTGGCTAGTTAGGCTCTGATGTTATTAAAAATGCGGTTCGCGTTAGTTAATTAGTTCTATAATTAATTACAAAAAAAAAATGAAAAGGTTACATAATTATAATTATATAAATGAATTCTAGTTATTATTTTATATAATGTAATTTTTTTGTGTTTTATTTCTATTATTCGTGCCATAATTTTAAACGGTTATTATGGACGCGTTTAATCTTTTTCCCTATTTTAATTTTTACGTTAACTGAGTCCATTACTTCAATTATTGTATATGGGCCTGACCACCCACTGCTTAGTTTGTGGTTTTTTATTTGATTTTTTAGTAAGACTTTGTCCCCTATTTGAAATTCCGTTTCTGTTTTATTTTTGTCGTAGTACTCTTTTGATTTTATTTTCCCCTCTATTAATTTTTCCCGCGCTACCTTGTGAATTTTTTGCATTTTAGCTTTTACGACTTGACAATGGTCGTCAAAGTTATAAATTGGTTCCGGGTTTTGTTTAAAGGTAGTGGGCAGTGGCTCGCAAAAACCATAAAGAGCGAAAATGGGCGAGTATTTGCTCCCCATATGTGGTGTATGGTTATGACAGAAAGCCGCTTCTCCTAGCCATTCGTCCCAACTTTGTACGTTTTCATTAATAATGGTTTTTAAGTATTCAACTAAAGGCCCATGCCTTATCTCCAAAGAACCGTTGGATTGCGGGTGGTATGCCGTAGTTTGTACTTTTTTTATTTTCAGCAGTTTACTTAACCGCTGAATTAAATCGCTCGTAAAATTTGTACCTTGGTCTGTAATTAGTCTACGTGGAATTACAGAATATTTAAGGATTGTTTTCCTATAAAATGCATCCGCTACCGTTAAGGCTTCTTGATTTGGTAGTGGTATGCAGTCCAATATTTTAGTTAGGTCATCTTGAAAAGTCAAGATGTATTTGTTTCCTCTGTGAGTAACAGGGAAAGGACCTACAATGTCCATATATACTTTATCGAAAGGTTTGTATGCCGTGTCCGTAATTACCATGGGCATTTTTGTTATTCTTCCTCTTTTAACTCGTTGACACTTGGTACATTTTTTCACAAATTTACTAATGTCATAAAACATTTTTTTCCATTTATAGAATTGCCGAATTCTATAGTATGTTTTGTGTACCCCCATGTGTCCTCCTAGTGGGGAATCGTGATATTTTTTAATTACTGCTTCTATTTCATCTTTAGATGTTAGTGTTATTGCTTGATTGCCTTTTTCGGATATGCTTGAACTAGATGAGTCACTCTCATAATCAACGTCCACGGTATTTTTTACTGGTTCCGTTGTTACCGTGGGTGGATTCTTTTGTTTTGCATTTTCTGGTTTTGGAAATTCTTGATTTTTTTGCATTTCATTTTTGGCTTTACTCATAGTTATTGCGTTTATTGTACCTTCGCTACTGGGTTCTTCGTTTTGTTCTATTATGGGAATGCGACTAAGTGCGTCCGCATTTGTGTTATTTTTTCGTGCCTTGTACAGGATTTCAAAGTCATATTCAGCTAGACGGACCTTCCATCTATTAAGTCTTCCTTTCGAATCTCTCTTTTTATATTCACTTATCAAAGGTTTGTGATCCGTATATACTTTGAATTTTCTTCCTAAAAGATAACTGCGGAAATTTTTGATAGCCCAGTATATGGCTAGCATTTCTTTTTCAATAGTCGCATAATTCCTTTCCGCTTTGTTTAATACCCTACTGGCGTATGTAATTGGCTTGTCTTTTCCCACTTCGCCTTGAGATAATGCAGGTCCCAGCGCATAATTGCAAGCGTCAATCGTCAAATTAAATGGATGATTAAAATCAGGATATGCTAGAAGAGGTGGTTGAATAAGTAGATTTTTAACCTGCTCGAAAGCTTCCTGATGTTCCGAAGTCCACTTATAAGGTTGCGATTTGGTCGCCATTTTGTACAATATAGCCCCTTTTTTGGCTAATTCCGGCATGCATGGTCGATAGTAGTTTACTAGACCTAAAAATGATTGTAATTCCTTGGTGGTACGTGGAGCGGGATGTTCCTTTACACATTTTGATTTTTCGGGATCAGGTAGGACTCCTTCCGAAGTGATTTGATGTCCCAGATAAACAACTTCTCGTTTCAAAAATTTGCATTTTTCCGGTTGCAGTTTTAAGTTGTTTTCTCGTAATCGTTGGAAAATAGACTTTAGCTTTTCGTCATGATCCTGTAAGTTTCTACCATATATGACAATGTCGTCTAGGTAGACGAAACACTTTATTCCTTGTAACCCTGATAAAACATAATTCATTAACCGTTGGAAAGTATCGGGCGCTCCCGTGAGTCCGAAAGGCATTCTTTTGAATTCAAAGTGCCCGTATGCTGTACTGAACGCTGTTTTTTCCCGATCGCTGGGTTCCAGATGAAACTGATGTTACCCACTAGCCAGATCCAGGGTAGTGAAGTATCTGGATCTTCCTAGTTGATCCAATATTTCTTCGATTCTAGGGAGTGGAAATGCGTCCCCCACTGTTACTTCATTTAACTTTCGATAATCAATTACCACCCTGTGGCGTTTTTCACCATTTGGACCCGCCTTTTTTGGGACTACCAGTAATGGTGCGTTCCAAGGACTTTTACTGGGTTTAATAATGTCCTCCTCTAAAAGTTTTGTTACTTCCTCGTTTATAACTTGTTTGTGGCATTCCGCTAAACGATATTGTCTGCTATTTATTGGACTTTGGTCCTGTTTTATTGGAATTTTATGAGTTACACTGTTTGTCCCGGGAAGGTTGTCACCAGGTAAATGAAAAATATCCGAGAATTCTGTGAGGATTTTTTCCAGGCTTTCCTTTTCCTCTGAATTAAGATCGGTTTTTAAAATAAGCTCCTCTTTTAGTTTTTTAATGCGCGTATTTTCCGTCCTTTTTTCCTCCTTGAAATCGTTAAATATGTATCTAATAAATCCTTCTGTTTCCTTATTTTGTTGTTTCTCCCTTTTATGTTTCGGGATTTTATGATTATTCCATTGTTCATTTTCTTTTGTTTCTTTTACCTGTTTTTCACTATCTACTTTTAATGTGCGTATCTCAAAATCCTCTAGTTTATGGGTTTTAAGCTTTATTTTCTCTATAATTTTCTCTTCGTTATTTATGTTCATTATTCCCACTATTATTTTACCCCTTTTGGCTTTACAAATGCCGTTTCCCAGAAAGACTCCTGGTATAATTTCCTTTGAGGTGACTATTAGTTCTCCTTCTAACGTTGTAGGTATCTCTATTATTTTTTCTGTACGGGCTGGTATTTTTATTATATTTTTTCCTTTTAATTTTGGCACTCGTTTTTCTTCTGTTAATTCTTCCTTGTTCTCATTTTCATTACGTGAATTTACTTTCTCTATTGCATAGTTATTTTTATTTTCTATTTTGCGGTTTACCATTAATGCTGACTCTTATTGTGTGAAACACTGTTGGTTTAAAACGAGTGAACACTTGGTTGGTTGGGTTGCTCCGTAGTTGCATCTACGAAAGGAACTTGGAATCATCCTTTCAAGCTGGGTGAATTCTTAAATTTTAGAAGGACCCTGTATGTTGCAATGTTTCGATAAAAAATCGTAACCAAGAATACCATCTCCTGGTATTCTTTCTTCCATATTAGTTACTTGAAATTCACATTGTATTCCATTAAAAAATGTTCCTTTACAACTACCTAGTGTTTCGTTTTGTCCGTGAAGTGTACATAATGCAATGCTGTTGTTAGCATTAATCCTTGCGTCATTATTTTTATTCATTATTTAATACATTAACTTGTGCTCTTGTGTCTATTAAAAGTTTAGCTACTCCTGTTTTCGTTATATTTAATGGTAATTCCACTATTGGATCTAAATAAGTTTTTTCTTGTAAATTCCGTCCCCCTGATGAGTTTATATGCAGAAATGAGTGAGGGTTTTTTGGCTCACTTCTTATTCATTTCCCGACTGCATGGCTGCACGTGCCTCGTATTTTTGCCTGGCTGGGCAGTGCAAAATTACATGTCCTGGAAAATCGCACCATTCACAATGTTGAACCCCTGCTGACGTTCGCGGGTTGCATGGCTCCTGTACATTGTTCTCTAGAATGTCCTTGTCGTTTACAAATAGTGCAAAATGGGGTGTTTGGCTGACTCCTTTTGCAATAACGACTAGTGTGGCCTGGTTCACCACAAGTATAACATTTTAGATGGTTTCTAAAATTATTGTTGGTTTCTGGTCTGGAATTATTATATCTGTTATAGTTCGATGTGTTTCGTTCATTTTTGTATGTTGAATTTGGCATATTTTGCTTTTGAAAACTTGGTTTTCCCGCTGTATACCCTTCCCTAGGGTATTTATCTCTTTTATTTTTATGTTGGAAGTGGTTGGGTGTCCTTGAGGGTGGATCTCCTATTGTGCTGTTGCGTTCTTCACCGCTATCTATTTTTATTAACAGTTTTTTCAATAATGTAGTTATATCACTATCCATCCCCCCTGATCGTTTTTCTGATGAGTTGCCAATAGCGTAATCCTCCCTTGCGTAATCCCTTGCCTTTTAAACTGCTACTTTTAAACTGGAACAATTTTGTGACCTTACGTAATTTTATAAGGATTCCGAATGTAAACCCCTTATGAAGGTTCGTTTCGCAACCTTCATCATTTCTTCCGTTAATACCCTACCTTCTCCTGGATAGGTATTTTCGACCATTATTGTATAGGCCTCAAGTTTTTGTAATAGCCTACTCCGAAAATTTTGTACTCCCTCGTCCGGCCCTTGGTAGTACTCCTCTACTTCCCTAGCTAATTGGGGAAGATCCTTATAAGGAAAGAAGTGGTTAGTCAGAATGCTTTTGAATTCATCGAAATCAATTATATTTTTATTTTGGAAAAGCGCATTTGCTTTTCCCCTTAATTTGCTTCTCACTAAATTAGTCAGAATAAATGCCCTTCCTGTAAATAAATGCCCTTCCAGTAGTAGAAATATAACAGTATGGTATTATTTTGACGTAAAGGTGGTGTTAGAGCTTTTGCGAATGGTTCGCAAATTCTTTGTGGGAAGTCATATATGTGTGGTTCTCTTAATGTCTTAAATTCGCTAGGGGGCGCCATAGCGTCCCGTGATTTTGGTTGACCAAAAGTGATTTGGTCATTAACATTTGATTTTACCCGATCTTTGTTTGGTGTAGATCCCAACAAATTTCTCTCTATGTCAGATTTGTCCTCTTCTTCTAAAATATTTAAACTGGGCCTTGGATAAGTTTTCTTTGACCTAAGTACCCTGAAACTACTCGTTTTTGGCACCGCACCTCCTACGGCGCCTTGCTGTTCGTCAAAAATTGATCCTTGTAAGGGTGTAGAAATCATAATTGAAGTACTACTTGAATCAGTAGTAGAAATATTTTTTGGGCTTGTGTTAGCGAATGAAAAGCTCTCAATTTTTTTTGAGAATTTTCTAATACTTTTTTCCATTAACTAGCCAAATACAAAAAAAAATTTCCTTTAAATTTAGATCTAAAGATCCTAAACAAAATAAACCATTTATAAAAAACGATTTATATCAATCATGTATGAGAAAAAAAACTATAATTTTATTTTCATTTAATTTTTTTTTTATTATTTTATGCTCTCACAATAATATATATATTAGAAAAAAATTATTTATACATAAAAAAACAATGGTATATTATTACACGAAAAACAGTATATTATTTATTCTTTTAACCAAAGAAGAGTTTTATTACAAACTATACAACTGTATGGTTTTTTCTCGAATTTGGGATAAGTAATACTTTGCCAGTTGCGTATACAATTATTGCATACTTTACCGTGCTTAGTATTATGTATTGTTCCCACCGTATAAAAAGTTACCGGCATTACTTTGTTTAATAAAAAAAACGATAAAAATTTAAAAAAAAAAAATGGATATACCTAAAGTAAATATATTTTTTTTTATATCCTTCTTTTGTGAAAACAAAAACTAAATTATATTTGTAATGAAACTAAACTATTTAAATCTACTAACAGTAAAAACAATTGCAAATATAACAAAAAACTACTACTTTGATTTGTATTTTGATACAAAAAAAAAATTATTACAACAAAATAATATACAAATTAAACAGAAACTACGCAAAATTGCGTCGTGTTTGTCCCTTGTTCGCTTCACGCGAAGTACAAGGGTGTTTATTTGTATTTTTTTTTTGTGTGTTTCGTTGTATTTTACTGACGTAACGTACTCGTTCTCGTTGTAGGCTGCTTTATATTTATAATAAAATTGCTCTCGACTTGATTTCCAAAAAAAAACTGCTTTTGCTCTTCCTTCGATTTTTTTGTGCGTGAACAAAATCCTGATTTTTTGATTTTCTCAAAAATTTCCAATAGTGGTCCAAAAAAAATGGTGGTTCTACCAAGAAGCGTAGTACTTGGTTAACCGGCTGCGCCAATGTTATGATTAATATATTCGATGTTATAATTATATGGCTCTTGTGCCAATATATTATATATTTTTCGAATATAAAAACTGGAAGCGTTAATATTTGTTATTTGGACGATATTATTTTTGGCTTTTTGCCAGTTAAATAATATCCTGTTTGAATAAAACTCCAAATTTAATATTTTAGACTTTATTTGTTCAGAATAGATTTTATTTTTAAACATTAACTTTGTACAAAACTTTATTGTTTTGAGAGTTGTTTAAACAAAGCTGAACACATTTCAACTCCCCGAATTACCATAAAAACCGCATTATTTATACACACTTTTTTACTTCTCAGCTTTTTGTTTACATTAAAAATGTAAATAGACTTTGTTCCAATAATAATACAATTAATCATATTGCGCAATCATAATTAATAATAAATATTATTATTTGTATTTGTTGTTACCCAAAATTGCATGCATTGCATAAATGCGCACTAAGCATTATTTATTATATGCTAAGTTTATTAACTTTATGACATAGTTAATTAATTTAAATAATATTTTTTAATATTATTTCGCAATGCGTAATGCAAAATATTTTGGGTTCAAATATAACAAAGATACAGGGACGGCGTGTTTTATTCCACAACACCATCTTGCCCTCCAAATCGCTCTCATCGACAATCGCGACAATATTTTCTTCCACCCCTGAGGTTCCCGGCAAAGCTAAGCCTTTTGCCCTTTTAGGTTCCTTTAAAGGACACTGTCATCAGAGCGATTCATTTTCTTTGATTCCCCATCAGCTGCAGCTTCGCCTTTAGCTGATCCACGATGGCCTGGTCTGCGCTCATCATACCGTCTTTCCCGCCTTCTTTCCTCATACCTTCTCTCCACATGTCTTCTATCTCCTCGGTAATCCTTCTCCCTTGTCTATCTCACAGACGCATTGGAGTCAGATCGTATCGGGTGCAGCTTTTTGTCCCTATCCCTAGTCTGCTTACCAGACGCACCGGATGTGGACGGCTGTGGCTCGACCTTCTTTGGTTTAGCAAGCTCCCTCAACTTTACCGATTCGACAACAGCTTTGTCCCAATCGCTGAGATCCTTCTGATCTTTTAGACTAAGCCTCTCTAGTCTTCATCTGGCACTTCTCAGATTCACAACCGCATTTCTTCTTATGTTGTTCGACTCCATGCCAGTGTATGGATTTATCTTTCCGAAGACTGGTTTTTCAACAGATCCGGTGCTTGAGCCTACCTTCACAGTTGAACTGCCCTGATCTGCCAAATTAATGATGGTTTTGTTACCATCATCCTCCATGTCGGAGCCAGAATTTGACAGACCTATAACCAGTTCGAAGTCCTTTGACGAAAGTATGACTGATGATGTCCGCGACAGTGCTCGCAGCTCTTCATCAGTGTCGAAATCACTATCTTCGTTGTATGCATTACGACCTGTTTCCATCGCAATGCATGTTCCTACTGGCGACTTAGCCCCTTTCGAAGCCAGGCCCTCGCCGTCTGCCGTAGGTTCAGACAACACTTGTGTTGATATCCCAACACTGCTCATATCCTTGTTCGTTGCCATTGTCATCATCGTGTTGTGGATTCACTTGGTTTTCAAACCTCCCTTGTAACCTTATCGGTATGGTTGGACTTTCATAACCAGTTCGAAGTCCTTTGCCGAAAGGTAAGTATCGTACTTAAGCCCCGCCACCACGTCAAGGTGGAATCCCCGGGGGGAACTGACACGTAGCTTTTTCTATTTGTGTATGCTTTTATTTGATCTTTGGGTGCTTTCATTCTTACATAAGTGCCGTCAACAGTTCCAATTACACCTTAAATTTCAAAATGATAAAAATTTTAAAAAATATTAAAATTTTAATAATTAAAACTATGATGTTCAAAATAGATTTTGGACGCAGTTTTTTCAGCGTTGTTTGGAAATTTTATGATAGAGCTGGATATATAATTGAGGAAATCAACAACCCGGCAAAATATTATTGATAGCCTTGACTTGGCTAAATTGAATCTTTCCCCAACCGATCTATAAGATTCTGGTGTAGCCAAAAGCCAAATTATAACTAAATGCTGTTTCTCTGCGGGGATAATTATGTTTCCACCTTTCTCCATGAAAGAAATATATTTTGGAAGTAACCAGTCGAATGCTTTTTTTAGGGTAAATCGGCGCGGCATTTTTGACGCAGCGCCGTACATTGAACAAACTCCTGGTTCGGCACAATTAAAACATTTAATATTAGTATTTATGGTTGTTGGACCTTTAAATGGACATTGTTGTTGCCATTATTATTATTACGTGGATGGTTGTTATCGACTCTCCGAATTTCTAATTTTTTTTTGATCATCGAGGGGTCAAATAAAGCGCAGCATTTGTTTTTGATATTCGAAAAACAGTTAAAAATTCCCACCACCACGACATCTAAATGTGACAATGGAAAGTATTACTTAACGATAACTACAGCCAACCTACAAAAAAGACTTTGACCCAGCTGAATCAGCTGAATGAAAACAAACTTGACAGACCGGCTCACGCAGAGTAAGTATTTTTGATATATTTTTTTATTTCTAATTTATTATTTTTTCCATATTTTAGAAATTTCTGGGTGTCACAAAACAGTCTGGATTCTGGCGTCCCCTCCAGAACCAGTCTGAAAGCACCCAGCATCCTCCTGGAGACACGGTCTATCAATACTAATTAAGTAAATTCTAAAAATTACCCATAATAATAATAATCTACTCTACACTCTACTTAAATTAATGCACTATATTCTATATAGTAATATAAGATTCTAAATTTGAATAACAAAATAAATAATTAAATTCAAATTTAATCTTTTCCGTTCATAATGCTGACTTTGTGTCTAGCACCTTTATGGGAAAATCATATTTGTTAAATTCTCACTGGATTCCAAAATTCTAAGTTTAGTAAAATGATTCTAATTAAGTTTAAGTCAGTTCGTTTTCGGCTTTTAACTTTGTAACATAACTAATAATTTACTAAAGAAGTCACAAATAATTATAATTAAGAATCAAAAATTGTAATAATTGAGATCAATATATAAATGATTGTAATATTAATAATCATTAAATAAAAATAAAGTTTATAAGTTAAAATTTAAACCGGAGTTTTACAGTAAATAATTTTCGAAGAAGAAAATTAAAAAAACGTTTAATTAACATAAAATAATGAAATAATTTTCGAAGAAGAAAATTAAAACGTTTATAAAAAGAAATAATTGAGTAATTTTTCGATGAAGAAATTTTAACATTTATGTTCTTTTTGTTGTAACTAAAGAAAAACAATTACTTTTCAAATAAAATTAAAATTATTTTCGTAAAAACTAAAACTGAATTCGTCCGGTGATAAATTTGTTTATAAAAAAAAAAAAAAAAAAAAAAAACAAAAAAAAAAAACAGAAATATTATAAAGTAAAGTTAATTTATGTATAAAAACGAACTGTTGTGACATCGAGGGAGCATTGATCCTGTTAGTTCATCATAAAGAGGAAAAATTGTCATCCGTATCATCAATTTATCATCGCAGATTATCAAAACATACAGTGTCCATCAGAGAATCATCAAAATTTGTCAAAAAAGTCAACATCTATATTTATCTTGTTCCTGTACAATAAATTATTCAAAGCAAGTAGTTTTTACTATTTTTTTAAAAACAAATTTAATGAAGTAAATAAAATTATTAAATTTGTAAAATTAAATAAATAAAGTTTTAAATTTGTAGAATTTTTTTTTGTTCGAAAATAATTCAAAGAAATTATTTTAAATACTTAACTAAATTTTAAAATAAGTAATACTAAAAGTTATTTTTCTTTAAATCGAAAATAAAACGAAATATTTTGTTTTTTTCTCTCAATATTTTTAAAAAAATTGAAAATAGTGGATATTTCACTAAATTATTATTAAAACTATTCTTGATAGTTAAAATTAAAATAGAAAAAAAAATAAAAATAAAAATGAATCGGGACACTTTACATGTTATTGAATTTCTATCTAAAAATATTAGTTACATCCCTTTTCAGGGATATAAATTTAATCTTTCCGGTTTCTTGGCTAGAGTTGATATTCTCGTTCCCACAATAGAAATACTTGATGAACAATACAAATTAATTATATTACGTTATATTAAGGAGAAAGTTATAGGAAAAGCAAAAGAAACTTTATTTAAACAAGGTCCAATAAATACTTGGCCTGAACTTAAGCAAGCACTAATAAGAAACCACGGCGAACGAACTCCAATAGTGGATATTATTGATGAATTAATATTATGCCATGTAAATTAAATAATGTAAATTAAATAATGCACATATCTTACAAGGCGAAGGGTCTACAATTCAAATAAATTCAAATCAAAGATTAGCCCTTAAACATTTCACAAATAATTTGCTTCATTTAGCTAAGAATCTTATAGGTTGTAGAAATCCAGAAACTTTAGACGACGCGTTTGATATTTTAAATAAATTCGGGTACCTATCCTTTTCAAATTGAAATTACCCTGAGAAAATAAATAGAAATAACAACCCAAATAATTTCAGAAATTCTGAAAATTTTAATAAAAACAATGAAAATAACCAAAATAATAATCATAATAATAATTCAAATTATAATAATTATTCGAATCAAACAAATGAAAACTGTTCTAACCAAAATCAATCAAATCGTAATTATTCTAATCAAAATAATGGAAATGGAAACTGTCAAAGAAATAATTATAATCAAAATAATGCAAACAGGTTCAATAATAATTATCGCGATGATAGACAAAACAATCACGCTGAACGAAGTGAGCAATCACGTCGTTCAAATTTTAATATTAGATCAAATTCTCAGCAAAATAACACTGAACCCATGGACATTTCCATGAATATAGATCAAAGTAGTAAAAATTCTCAAAATTTTCGGAGTACCCAAAGAAACAACAACCGATATAGTAATAAATACTAAAATCTGTAAATTAAGATTCATAATTGATAGTGGCGCGGAAACCAGCATAATAAACCCAGATATTTATAGTCCAAAATGGAAACTGGCATCAATTAAAAAACATATTAAAGTTCTTAATCCAGTTATTCAAACACAGACTCGTTATAGTTTTCCAATTTTTAAGGAATTTAATGAATCTGATGATTATTTCGTTGAATTTGAAGAATTCAACTGTCACAATTATTTCGATGGTCTCATCGGTAATAATATACTAACTACTTTGGACGTTGTATTTAATTATAAATATCGCGTATTGCAGACGCGTAATGCGAAAATACAATTTTATTTAAACCCAGAAGAGGAAATATATGGAAATCATTGCTATTCTAATAAATTAGGGGACTAAGGGTGTAAGACGCGCAATATACAGCCTCTCTTCCCCAACTGTCAACCTCCACCTTCTCGTGGTGGATTCCCCTGTTTAAAACAAACGGAGGCTCTGACGACCGAGCATTGGCGGTATAATCATAGCAGAAGAATCTTACCGGGAGTAAATAACCAGGTAATAACTTACGGTCCTCCAAAGATGAGGTTTGGGCATTGGGCTAACAACCCAATCTCGTAAAACAAAACGCATGTTCGACAACCTATAAATCAGCCTCGGATAAACAACGGAAATACAAAACGAAGAAAACGGCAACGAATAAGGACTAATGATATTAAACTTGCAACTTGGAATGTACGTACAATGCTACAACCTGGTAAGATGATGGAAGTAGCTAGCGAAATTATAAAAATCAAAATTGATGTTGCAGCATTACAGGAAATCAGATTTAAAGGGAGCGGGACAATTGATAAAAGAGATTCCACTCTACTTTATAGTGGTTCGCATGATAGAGCCGGACCACTGGGTACGGGCTTCATTATTAATAAGAAAGTAAAAAAATCTTTGTTGGGGTTCGAACCTGTAAATAATCGTATCTGTAAGATAAGAATAAAAGGTAAATTCCAAAATATTACAATTATTTCAACCCATGCACCGACGGAGGAAAAGGAGGACAGTGAAAAAGATACGTTCTATTACCAGCTGGAGAAGGCATGTGAAGAAGTACAAAGATATGATATGGTAGCGGTGTGTGGTGACTTCAATGCGAAAATTGGAAAAGAGAGTTGCTGGAAAGTTCACAATACATGATACTACCAGTGATAATGGGAAAAGGCTATGCAATTTCGCATCAACCTATGATATGATAATTAAGAGTACATGTTTTGAACATAAAAGAATACACCTAGGTACATGGATATCGCCTAGTGGAAATACATTAAACCAAATAGACCATATAATAGTTTCCAAGAAGTATGCATCCTCTATAATTGATGTAAGGACATGTCGGGGTCCAAATTGCGATTCAGATCACTTTTTAGTAAAATCAGTAATAAGGCAAAGAATATCAAATGTGTCTATCGTAGGGAAATAAAAATAAAATGGAATGTTAAAAAACTAAGAAATGAAGGAACCAAATCACGGTATGTTGAAAAATTAACTAGCCTCTTAGAATCAGATGAAAGATGCAACGATATAGACGAGAACTGGAAACAGATAGAAAGAAATGTTAAAAAATCGGCAGAAGAAGTAATAGGTGTGTTGGAATTTCAAAGAAACCCGGAATGGTTTGATTGTGAATGTAAGGAAGCAATAAAAAGGAAAAATGAAGCAAGAAAGGTAATGCTGCAAAAGAGAACAAGAATTAGCACAAGGAAATATGATGAATTGAGAAAAATATCGAAAAAAAGTGTGCAAAAAAAAAAGAAGCAATGAAGAAAAAGTGCAGGAAATTGAAGAACATCACTCAAAATGCGAATCTAGAAACTTTTTTAGAAAAATAAAAATGTTTAAAACTGGTTTTCAACCAAACTTAAATGCGTGCAAAAACAAACTGGGAAAAGTTATTAGCGAAGAAATTGAAATATTGGAGACATGGGCGGAATACTTCAATGAACTTTTAAATTCCGATCAACAAGAAAGCGAATCGATTGGGGAAACTTATGCAATAGCTCAGAACATTGTTGAAGCACCATCCTTTGAAGAAGTATCAGAAGCTATTAACAAAATGAAGAATGGAAAAGCAGCAGCGGAAGATTCGATAGTAATAGAGTTAATTATTAATGGTGGAATAGAATTGCAAGAAAGAATTCATGAACTTGTAAATATGGTGTGCCAACAAGAAAAACTTCCAGAAGCATGGAATATGGGTATCATAAAACCGATATTTAATAAAGGTGATAAGTTAGCATGCGCTAATTATACAGGAATTACTCTCCTAAATGTAGCTTACAAAATTTTCTCAAGTATCTTGCACGCAAGAATAAATGTGTATGCGGATAATATTCTGGGTGAACATCAGGCGGGTTTCCGTGCAAATCGTTCCACTAGTGATCAAATTTTTGTGCTGTGGCAAGCTATGGAAAAGTGCTATGAATTTAACATAGACCTATATATTATATTCATAGATTTTATGCAAGCATTTGATAAACTAAATAGAAATGAAATATTCAAAGCATTAGAAAAACTAGGCATACCTCACAAATTGATAAATTTGGTAAAAATTACATTAGAAAATAGTAAAGCTAAAGTCTCTATAGGAAATAAAACAAGTTATCATTTTGAGGTTTCAGCGGGAGTTAGACAAGGAGATTCATTGTCAGCATTACTATTTAATCTAACTCTAGAAACAGTCTTAGAAGGGGTAGTTGAAAACGGTAGTATAATGATTAAATCAACCCAGATGAATGCTTATGCAGACGATATAGCTCTTGTAGCTAGACGACAGGACGCATTAAGAGAAAAATTTATAAAATTAGAGGAAAATGCAGAAAAAGTAGGCCTGAAAATTAATGAAAAGAAAACGAAATTTATGACAATGTCGAGAAGTCAAACAAGAAGAGACAGGCAAAATTACACCGTTGGCGAATACAATATAGAAGGGGTAAAGGAGTTTCTGTATTTAGACACGCATCTAAGTTGCGGCAACTCTATAAGTGCTTGTATTCAGGAACGAATACACGCATCTAAGTTGCAACAACTCTCTAAGTGCTTGTATTCAGGAACGAAGAAACACGTATGGTAGAAGATCAGCAGGTAGACCGCGAAGAAGGTGGTTAGACGATCTTGAAGATGATTTAAGAATAATGCAAGTGAGGAATTGGAAAAACGTAGTGAATGACCGTGATAAATGGAGGAGGATGGTCAAGGAAGCCAAGGTCCAACCGGGACTGTAGAGCTGAAGATGAAGATGATTGCTATTCTAATGAAAATTATACACTAAATCTTTTACGCAATGATTCTAACGATGAAGTTGGATCCATTGTAACAACAGTTGACAGTGCAACTGAAGATGATAAAAATAATTTAATGATAACAATCGAAAAATTAACATCTGAAAATGAATTATATGAAATGAAATTAAAAAAATATTCAGATTTAGAAAATGATATGAACATGTTACAAAAAAAATATGACAATAAAATAGCTGATTTAGAAAATGAAGTAAAAATATTAATTAAAAGTCGTTGCAAGGTTCCCGACAATAATATGTCAACTTCAATTGAAACTTCAGATATAATTGATAAATATAAAGTAGAAAATTATATTTTAAAACAAAAATTAGATGATTTAAATGAATTTATTAAGAAATATGAATTAAATGCATCAGATGTTGAATTAAAATTAAGGAAGGAAAATTTCGATTTACAAAAGAAATCTGATTTAGAAACGATATCAACAAAAGAACAAGAATTATTAAAAATAGGTGAAACTTCAATACAACAAAAATTATGATAATGATAAAGTTGATTTTAATGAATTAAAATATTTATTTTCAATTTATATTCAAAATGATTTATTAATAACAAATAATCATAATGAATTAGAATCAGCATTTAAAGTAATTAAGGATCGTATTTGGAAAATCAATATATTAGAAAAGAATTTAAAACAAAAATCGAATGAAATAAAATGTTTTAATGATGAACGTATTACATTATTACATAAAATTGATACATTAAAAGCAGATAATGAAAATAATAAAATTGAATGTGAAGAATTCACAAACAATAATGGTGTGTTATTAAATGAATTAGATAATGACTATAAAAAATTACAAACAATACCAGAAAATAGTGGAGAAAGCTTAGTAATATTAGAAAAACATTTAGATGATGGTAATGATCTAAATCGTTCATTAGAAGAATAATATACTGAAATAAATAAAAAAAATTATAATTTACAAACTGAAAATTCCGAACTGTTAACTAAAATTTATAACTCGGATGAAACGATAATAAAATTAAAATCAATTATTGATCAGCTTAATAAACAATTAGATATGGAAATTGAAAAATGTAGTTTAATATTTGAATTTGATTCTGAATTAACTGAGCATAAATTGAAAATAACAAATGTAGGAAAAGAATTAGAACGTTTTGAAAAATTATTACTTGATAAAGTTATTCAATTATTATCGCGTCATAAAGATATGGATAAATATCTTATCCTCGTAATGAGTATCCCAAAATTTAGTAACGAAACATATTACAATAGTTTAATCATTCTACTTCCCAATGAACAACAAGAAGAATTATATTATGGTATAGTAAAAGTATTAATTAGAGAAAATAATGTATATTTAAAAACAAATAAACTATTCTTTGTACTCGAAACAAATTTAAAAAATTCTAATACATGTAGATTGAAATTCAATAACATTAATTCTATAGAAGAGATTTACGATGATCTTATTATAAAAAAAATCCTATTAGTGAAATAAACGGTGCACAAATACACTATCAAGAATAGTAATATAATATTATAAAATTTAGAAATTGCCAAATACAAATAAACAATTTATTAATTGAAAATAAAATTATGAATTTAACAATAATTTACTGGTTTTAGATTTTTTTTTTCAGTAGTTATCATAATTTTATTTGTCATGATATTTTAATGTATAAAACAAATAAATAAATGTAAATCTGAAAGCAAAAGTGAGACAATATAAAAATAATCCGATTGGTTCTACATGCTCTCTCTCCAAAATAATATCATTTGCAGGGTCTGCAAATACTTCGGGTGGTGGAGGAGTAATATAAGATTCTAAATTTGAATAACAAAATAAATAATTAAATTCAAATTTATACTTATTTTCCCAAGAATGTAATTCACTAATTATTTTGTTAAGTTTCTAATTTCATCTTTTCCGTTCATAATGCTGACTTTGCGTCTAGCACCTTTATGGGAAAATCATATTTGTTAAATTCTCACTTTTGATTCCAAAATTCTAAGTGTAGTAAAATGATTCTAATTAAGTTTAAGTCAGTTCGTTTTCGGCTTTTAACTTTGTAACATATCTAATAATTTACTAAAGAAGTCACAAATAATTATAATTAAGAATCAAAAATTGTAATAATTGAGATCAATAAATAAATCATTGTAATATTAATAATCATTAAATAAAAATAAAGTTTATAAGTTAAAATTTTACAGTTAACTATATATAGTTAACTATATATGGAGTTTTACAATTAACTATATATAATAAACTAATAACAAAAAAAAATCAACCCCACTTAATAATAATAGAAATAAATAACAACTAATTGTAAAAATAATTAACTAATAAATACTAATAACTACCGAATAAAAAAAATATAACTAAAACTAACTAACTAATAAATAATTATAAATAACAAAAAAAAAATAACTGAATACAAAATAAATAACAATTATTTGTAAAATACCAATTATCATCTGTGATGTTATATATATTGCAAAAAAAATTTTCCTCTTTTTAGACCAAAGTGGGGCTGTCCCACACCCTGAAATTGTCTCATGATTGTCTCATGCTCTACCGACTGAGGTAGCCGGCCAACAATTAAATTTACCATTATGATTTTAAATTACTTTAGTGTACTCTCATCACAATGAGATTATAGTTAAATAAATAAACTTATGGGAAAAAGAATGCTTACTACTAACACAAAATATAACTAATGTAAACTAGACTTACTACGAAATAAATAAACAAAATTCTCAAACTACTAAATTCTACTAAATAGATACCAATTATTGTATAATAATAAAATAATAAATAAAACTACCAAATACTATACTTAATTAAATATCACCTAGTGTATATAACTTTCCACAAAAAAAAAGTATGGAACACCCTTTTTTATCTAAGACCTATTCACAAAATAACAACTTAACAACTGATTTGACACTTATTAAAAATTAATAACAAAAGTGCCATAATAAGTAATCGTAAAAATGCTATTCACAAAAATAGTGAATATGCACTTGTTAAAAATTATGAGGTGAGTTTTGCTTGTTAAAATGTGAATGAAAAATGGTCAAATTGTGATTACATTTTCTAAAAAACAGGTTTCTAAAACAGAAATTTTGTGTTTTTTTTCTGTTTGAATTGAAAAATTTATTTTGAAAATTTTATGTATTTTTTTAAAAATTGTGAAATGTATATTTACTACTGTATATTTACTACTAAATTCTACTAAATATATATATATATTTATACATTTCCATATATATATCATCCTAAATGATTATATATATATATTTTATATAGAAATGAAAATACATGTTTATCTATTTTCGTACGTTTCATTTTCATAATTGCTACCTAGAATCATCTAAAAAAAATTTAAATAAAAATACGCTTAAATTAATAGGCTTAAATCAAACAACTTTTTATTAAATTTTTTTTTTTTTAAAAATCACTTTTATATGGAATTGTTAAATAACAACTACTAAAATCTGGTTGTTAAATACCAAGTGCCAATATAGAAATTTTACAACTTAACAATTATCATAAGAATTTCTGAATATCAATTTTAACAAGCCGTAGTGAATTTTTATCCATATTATGAATTTTTCATACAAAATTTTGATGTTGTGAATTTTTATAATATACCAACTTGTTAAATAACAATGACAGTTTATACTGAAGGAATTGTCATTTTATTAACAATTTTGTTAACAATTTGTAAATAGTTATTTTCAATTTTGCTTGTTAAATAACGATTTAAGAGCTTAACAAGATAACAAGTCGTTTTGTGAATAAGGCTATTAATCTAGTCCAACAAAAATATTTTCTCTAATCACTTATCTTTGTGCTGATCAACTCTTACAATTTTATAATCAGCTGTTTTTAGTGATCAATAGTATATGTATTTAAGTTTATTTGTATATATAACAAATATAACAAATTTAGAAATATTGTGTAACAATATCAATAATTTGATATGTTAGCTGAAGGTAAGTTCGGAGGAGAAGGGTTCGGAAGCTGAAAGCGTTGGGCGCCAGGTCTTAGTGATAACCAACGTAAACAAGACCAAGAAATTTTTTAAAAAAATAAATTATTCTTTTATTTTACTTTCTTTCAGCTTCCAGGATAATTGGGATTTCCTCCTATGTGCCGGCTCAGCAAAGTCTGTGGGGGTGGGTCGACCAATGATCCTACTAACCATCATATAAACCAGGAAATTGTTACTCTTCAATCTAATTCACTTGTTACATAATAACAATTCGACTGGATCGAAGAGTCACAAGGGAAGGACATCCTGGACATGTTAGCTGAATCATACACAAAATTTTAGGGAAAAAAAAGTGGAACACAACAACAAAATTCCACCCAATGATGTCGGTCACCAATTTTCACTACGACTCACAAAACTTTATATGGAATAAATAAATAAATAACACCATATATTTAATTTATAACTAACAATTTTTAATTTTATTTTATCGTTATTTAAAAAACAAACTTTAAATAAATAAATAATAATAAATATATAAATGACAGCTTTTGCAATTTTTCCTTCCTTAAACGCTATTTATTATATAATATAATTAATATATTTGTGGCACTGCCTTGCCATCAGACAAAAAAAAAATTAATAACAACAACAAAAAAAACATACCTTTTAACTCAGTGGTTATGTGGCTTCTCCGGACATGTCAGGACCAACACGAAAACCCTGAAAACGCGAATACTACTAAAAAAAATTTACTAATAATTATATATATATTTTAATAAATTAACAGGAAAATAAATCATTACAAAAATTAACAAAATTTTAAACTACTCTACACAATTACTTTTTTAAATAACAAGAAAAAAAAACCAAATGTTTAATTAAAAAAAAAAAACAATAAAAATCAAGGATTCCCACGACGACTATCACTGGAATAGACTGCTGCTGGGGACAGGACTCGACTCGACCCAGGAACAAATAACAAAACAGGAACAATTTATTAACTACGAAATTCGGGCCAGTTGGAAGCGTTGGGCGCTAGGTCTGAGTTACCTAGCCTCAATCACCACAAAAAAAGAATAATTTTTTTATTACTTCCAACCTCTAGGATCATTGGAATTTCCTCCTTATTGCCGGCTTAGCAAAGTCTTTGGGCGTGGTTCGCCAATGATATCAAAAACGGATTCTTCTTCAATCCAACTTATTGGTTACCTCATAACCAATGATGAACTAAAGAAGAATATTAATCAAGGGTAATTCTGCATACTCCGGATCACTTAATTGTTCTGCATTATTCCGCCATGGAAACACAACCAAAAGAATAACTAAGGAACTAACAAAAAGATAACTTAGGAAAACAATAAATGGACTCATTCCTCCAACGTTGTTCCAACGAACCTATGGAATTCCAAAACAATAAAATAATAACACTAAATTTTTTTAATTTTTTTTCACAAATTTTGTTATATTTATTGAAACTGTCCTCTAAAAAGAATTGTAAAGGGAATTGTACCAAAAATTCACAAAAAAAAATATTTTTGTACTTTTTTATTTAAATGTTTGTGGTTTTTTATTTATTCTAGTTATTTTAATTTTAAAAAAATTCTTTACAACGTACTTTATAATCTGTTGGGGTGGAACTGCTCCGGACATGTCAAGACCAGCAACACCTCAATTTGGTACTAACA
Organism: Empis stercorea; assembly: GCA_949752835.1. NCBI lineage: Eukaryota > Metazoa > Arthropoda > Insecta > Diptera > Empididae > Empis > Empis stercorea. The sequence continues at coordinate 39,951,383 of OX457085.1, forward strand.
AAAAGTTTATTTTTTTTGCAAGATATTTTATAAATAAACTTTACAAAATTTACAATTCCAATATTATCAAAAAAAACTTATCAACAAAAAAAATTTAACCGAAAAAAAAATAATTCCCCCGAAGATTCCGAAACACTGGACTCGACGCAGGAACGAAATTACCACATGAACGCAGGGACAAAATTACGACCATAAATTACGCACTGGACACCATAATTATATTTATTTAAATTATTTGATTTTAATTTTTTTTCCCCAAATTAAATCTTTCATATTTTTTTTCCATCAATTTCCTTTAAAAATTTTTATTTTCTGGTTTAAACAAATTTATTATTTTTTCGTTTTAGTCTTTAAGGTTTCTTTAATTATAAATTATATATACATATATAATATATTAATTATATAATTATACACCAATTTTTTTTTAAGTTCATTACAATACTTACAATACTCCCCAAAAATTTCTACCGTTTCCCACTCGTATTGGTACATTCCCATCATTTCTGATGCTAGTATCTTTGTATTCAGTAAAATTTTCCAGTTAGTATATCTAAAAAGTGCGTTGGCTGCTCCTGTCAATTTACTTGTGATCAATATTCCAAGTAATATTTCTTTTTGTTCATATCTCGTTAAATCATAAGCTTGTTTAGCTAATTCTAGAAAGTTATTTAATTCATTTTCAATATCCAATCCTACACCTATACCTGAAAATGTTAGAACTTGCACCAAGAACGTTTTAATGATTTTTTCTACTGATAAAAGTGTTGGTTTTAAATGATATGAATTATCATTAGTAAAATTTTCCACTATGTATTCCTGTTGATGTGGTAGTGCAATTGGTGGTGGTGGTGGAATAGGGGTCGAATTTAATCCTGATGGTCCCGGTTTATTTACTGTTCTATTCATCATATTTGCTTTTGTAAAGTTAAAATATTGGGGGTCGTTTATTTCATTCATTTTGTTTCATTTTTTAAGATTTAAACTTCTTCTTTCAGTTTTTGTAAGTATTACTTTATTTCTCTATTCTCGTTTCCCTTATGGGACCAACTCTATTATATTTTACTCCGGATCTCAATGTATAAAACCTTTTCTATTATTTTCCGACACTCTTTCTCCTTGTACTTGGTGTAAAAAATCAGCAAAATTATTTCTTTATTAAAAAATATTTCGCAACAACAACAATGTATATATGCTTTTTGCTTCTTTTTTTACCTTGATATAAGGATCATATTTTTGTTAAATTTCAGTAAAATATTATTTTAGGGGTCATTTTTTATAAAAATTCTTAAGAATTTATGTTTAGGGGGTCGAAAAAAAAATTTTATTGGTATTATTTCTAAAAATTTAGTTTTATTTAAATTAAGTTTTAATTTATTATTTTATTTTATTTTCAGAAATTCATTATAATTTTTAAATCAAAAGAAAAATTATAAAATAAAATATAAATTTTTTTAATTTTTCAGAACTCCTAAAGTTATGCAATGAGAGAAATTTGTTGAATAAAATAATCTTTAGTTCATTTTAAAATTCATCTCATTACTCCTCAAATTAGGCAACAACAAAAATTTGAATAAAACAATTAAATTTTTTAGTTAGTTTTACAAAAAAAATCGCGTTTTGTTTCCTTATATTTGACCTAATCATATAAAATATTTTGATTAATATCAATTTTATATCAAATATTGACAAAATTATTGTATACAGTTTTGAATGAAAGAAATGTACCTTTAAATATGTATATTATATTTTACTTTATATAGATATAAAAATTCTAAAAAGAAACACCAAAAATTTTTTTTTTAGTATTTTAGTATGAAATGGAAAGAAGAATAAAAAAATATAGGAGAGCGAAAAAAATTGTTGATTAGTTAAACCAAATTTTATTAAAATTTTAACACTTATGTTTAAAATTTTTACTAAGTTACATTGTTTTTAAACAGCCCTGTGTCAACTTAGTACAAAATTTATTCTACACTTTCTTTATACAGTTTTGAATCAAATTAAGGCAACTTAATATACTTTACTTCGTTGTTGGTTTTGTTACAATAACGAAGTACAGTATTGAAATATAATACATAGAAGTGTTGTGTATGTATAAAACGCACAATTTATAATTTTTTTTTAAACGCTTATGGTATTTTTTTTTAAACGCTTATGGTATAAATTTTATACACTTCTATATGTAGGTTAGGTTAGGTTGAGAAGGGCAACGATATAGAAGATATATGGATAGGGCATAAATGTTCCCTCTCTTTTTAACACATTAAAATTTTAATATATTGAAAAATTGTTTATGAAGCCACGATTTTGGTAGTTCTCTTTCCTTTTGCTCGCCGAAGTGTCAAATTAATAATATGAAAAATATTATAACAGCTGATTTTAGATTTACAGGGCTGGCTTATTTTTTTAAGTTTAAGAGTCTCAATATAAATTAACAATATTAACTAGCTAAACAAATTACTCTATTTTACTTTCCATTTGTATAATTATCGTTGCGCGACCTAAAATATTCCTTAGGATGATCTTTACTTGTATTTTTCAAAAAAAAAAAAATTATCTCCTTAAAAATTGATGCCCGAATTAAAAAATACCTAATCCGCCCCTAATTTCTCATTTTTATATTTTGACAATTCGGCTAGCAAAAAAAGAGACAACTATACCCGGCGTGGCTTCAAATTTTTATATTTATGCCCTATCCATATATCTTCTATATCGTTGGAGAAGGGTGAGCAATGATAGCGTGGTCACTGCTCAACACCAGAGATCTCGATGGATCCATTGTGGTCCCTTCGTAGGGTTAAAAACTAAACTAATCAATTGTTCGGGTCCAGGATCCCACTTTCCTTTACGAAGAGTCTGATCCTCCATAAGGGAAGTTTTGATAAGACGGAAAGGTTTTCTAGAATATCGCCACCCAGATATTTCTACCTGTGTCGCGCATACCTATCACATTCACACACCAGATGTTCCAGTGTGGCTTCTTTAGGCTCGTCTTCGCAATGACAGAGGTCTCTCATGGGAACCCCGAGGTAATTGCCGTGTTTACCGATCATCCAGTGACCAGTAAAGAGACCTATCATTTTTCTACACATGGGTCTATTCATGGATATGATTAATTCCGATTTTTTCTTACATAATTTGGGCCAGCAAATTCTAGTATGGCGACAATGAGGATAATGTTCCCAATTCTCGTCTACAGTTTTCGCTGCCGCCAAATCAATCATTTTCTTAACATATTCTAATGGGAGATTAACTACCTCAGTGTTTGCCATGGGTAGCTCCGCACCTTCTTTAGCAAGTGCATCCGCTTTTTCCTTCCCCTCAATACCACGGTGACCAGGAACCCAGCAGATTCTTATTTTATTTCCTTGTGCCAGCAGATTTAGTGATCCGCGACAGTCCCTAACTAGTTTCGATTTAATGATGTGGCATCCAAGTGCTTTGATAGCCGCCTGGCTGTCAATGTAGATGGATATTCTGACATCGTTCAGTTCTGTTTGCAGAGATAACTCAGCTGCCTTATGAATAGCTAAGATTTCTGCTTGAAAAATACTGGAGTTATCAGGTACCCTGTATATTTTATCTATATTTTATTGCAGTCCCACTCCGCTCTAGTCGGTATTGCCACATCATATAACACATCGAAGCTGAGAATAAGGGTGAGATAATCTGTGTTTTCAGATATATTGGATCCCATGGGGTCCAATAGTATTCTAGAGTGCCCTACGTGACTGCCCTTCCACAGTCCGCATTCTTTCAGCCGGAGAGCACTTTTAAATGCCAAGTTTTTCACGAAAGACTCAATTGGGAGTATATGAAACATCATCTCCAGAGCTGTAGTGGCCGTGGTTCTGATAGCTCCTGTGATCCCAATACAAGTCATTCTTTGAATTTTCGATAATCGCGTGGTGTTGGATTTAATCTCAAGGGCGTTCCACCAGACTACTGACCCGTACGTGAGCACATGCCTGACAACTGCCGTGTACATCCAATGGAAAATCTTTGGACTCAATCCCCACGTTTTACCTATCATTTTTTTGCAAGCATAGAAAGCATTAGATGCCTTCTTAGCTCTGTCCTCAATCGTCGGTTTCCAGTTCAGTTTCGGATGCAAGATCAGCCCCAAGTATTTGGCACTCTGCGATAGCGGAAGAGAAATGCCATTTAGACACGGGTGTCTAAAAGGTCGTTCCCTTCTTCTAGTAAAGAGTAGCACTTCTGTTTTATCCGGATTAACATTTAACCCGCATCTTCTTGCCCACTTACTTATTAGGTTCAGTCCGGCTTGTAATAGTTCGCTTAATGTATCTAGGAATTTTCCATAAACTAAGATTGCAATGTCGTCCGCATATGCTATTACATTCACGCCTACGTTGGGTAGAGCTTGCAGAATTTCATCAACCACCAGGAGCCACAGAAGAGGCGACAAGACTCCACCTTGTGGTGTTCCCCTGGTAGTGTTAATTCTTATCTTCCCTGTTCCCAGGGTAGAATTTATTGTTCTTGACTTAAGCATAACTGAAATCCATTGGATCACGAACGGATCTACGTCCATTCTGTGAAGCGATTTCTCTATGGCATCCATTCTAACGTTATTGAATGCGCCTTCAATATCTAAGAATGCCGCCAGGGTATATTCTTTAAAACTTTTCCATAGTAGAGACCACCTCGTGGAGAGCGGTCTCCACTGATCTACCTTTCACATAAGCGTGCTGCGCGCTCGAAAATCCCTTTTCTTCTAAAACATGTCTGAGATGGTAATCTAATAGTCGTTCCATCGTTTTCAATAAAAATGAAGAAAGACTAATAGGCCTATAGTCCTTGGCTTGGGTATGACTTGGCTTACCAGCTTTCGGAATAAAGGTTACCCTAACTTCTTGCCACAGTGCTGGGATGTATCCCAGTTTTAAGCAACTCTTAAAGATCCTCACTAGGGAAGGACCAATTAGTGGCATGGTTTTCTCTAGCATAATTGCAACCACACCATCGGGCCCCTGGGATTTAAACGGGGAGAACGACATGATTGCATGCTCAACTTTTCTTAATGTAACAATCTGCTCTGGAAATTGATCAATCGCTAAGTTGCGATTCCGAATCTGAGAGGTATTGTTTCCCAGGAACGCTGAATTTCCGGGAAAATGGGTGTTAATGAGCAGATCTAAACTTTCCTGACTAGTCTCGGTCCAAGTTCCATCTTCCTTTCGGAGGTACCCAGGAATTTCTGGGTCCTTCGCTAGGATCTTACGTAACCTGGAAGCTTCGTTAGTGTTTCCAATATCCTCACAGAGCCGTCTCCTTGAATTACGCTTAGCGTAGTTAAGCGCGGATTTAAATTCCTTTTGACTGAGACGATATAGGTCCCAATCCTCTTCAGTGTCGTTTCTTTTAGCTTTCTTAAAAAGTCTTCTTGCCTTGGTTCTCAAAGTTTCCAGGTCTTTGCACCACCACTTTGGTCAATTTCTCTCTGACTTATTTGAAACAGGGCAAGATGACCTATATGCGCTCATTAGGGGTTCTGTTAGATAATGAACTTCCTTGTCAATATCCTCCACACAGGCCGGACCATTACCTTCAATTGATCTTACTCTCGCGTGGACAAAGTGATCCCAATTCGTTCTTTTAATATTTCTAAAAATGTTTCCTTGACATAAGCTTAGGGTTACATCAAAGAGAATAATTCTGTGGTCAGAGAAAGATTCCAGGTCCGATACTGACCAGTTTTCTATTTTAAATCTTTCTGACGTCCAGGTCCGATACTGACCAGTTTTCTATTTTAAATCTTTCTGACA